>JBAMBE010000748.1:9090000-9262500 GCA_037043585.1 Drosophila mimica | reverse complement strand
GCATATATATATATATATATATACACATATATATATATGTATATGTATATGTATGTGCCCTGTGTGTATACAAATCTATGAATTAAATACATATAACGCATATATAAAATAAACAACAATAACAACAACAACAAAAAAACTCTGACGTCGATATCAACATGAACATAGACGCAAGACAACCACCCTTAAGTACGATCCGCCGTTCTCAAAGAAACCCATCCCCAAGGGCTACGGCGGTGCGGCAACCGCGCCCAACCATCATTCCGTCGAAGAGGTATCCTTAGATGGTTCCAGCAAATTGGTGTACGCCAATCAGGCCGGATTCAGGTGAGCATTTCCGCAACCACCATGCCAAGTAGCATATATACACATATATACATATACATACATATATATATATATATATATATATATATAATTTATGAAATGCTTTGTGTTTGTTTTCGATTTCATGCAGGGATAAGAACCTACACGGACGTCGCTATACGACGGGTGGTGAGGACGACCAATCTCATGCAGGTTAATACAACATTCCCTACACATTTTCATGCGCCTAGAGGTCATCATACCAATACCAATACTAATACTAATACCAGTAATACCAGTACATACTATTTAACAATCACACAATCTTCAGATATCGTAAACGTAACATATTGCTATGCATAGGTATACCAAGTAATTGACGTTCTTATCTAGTATGTATATATACTTACTATACATAATGCAGTGCCTTTGCCGTTCCCGTTAACGTTGCAGCTACATATATACAAATAATATTGCTATACTATATATACATATATATATATATATACTTAAATACTATTAATATCTATCAACTTATATACGTTCTTCAATTTATTTGTAGTCTTAAGATAGTTGCCCCACACACAATACTATAATACTTACTTACAATACAAGTTTTTCATTGGTTCCACTCGGAAGCCGATCTTAAGGATTTTGAAAACCAGTTGATCGTAATTATTATGAAGCTAGTCTCACACCGAACACATAAACATATCTTTTGTCTTTGTCTTTCTGATAAGATATATTTTGTTGGTCAATGATTAATGCTGCATTGAAAAACTCTAGAAAATTATTTTGATTTTTGTTTTTATATTTAAGAGCTTGTATGCCTTAGCTAACTGCAATTCTTGAAAAGCCCCATCGTTTTCGTAATCAATGTGTCCTTTTTGAATGGTTCTTGCATTTTGGAATAGTTTAAGGAACTTGTAAGATTGCCAAAATAAGTTAATGTATTCCTATAATAATAACACTCGAGTATGATCTACCAGTATAAGTAGTATATAGCTGGTCATTTTTCAAAATCTTTATTTTGATATCCAAGCATATATCAGAGGTAGGTCGACGGTTATCGATAAAATACAGGAAAATATATTTCATTATTGATTATTCAATCAACAGTTATAGAGAATATATCAAGGAGAGATTGATACTAGAAACGATAATTATAATGGATAATCTCAATAATATTGAGGCTAATCTGTATTTACTAAAAAAAAAACTTCACATTTTTATTATTTTGTTTAACTAAATATTTAAGACAACAGACTTATAAGTATAAAAATATGATAATGTTAACGATTGAAGATATTAATAACGAACTAAGAATAAGAATGGAGTAAAGCCAAGACTCAAGTTTTAAACTAATTAATTTATTGTAATTGAGTGATTAATATTTGCGGCACTATCCCTACTATCTCTTTGTTACTATTACTACTACTACTACTACTAGTAGTAATACTACTACTACTACAACAACTACTACTACTATTATAACTTCAACTTCTTCTAGTAATACTACTATTACTACAACAACTACTACTACTATTAACTACTTCTAACTCTACTACTACTACTACTGCTACTTATACTATTACCACTATTATAACTACTTTTACTACAACTAATACAACGACTACTACTATTTTAACTACTACTACTACTACTACTACTGTTACAACTACAACTACTCAGCTCTCTCTGCTGTCTGACTCTACAAGATTTGTATGTTCTTTTGCATGTACATTGGAATGGCTCTCGTCCATCGATTTGGTTATGATTGGACACCACAGAGAAGGGCATACTGAAGAAGCATGGCTATGGACTTGTGCATGGCGAGCAGCTAAAAGACAAGTGGTGCGATGACAGCCAGTCGGACAATCTTGAGCTGATCACACAGGATGGCACACAGACATCCACAATTGGTGGTGCTGCCGCTTCAGAAGTGGAGCGCACTCTTAAATCTCTCAATGGTTATCACGAGGACATTTTGGAGGCATTGCGTAATGCGGCTTCGCATCGTGGCACCGGCACTGGCAACACACCAGTCGGTAGCGGCAGCTTGAGTGAGGAAATGTTACGGAAGACACTGCAGGAATGCGGCAGCGCCCAGCTGGCCTACTCGGTAGAACCGTACAAACGGGCGAGTGGCTCCAAGTCGAGTTCGCGCGAGAACATTTGCGACAGCGCCGCCGCCCACGCCATTTTGCTAGATGGCAGTGGCTCCGCCTTAGGCGGTTTGTCCCTGGGCGCTGATTTGAGCGGCGTACGGGGTGTGGGTGGCGGCATCGGTGGTGGTGTTGGCGGTGCTGTTGGCGTAACAAATGCCATTGGCCACGGCGGTGCACTGATGCATCATCATCGGTCCCAACATCAATTGCATCAGCCAACTGGAATGGCACTACAACAGCAGCCAACTGATGAGGATGATGCCCCATCAACTGGGCCGTTGCGTATACGCAATCTGGAGGACCTCATCCGGCAGCTGGAACATCACTCTTCGCGTCACATGAGCCCCAGTGGCTCCGAAGACATACGCATGTCGGAAACGGAGGGCGATCGTCACTATAGATTAGATAGTTCCGCCGCTTGTAGTGAGTCCTCGCAAGGGTTAGTTTCGCATTCGTAATCGAATTCGAATTCGAATTTTGATATTTCGATATTATTTCGACGTCATCCCAAGAACCCAAGTTCCTCAGCCCAAAAAAAAAAAGATACAAAATTACCGCCGAGTCCGACAAAAAAAAAAAAAAAACCCGATACAAGCTTATCATGCATAGCTCTTACATTTATTTTGCATACATGCATATCAATTATACTCACAGATACACACACACAGACACACACAGACACACACACTGACAATTAGTAGGATTTGCTGGTACTCGTACTCGTACTCGTTCTCGTACTCGTAATTTGTTGAATGCTCTCAACATCTGTGTGCATTGATTGCGATTCGAAAAGTACTTACTTAAATAGCAAAGTACCAAACAAAAATATGCTTGTCTTGTAACTATTATTTGTACTCGTATTATCTGTCACCCAGTTCAACTTATACTACTACTACTACTACTACTACTACTATTTAAAAGTAAGCAACTCTATAACCTGATAACTGTAGCTCAATTGCTTCACACTGTTAATGGTTTAGCGTAAATTGTATATGGCTTAAACATTCTTCACAACATTTGCAGACATTGCAACATAGAACAACTGGAATAATCGCATAAGCATACACACAACACACACACTCACACACACACTCACACACACTCACACACACACACTCACACTCACACACACTCACACATCAAGAAAGCCAGATGAGCATGTTCTAAGCTGCTGTTGTCCAGTTTGGACTGCAGTTATTTAAACCAAACCAACGCAACTTTCTATTCGCATTTCTTGCAGGCTTCAGACTGGAATATCTTGTGTGATAAAGGTTGGTTTCACATATAAGAAAAAAAAAAAGATAACCCGAAACCCCTCAAAAGAAACAAGACACGGGTTCGCACATGGACCCATGGACCGTCTATTACAAAATAGGACTCGCTGTTTCACAGCCAGCCTCTCGACTAATGTCCTTTCGAGAAAGTCACACACAAACTTATTTTCGATTTTTATTAGTATATATATTAATTTTTTTTTTTTTTTTATTTTTGTTCTGTGACAACGTTGTCGGTGTTAAACTTCTCTGTGTTAAACTAGGTCTCGGTCTCGGTCTCGGTATCGGTAGCGGTATCGGTTTCGTTCTCCCCCACTCCCATCCCATTATGCCTTGTACACATTTTGCGCTTAAGTATGCTAAAAAACAAAATTTGCGATTGCTCTTTGCTTTTCGATACCGCCAGCTCGAATCAGCAAGCAGCTCAAAGTCAGAAAACCGCTACAATCCACCCGTCTTACAGCAGCCGTTGTCGGCCCCGCTCTGACGAGGACCCGCGCTTTGCCTACGGCGGACGTTACCGCCAGCCGGCGCCCGCTGGCCGACACACAACGCATCCGTCGCACTCTCCGCACGCATTCGGACACCACACGCACCATTCGCATGCCCATGGTCATGCCACACACGGCCCACACTCATCGCACCACTCGTCGCACACGCATCTGCACCAGGATGATGAGGGCATTTACGAGAGCGCCGATCATCACGAGCGCGGCGCGCTCGACACACGACTCGATCCGCAGGAGACGCCCGAGAGCGAGAGGTAAGTCGCCGCCAATCAGCCTACATACTACACATATGTACATATATACAGTATATACATACATATATGCCACTGTCGCCTCAGTCGCCTCCTAGCAACCAAAGCAACCACGTTACGTAACCATCCGACCATCGCAACTCTTAACTCTGGCTCTCCATTAAACAGCCAATGGTTTCCTAACCAATGCATTGGATTGCATGCATTTCTGCGTTATTCATGATTGGAAATACGAAAGGATATAGAATCTAACTGTTTTGGTATATTTCTGCCATATATTTAGTTGATATATATTATAGCCTATTAGTCGATCAGTTCAGAACAATTGGATAAACATGTTACTCCGTAGAAAACTATTTTTTTAAATATTCTCCATCATTTCAAACCATTCATAACGTGCTTTCAACGATATAACGATATAACGATATATATATATATATATATGTATATAACAGTCCGACCCGATTTGGCCTTTTCGTAGACGATCCGCACCATCTCAATAAGTCCAATCAAAGGCTATATAATCCTATAGTATTTTGTATTTTTTTGATCTGTGGAATCGAAAGAATTGTCGTATTTAAAAGAGATCAGATATATATATGCATATATGTATTTGTATAGTAGGATTTTGTTGTTTGATTTTAAAGTCCAATTATGGTTGCCATCATCCGTTCAGTTTCGACTGTGCTTTGATCTGCTGGCCAGCGTAAGAGAGGTCAATGCACCTGTTAACCTGCAGTCCAGTCCCAGCCTAAGGTCCTGAGTCCTGATGAGAGCCCCCCTTGTGTTCTTACCATGTACCGTTGTTCCTGTTACGATTATTATTTTCTAGTGATGACTTTATTCAAGCTCAACAACAGTTAGCCCGGTGGGCGAGTGAGGATGTGGTATCCGTCGTGGTATTGGACCAGCCGCAATCCGGCACAATGTCGGATTCCCAACCATCCAGCGGCGTCGCGCCCATATCGGGAGCTACAACGAACAACGTTATGCACCATCAGCATCCGCACCAGCACCACGGCGATCATCAATCCTCCGCAGCGGCAGCAGCGGCGGCGGCGGCAGCGGCAGCCAACAGCAACTCTATAATGGGTATGGCAGTCGTCCCAAATGGTATAAATGTAAGTCAGAGGGACTACTACCCCTCGCCACCCTCAACGGAGACGGAAAGCAGTGGAAGTGTTATCCAGCCACCTATACGCCGCACGTTGCAGTCACAATCGGTAGACACGGCAGCCATAAGTCAACAGCAATTGCAACTTCACCAGTTGCAATTGCATCAGCATCAGCAATATCAGCTTCATCATCAGCAGCCGCAGCAGCAGCAGCAGCAGCAGCAGCTTCAGCAACAATCAGTCGATACCAGCAGCAGCAACAACAGTCAATCCGGTCAAATAATCGAGAATGGCTGCTACCCGGAATATAAGCATTGACAGTTCCAACAGCTTTAGCTTCACCCGCATCCAAACCAAACCGGCGGCATCCATCCACAAGGCTGCAACATTTTCTAGCCAATCCCATTGGCAGGCGCTGGCAGAGGCTGGCAGAGGCAGAGGCAGAGGCAGGCAGGCAAGCATTCAAATCATTCGATTCTGTCAGACTAATTAGTACTTGCGGTACTTTAGCATATGCTTAAATAGTTAAAAAAAAAAAAAATAACCAAAATGAAAAGAAAAAAACAAAAGCAAAACAAAAACAAAATAAATAGTAAAACACACAAATGGAAAAAAGCCTACATACTCGTATATACTTACATACATACATACATACATTCATGCATACATACATACATACATTCCAGTAAGTACACTTACTATATGCATGCATACATACATACATAATTAGTTATGTACGATGAGATAAATGTGAAATTAAAAATTAGGGTTTTACGCCGCTCACACACACAAACACACACACACCCGCACACACACACACATGTACATACATACAGACAAATATACATATATGAATACATTCATATAAATATACATATGAATATTTCATGCATATGTACATACATACATACATACATACATACATACATACATACATACATACATACATACAGACAGACAGACGATGCACGTATTGGATTTACATGTGAATTATGCATAAGAATTTTTATACTTAATTACATACATACATACGTAGTACCTCAGACGTGCCCGGCGACGCCTGATTGACATCAATATATATATGTGTACATCTAGTAAATGTAACAATTGTAAATACATATTTGCATTTTTGTATATATGCAAATATGTGTACTCAAACCAGAGCTGGGAATTAATCGATAATTAAATGGTTTATTTTGAAACCACTTTCGATGGTTTTCATATTCCATTCAAAACCTAAAAGGTGAACCGATATTTGTGTATCTTGAAAAGACAATTCAGTATTTACCTTTTCTATCTCTCTCATTCTCTCTCTCTCTCTCTCTCACACCAAGTCGATTGGGAATTAACACATTTTCACTTAGTTTGATCTCTGTAGCTCACATCGCCAGACAGTGTATATAAAAAAGAGCATGTCATTTTTTATGATGACCTCTGCTGAATCTGCCGTTAGAGTTGCTATTGTCCTGCAAAAAATTATCCCGGATCGAGCGAACATTTTTTATAACGACTGATAGATTTTGAGGCAAGGTGCCGCTAGTTCACATTGAATAACCCAGTGGATACCCCTAAGCATAAGATTAATAAATTTTACTATAGTAAGAACAGTATAAATGATTAAAGTTAAGCAACAATTGTAACAAGAACAATTATAGACATACAACATACCAAAAAAAAAAAACGATAAATTGTTAGTAGAGCATTTATCGATTTTGCAACCTGTGGCAGACGTTTCATTCCTCCAGCAAAAAACGAAAGCGTCATTTGAACTGTAAGAAAAATCGTGAAAACGTTTGTCAGTCAAATGTACAAATTTCCAAACTGGTTTTCTTATGCAAAACTTGATTTATGTATGTTTTCATTAATGATCTGAAATAGTGAAATAATTAGTTAAAAAAAATTAAGGATCATTAAAATGCACACATACATAAGCATTTAGGGACATCTACAGATATGCAAACTTGTAGATACCAATGTTGGTTAAAGATGGGACAAAGTTTTTTTTAGCTAGTAAATGAATTGATTGGTGTTGTTAGTGCTCAAATTAAGTGAAAACAAAGAAAAGCGGAAAATACATGTTTGCATATGTAAATTAATAGTTAGTAGATCAAATTAGGTATTAGGAACAGAAATACATTCCTTTATAAAAAAAAAACTAATGAAATAAATATTTTGTGTTATGTTATAAGTATGTGCATTTACATATGTATTTATGTATGTATGCATTACATATACAGATGCATACATGTATTTTGTACATGTTTCCCTTTCACATCCGCGTAATTGTTTCTTAATGTCAATTATAAGTAGATAATTATAAGTCCAAAAATGTAAGTCTCCCGACTTTCTTATCCACAACGAGCTTCATTGGACTATTTTTTTGTGTCCCGGCAAAGAGGAATTTTGTTTAGGTTAAACATTTCCGGAGTTATCTCGTCCTTATAACAAAGCCAATGGCAAAGTCACTATATTTTTGTTTTATCCAAAAATGAATATGACCCTTTTTTGGAATATTTTCGGATTTTGCTCAAGGATAAGTGGCTGAGCCAGGCGTCTATCTGGATAATATGGTCAAATGGTCAAATGGTCAAATCAGATGCCATTGATAATATCGACTTTCTTAAAGGTGATAAGGAAAGTGCCTTCGATGGCCATCTCAGAGCCATCGTTCACTCTGACTATAGCTGAGTTGTCTTGGTTGACCCGTATTAACTCCTAAACTTTCTAAATTGATGCCCGGCGAGTTCGCCCAAATTCTTGCAATAAGCAATATACTCCGAAAATTGCTATATTTCCATTTGAAATCGTTTTTGAAGTTGTATTCTGCATAGAAAAATCAAAATAATTGTTTGTGTAATGTGCAACACTTTGTTTCCATTTGATTTCAAGAAATAAATGAATGAGTGTCGAATTATCGCAGTTTAAAATGTATATAGATACGTATCTCATATAGTACATGTATGTATGTATGTACGTACATGTAGTTGTCTGTACTGTGTGCACGAAAATTGGAAATAGGCATTGGCAAAGCCAGCCACAAAGTTAAGAATTTGAAACAAATAACTAGAAATACCAAAAGTTGGTGCACTAATTAAAATCAAAAAATATGTATGTTGTCAATAGATTGTGGTTAGGCAAACCAAGAAATATGCACCTACAACGTATGCTTCTACACAGATACACACATATGCATATACATATATATAGATATATATGTACACAAGTGCATATATGTATGTATAATGTGAAAGTAAAATACAATGTTCATGAAAGCATACTTACACTAAGTACTTTTAACAATACGAATACACACACACTCTCTCACACACACACACACACATACTTACACTCGCACACACTCACGTACTCGTATACTAAAGATGATTATGTGTAAAAATACAGTTGCATAATAAAATACATTTCCAAGTGTGTGCAATGTAAATGAACAATACATGAAATCGATAAATTTGGTGAATCTTTTTCATAGCATAGAAAAATACAAAACTTGTATTTTAATTGTAAGCGGTTTAGTCAGATAAGGCAGCAACAGCATGTGACTCACATTGATTCAAGGTGTGTGTGTGTGTGTGTGTGTGTAACTGTACATGCCTACATGCATGCCCCATTTGTGGGTGTTATTTACACCTACCTATGTATGTATGTACATACGTACTAACATATTGTAGCAAATAAGCTGTTAGCCATGTAAGTAAATTTCAAAATGATATTGATTGGTTTTTATTGTGACAAGTGCAGTTGGAACTGCTAAATATGATATTATCTAAGATAGATTGATTAAAGCTATTGTTATAAATACACACAAATACACACACACAGGCATACACACACACACAGGCATACACACACACACAGGCATACACACACACACACACTCAAGCAGTAAATAGATAAAATACTATTTGAATAAATGAATTTGACATTTACAAGTATAAGTAACGGTAAACAGGAAATTATAAAAAAATGAATACAAATGAAACCATTGAATGTTATCGAAAAATCAAGCATAAATCGCAGATTGCCAAAATGTTGACAAGCAAAATAAACATAACTAACAACAACAACAACAACAACAACAATAATATTTTTTGGATATGAATACAAGAGTCTAACATGAATTTATATGCCAATGGATGCTTAACAGTTAACACACACTTAACACCAATACACACACATAGATGAGAACAAACAGAACAGAAAAACTAACTCTTGCACTACAACCTCTATGCAATAATACTTATGTACGTATAACTTACACATACTTAGTCCAAAATAAAACAAAAAGAAAAACAAAACAAAAAAGAAAAACACGAATCAAAATAAAAAAAAAAATCCAAATCAATACCATAAAAAAATAATAAACACTCAAAATTCACATATCGCATATCAACAGAATGTGCTTAACTCAAACTGCTTCTGATGGCCTTTAGATTTTGTCTTTTTGTCCATAATCTGAACGAGCTTCTGATTCGGATTCCGCTCAAAAGAATAACGAATTTAAACTGACTTTCACATATTTATTTCATTATGATTTTTTGTCATTTTATATTTGCATCATTTTTGTAGAACTGAGACAGATCAGAAGTTAATTTTTATGTTCAACTAGTAAACGCTAAACAGTGCGGCAACCGTTGGGAAAATATTAAAAAAAAACTCTATCCAAAACTCGCAAAAGTTAAATGGAAATTTGAAAAAAGAGATAAACTTTTGTACTGAATCTTTAAATATTTAACAATTTCATGCAATTTTTCAAAGTTTTGAATTGTTTCCATTCGATGCCGGACTGTTGTGCGTTACTCGAAAATATTCAAAACTCTCAAATAGCATCAGTGCAATATTTACTAGCAAGATCAAAAATATTGAATAATTTTAAAATGCAGTACAAAATCAATAAATGTACTTAATTAAATATATACATACATGTGTATGTTGTTTAAATGGAATTGAGCATTTCTAAATCATAGGCATTTGGATGAATATTGCAATTTATATGTATATGAATATGTATGTATATGTATGTTCAAACTGGCACTTGCGAATATATATATATATATATATATATATATATATATATACTTGAGTGTATGAAAAAGATGGCAACTAAATTATCGCTAAGTGATCCATTTGAAGTTTGGTATGAATATAAACACACATGGTATGAATATACACTCACTCACACACACACACACACACATTACACACTCACACCGTATGTTTGTCAAGGAATATTAGAAAAGCAACAATATCGGAGAGAAGGAAAAATGTTCATTATAATAAACTTTTTGAGACAATTTCTAAAGAACTGTTAACTGTTAATAATATTAAAAATAAAAAAAAAATAAAAGCAAAATCAACTGAATTGTATGGAGCTTCACCCCCATGAAGTCATTAATAAAAAATATGTACATAGATACACACATACGTGCATATGTATGAGGCTGAGGAGAATAAAATAACAACATTAGCTGTAAGACGCCAATTGGATAATATGGTCCATAAAGTGGTCTAAAATAATTTAAGTAAAAATATAAAATAAATAGTAAGCGCAATACAACAAATAATAAAAAAACCCAAAAAAGAAAAACAAAAACAAAAACCAAAAAAAAAAAAAACAAAAAACAGCCACAACATTCAAAAACCAATTAAAATTTATTACAAAATAAAATATGAAAGCAAAAAAAAAGATCAAAATTAAATAAATGTATATGTTTTTATGTTTTTACTACCAACCTAGCAAATAACAATATTTCGCTATAGACACGTACATACGTACATTGTATGTATGTATGTATCAATACACATTTACACACACACACAAATATATGATAACGATAACAAAACATGCATTTGTACAACAAACATGCATTCTAATGTAAGTCTTTTTTTTTAATTTCTATCTGGTTTTTTTTTGTTTTAAATCACACACTAATTTATCTGATTTATTTATGTTCGATTCACTTTTCTATCCCATCTCCGTCGTATCGTATTCTATTTATAAAGATTTCAATTAATTTCTTTTACCATTGTACATGCAAACATACGAGTAAGTAAGTATGTTGTTATTGACAAAGATTTGAGTGAGGGACTCGGATTCAGAAAGATCAATGATCTTTCCCAGAGTCGTGGGAGTACATGAAGAGTACAAACTATGTGCTAAACACATTATATACAAACATTCAGTGCATACATATATACATATTCAATCTCAATAGTCATTTTCATGCTTGACTACAAGATACCATCCAAGTCATACAAGTGTGGAGAGAACAAGCTATTTTATGGTGATTGTACACATTCATATATTCATTTTTTTTTTTTAAATATGCATGTGTGTGCAAGTACACACACCCAATATTAATACACACACATCACACGATATAAAGTTATATATATATTTATATATATGCTTCATATAGTTACTCTTATACATTAACTATAATTTCACTGTCTGGTGCGACAAACTTTCATTCTGCTGGCAAAATATTTGATAATTATATATATAGAAATCTAATTAAAATCAGAAAAGAAAAACAATTTCTTATTCTTTTTTATTTATCGTAACAATGCGCTAAATATCTTATTAAAATCCCAGCTGGGATTGAGATGAAATTGGAAATTGGAAATAGCCGGGATAAAATATATATAATCAGATGAAAATTATATAGATTCGATTTGACGCACCAGACAAAGCAATGCTTGTTTTGGCTTGAGTTTAGGGTTAATGCGAGGACGCATCTCAGACACAGGGCTATAAATAAATTCAATGAAATGATTAATTTTCAGTTCAAAACTGGCCTCGCTAATGTCACATTTTGTTTTATTTTCAGATACTATCGCTAAAGTATCTCAGATGAGATATTATTCAAGTTGTTGCAGTTGACGCTGGGCTTACACTAATAACTACGAGCTTGGGCGGAAAGTACCGCAAAAAAATGTAATTCGTCAAATAAATTGGTTGAGCATTTTGGCTTTGATGTGATAAGAATGATAACAATAGAACGCTATATTTGCTACAACTTTCTCAATTAGATTTTAATTGTATATCGATGATCTATTTGGAGCTACATTTTGGACAGATGTACATACATACATACATATATATTTACACTTTGGGTGTATTTGCGAATTTCTGTTGAGTGCCAAAATATGTGGAATGACAGCACTTTGGAGTTTCACACACAGACACAAAGTCTGAAAATATATTAAAAAACAAGAAAAAAAAACAAAAATACAAAAAATGAAATGTATAAAATAATATAAAAAAAAAAAAACAGCGGAACAGCTGGTGATCAATATTCATTTCTCCCCTTAGAATTTTAACACGGCAAAAGACTCCGTCATGACTCGATTGCCTACCGAAGCAATATCAAAGAAAACGAGTGAAAGAGAGAGAGAAACAGAGAGAGAAACAGAGAGAGAGAGAGAGAGAAGAAAAGAGAAAGTATGACATTAAATATTTATAATATAGAGCATATAAATAAGATGGTCTGTCTGAAGATTTGTCTTAAGTTGCTTATCAATTGTACTTCTCTCTGGTATACACATAAATATATAATAAATATATATAGTATAAAATTTAGTTATTTTACAAAATTACGATTATATCTTTAACAAATCCTAATTTTGTGAAATTTATTGATATATTTGATATATTTGGATCCTTAAGACTACTTTTAACGGGATGCCTCTACGGACGCCTTCCTGCCATAATTCATAAGTAACTGATGAATGCCATTGATAAAAAGATAAGCCTTCAGTAGATTCCATGAAGATGTTTTTTTTTTTTTAATAAACTGAACACCATTTATATGCTTAACACAAAAAAGAATTTGCATTTTTTTATTGGGTGGATATGGAATATACAATTTGCTCCAAAAGCGTCTGCAAGCGCCTCGAATAAGGAATCTTGGGGTCTCCTAGCTGCTCTCCACAATCTACTTGAAGTATTATTAATTATTTATTATTATTTTGTTCAAACATCTATTCAGATGAATGGATTTGCTCATTTACTAATATGGATGGGAATCCTTAAGTGTATTTAAATGTAAATAAATAAATGTACTATTCAATATTTTTTTTTTCTTTATAAAAATAGCAACGGTTTATCCGTATTTTTTATAATGACTTCTAAAGTGAAGGATATTTTTTACCAGCTTTCAACAGATATTATTATTACTCCATTGAACTTATCGACTGAAAAATGTGTTATTTTATAAAGATTCGCTTTGCTAACCAATGTCAGCAGCGCAATTTTGGGGAGCTACTTTAGCTATTCCCTTACTTAAATATATATGTATATTATACTTATACATATATATATTATTATTATATATTATTATATACTAATAATTGTTGCTTATTAGCCATTTGTTCACCTGATCGCTACTTTTAATGTGCATATACGAATTAATATTAAGTTGTATATATCGGATATCGATAATCTAAGGATGTGCTTATCGATGGTGCACGAAATGTCCTCGCTAAGTCCACACAAAATGGCGGTTATTTTTAAATTTGCGGCAGATAAGCTTCGAAAATTAAACGAACAGTACAAATATCTCTTTAATTTTTTTGGTTTACAAAAATAATATATAATATATTAATAATGCATAATACACTTAAGCAAGATCTAATTATTACATAATGAAGTTAAAAGATTTAAATTACGAATTGCAGTATTTACAATTAATTTACAAATTTAATAGTATTTATTTTTACATAATTTAATTTCTTGTTTATTGAATCAAACATGCCTGGAGTCAGGCATAATAGAAATGCGTATCTGCGTGCAACATTATTAAAAGTATAATCGATTAGCGTAATGCTCTTAGAAATAATTAATTCGCAGCAGGCGTTGCACAAACAAAATTGACCAAGAAGTCTTGGGGTGCGTAGGTAGGTCTGCATTTTTGAGTAAAATACCGAAATGTGTGCGAGATCTGTGTCGGGGACATGTCGGGTTGATGGATGGAATAGTAGCAGTAGCAGGCAGGTAATGCACATCCACATCCACATCCACATCCCATTACATGTGGCAAGCACACTGATAGCTTGATGGATGCTATGCGCATGCCAGACTCAGTGGCCGCCAGAGCCGTAGCCAAAAACCGACTTAGGCTTGTCTCAGCCACCTTGTCTGGATTTAGACGGCAAGCGTGCAACAACGAAGCGTGCAACGCAAGTTGCGGTCATCTCATAATCACTAACTACAACTGATTGTGATGGATAAGGACTTAAGCTCTCAATAATACTTCCAACTGTGTTCGATTCCATCTTTAGTCTTTAACAGTCGCGGGTGTTGAATATTCTGAAGTTCCCTTTCGCAATGAACATGTTACGGCAGCCGTTGCCATTTTTAACTAGGTAAGTTAATGACCTAATGCAGGGCAGGGCTTGTCAAGCGTTCAATCACTCAATATCCCATCCCCATAGACACTTAGAGCACTCCAAACAGCTGCACAACTGTCAGACGCGGTCAAGTGGTCGGGCCGAGGGAATCAGCCAAGATAGTGTCTCCCACAGAAAGTGTGCCTAAGTTGATTGCCTTCCTTACCACAAAGTACACACATACATATTTCAATTTATCGTTTTTTATTTATAATTTATGCAATTATATATTTATATATATAAAGTATAAGCTGAATTCGTAGCTGCACAAGTGAAGTACAAAAGCCCAAAACTGATTTCAAAGTTCAAACTAACTTTGCAACAAAGCCATTGTGCATTATGCCACATTTCAAGTGTGCAGCGTGTGTTGCGGGTTTGAGGACTCGGGTGTTTATTAGAGGGGGGGCACAAGTGTGTTCAGAGGCATACACAATGTGCTACGTACAAAAATTATTTTGCAAATCAAGCATTTTCCAGCCAAGTGTGCGGAGATTGACATGAGACACGACACGAGAGAGCTACCCTATTACAAATGGCAATACCCACTTTATCATTAAGTTGACAGTTTTTTAACAAAAAAAATAACAGTGCTTTTTAAAGGTAAGTAATCAACAGCATTCATACATATGGCCACATTCATGTTCGGGACAACCGAAGGTTGCATAACACTTGCCTAGGGCCATAACATCGACACGTCGACAAGTTGAGTTGACGGGGCACCATCGAAACATGTCACAAATCTGCAGACACCCACGGATAAACGCCAAGATTGCCTCCTCACAGCACTGGAAGCGGTCGCAAGGTCGTGAACTGAATAACACGCGTTGCGTTTTTTTTTTTTTTTTTTTATTATTAAGCGGTTGAAAAGCTGCAATAAGGCAAAGCACCCGCGGCCAGTAAACAGCACACGTTGCACAGTGGAACGAAAAATGACTTAATGCATCCGAGCACTCATCCGAGCTCACCTGCAACATGCCCCTTAACCAGAACTTGGCTAAGCGCTAGATAAATCATTTAAAATGCAACTGAAGTGCTGTCTGCGTGCAGCATTCTGTGGCACAGCTGCTCATTTTTACAGTTTTCATAGCTTTTCGTAATTTCAGTTTATTTTAGCAATATGCTGAATCTTCTGGGTTTTGACAACTTGCAGGCCATTTTACAACTTGCTGTTCAGATCTTAAATTTCTTGATCAGCGGAAAATGTGTTAAGCAATGTGGCAAATCTTGAGTTTCCAAAATAGTTGCAAGAATCGGTGTCCTTTTAGCATAAATGCAAAATACGCACATTAAGATGCAACCAGCTCACACTTGCATACATTCACACACACATCCATATATACACACACACCTACATACACACACACACACACACATACATACATACATACATACATACATACATGCACATTGTCATGGGCATACGGTGGAAATTATCCGAGCCTTCTTTTGTTTTGGACTGTAAACGGCGTTTATTTGTACTTTTCGTGTTATTTTCATTTTTCCACTGACGTCAACGTCGACACTTTCTCTTTGACACACTTGCCACATACCCTGTAACTGTGCCACTGACAGGATGTTTGAACATAGCGCAAAAGTCAAAAGACAGATTTATAATAATTAGTTTATGCTGCAAGAATATATAAGTTGGTTACGTATTTATTTTTGTACTCATAATGATTTGAGGAGTATGTTGCAGTTGCATTGACTGTCAAGCTTACATTTACATTTGCCTCACAATTGCCAGCTGAAGTGTTTAATTGCTAAAGCCACTTCAAGTGTTGAACAATGAAACAAGGAAAGCCAACAGTGTTGTGAATCATAAGTTGCTTCTATCGGACGGCCAGGCTTAATTTGACCGACGAGTGTTTGGTTGCACTCTAAATGGTATTCCATTTAACAATCTGGGTTTCTTGAATAATTGGATAGAATCGTGATTCCATCTTGTGTTACCTATTTTATTTATGTTGTGTATTTTAATAATTGGCTCTTTGACAGCTTCCTAATTTACTTCCACCTTCTTGAAGGCCATTGGGGTCAGGGCACTTCAGTGGATGCCACCAAAATGCCAGTGATAACCAGCGAATTTAAGGCCAGTCGCATATACGAGTCATTCCGGGCTCTGTCCACCGTTCCAGCCCAAAGTCGAATCAGTCGACGACACGTGAATGAGACGAGCAGCTTCGAGTCTGGCCGAGCAGTGCGAAAGACACGGTTGCGCACCCCCTCAGCGGATATGCTGAGCCGGAATATATCGAGCATTTTGGAGAATCTACTGAAACGCTACGAACAGTCGCAGCTGCCCACACATGGCCAGGGTATGCCGACGGTGGTGCGGACAAACATACTCATACGGAGCATGGGACCCGTTTCGGAGCTGGACATGGACTACTCGATGGACTGTTACTTTCGTCAATATTGGCGTGACAAGCGACTGAGCTTTCAGGGGCCCATCAAGAGTCTATCGCTGAGCATCAAAATGCTGGACAAGATCTGGCGACCAGACACCTACTTCTATAATGGCAAGCACTCACACATACACACCATAACCGTGCCCAATAAGCTGTTGCGACTGGATCAGGATGGCGGCATACTCTACTCAATGCGGTGCATACAGTGGCTGTAACTGTAAATTGACAAACAATAACTAATATCAAATAATATATTTTACAGCTTGACGATTAAGGCCACCTGTCCGATGGAGCTTAAGAATTTTCCAATGGATCGCCAATCCTGTCCACTCATCATTGGCAGCTGTGCGTATTGTTTGGTGATTGAATTTTGGCTTGCTTCCTTCACTAATGAGGATGAATCCATTGCAGATGGTTACACCAATCAGCAGCTAGTTTACGAGTGGCAGAATCATGATGACGCTGTCTCCTTTGTGCCCGGGATGACACTCAATCAGTTCGATCTGATCAGCATGATGCATCGCAATTTCACGTCCACACGTCGGGAGGGTGACTTTTCGGTGTTGCATGTGGCATTCAATCTGAAGCGACATACTGGATATTTTCTGATACAGGTAAGCACTAACATTATCCATCTGGCTGATGGCTTACTGTACTTACTGGACAGGTCTATGTTCCCTGCATTCTGATTGTGGTTTTGTCGTGGGTCTCGTTTTGGATACATCGTGAGGCAACCAGCGATCGTGTCGGTCTCTGCGTGACAGCCGTTCTAACGCTATCGACCATCAGTCTGGATTCGCGCACTGATCTGCCCAAGGTGAAGTATGCCACGGCCCTGGACTGGTTTCTGCTCATGAGTTTTCTCTACTGCATTGCCACACTCCTGGAGTTCGCGGGCGTTCATTATTTCACCAAATTGGGTAGCGGCGAGATACCGCGCATGGAGGAAGAGTGGGAGGATATTGGTGCATTGGGCTTCACGTCCGGCGAGATTGCCGACGCTGCCGAGGCCAGCGATGACAGCGAACCAGCCAACTCTGATAGCGATGTATTCGTCTTTGCCGACCACGACACACTCCACTGTGAGCTCCCATTGCCCGCTGAGCTGAATGGTGGTGCCTATCCTAAGCGCAATGCCTTCAGCTGTTCCATATACAATGTGAGTTTCATAATAACATAATAGTTAAATATACAATTATATAATTAAAGTGTGTGTGCTTCAAACAGAATCAGCACCAGAATCCCGCAAACATTTTTCCAAAGCTCTCGTCGCACACCTCGACCATGGAGCGGACCACACAAACGGAGCCGCCCGCCGTTTCCCGGATGCGTCAGATGTGGCTCTGCCTCAAGGGTGACGTCAAGTTTCGCAGACAGCGCGAACGTGATGCTGCCGCCGAGAAGAGTGTCCAAGGACGTGGGGCAAGCTATGTGAATAGCATATCACTGATTGATCGGGTCGCTCGGGTTGCATTCCCAATGACCTTCGCCCTCTTCAATTTGCTCTACTGGCTGGCTTATGGCATGTACAAGAAGGAGTTCTCCTGGTCCATGATTAAAGCTTAGGCTATATTTCAGTATGCTTTGTTAGATTTGTATACTTACATATATCTTACGTTTCCTACACTAAATCACACATACCCATAGTCCTTACATCTATTTCCTATAATATAAATTCGTTTCTCTGCATTCTCCAAACATTTTGTATCTGCCACAAATTAAAAAATAATTGTTTTTTTTTTATTGTTAATAAATAAATTGTTGCTTTTGGATATAAATTTATTGTCATTATTTCCATATTCTTTGCGACGTGTGAACTTACAATGATTGTCCTATATTTTCGCTAAGGACATCAACAAGGTCCCTTTTAAAAAAGCAGTTGACATCTTTATACTATGATACCCAAGGTATCTTGTGTTGCCACGCCCACAACTTCTCCCTTAGTCGATAATACCGATATTTTGGAAAGTGTAAATCGATAAGTCCGTATATCTCCCACAATTTTAAGGATAGAAGATCCTTGCTGGTATCCTCCTCCATATATAATCGGCATATCATTTTTTGGACCACGCCCACTAAAATTTGAAAAGCATCGATGGCAAATTGGATAGCCACGCCCACTCCGCCTACCTAAACCGATACATTTGTTGGTGTAAATCGATAAGACCATAAATCTCACGCAATTTGAAAGCTTAAGACACCAAATTTGAAAGGTATATTGCTAGTAACACCTTTCAAAAATCTGGAAAAACAAAATTTTGGACCACGCCCACTTTTGAATATATTGTGCCTAGCTTATATATCACAAGATAGTCGAAATTGTGGGAATTTTCTACGATAAATCGTATTTTGATTCAGTTTTAACCTCAAAGAGGTGACTGAGACAATTCTGCTCCAAATCTGTGCTGTCGTAAATGGACATAACTTAATGGCGTCTCTCAACTGGGATTATATATTTAAGATTGGAAAGTGGCTTAATATATTTTTGTTGAACTTCCTGTATCCACGTGCAACCTGATTGTGCGCCCTGCAATTATTTGCTTCATTAACGGTGGCAGGGAGCGACTTCTGAAAAATGGTTGCTGCATCTTGTGCAACGTCATTTTCTCATTTTCCTGGTAGTCTGTCGGGTCTTGTGGGATTTAATTTATATTTTGGCTTTTCCTGAAGTTCCCTCCAAATGTATTTCTTCTTCTTCTTGTTTTGATTGATTTGGGAGACTTGGCGGATTATACTGATAAATAAATACTTTCCACTTGTTCAGCCAGAATGAATTGAAATTAAAATGCAACCGTCGATATTAGCAAATTGCAGCTCTTCAGTTATTGTTGACTTGGCCAATTTAAAAGCCTCCATGTCGATGGTTATTCTCTTTTATAATCGTATATGGTTTCTTGGTTTCTTCTTCTGCGATTGGATAACCTTAACTAAATTTTAATCGCTGGTTATTCTGAAAGAAAGAAAAAAAAAAAACAAGAAAATATCTCCCATTTGTTCAGCCCAAGTGAATGGAAATTAAAACGCATTTTGTTTAAAATATGTAAACCATTTAAATAACATTTCTAAGAAATATACAGTAAATGATTTGTATGATAATGTGAATATTGTGAATAACAATGAAAAGCACTTGAAAGAACGAGAGTGAAAATATTTTTGAGACTTTCAGCTAGCTCAGTGGATCATTAATTGATTTCGCTTAATCCTAAATGGTTCAAATATGCTGAGCTGCTCAAATCAATATCAATATTTTGGCCAAAATGCTTACCAATTCCTTGTATAACTTGGCTAAACTCGTACTTAATTTAGCTATAAGTAAATATTCAAATTACTCGGAACACATTTACTGTGATTTACTTATGCGAATAGCAATACTTAACTATCTATTTATATTTATATATATATATATATACTCATATGTATGTATGTTTCCTTGTATGTATATATATATATATTTCATCATGTTTACTAAGTATTTGTATGTATGTATGTATGTGTGTATGTGTGAGTATGTAGCAGGTATGTATCAATCATTTATATATAT
Source organism: Drosophila mimica (assembly GCA_037043585.1). Lineage (NCBI taxonomy): Eukaryota > Metazoa > Arthropoda > Insecta > Diptera > Drosophilidae > Drosophila > Drosophila mimica. Next base: position 9,241,523 of record JBAMBE010000748.1, on the reverse strand, counting down.
ATAAATTGGTCAATGTCAATATATATCATTGTTCATCAGTGGGAGGGCAGCAGGTGGAGGCCAGGGGCTATGACACTTTGGTAAGTATGACTAAGTTTTTCCGCAGCAACTACTTATTCTAATATGTAGAAGATCCAGTAGCCCAGGTTGAACGCACAAAAGCTAATGGGGAATATCATGCGTGAATACTTGTCAATAATGTTAACATCCTTGATTTTTGGTAATGTCGCCCTAATGGCTGAGGCGCTCTTTTTTATGGCATGCATCATGCGTGGACGCGCTGAGGTTCCTAGAAAGAGAAAGAGAGTGAGAGAGAGAGAGAGAGACAGAGAATGCATATATAATAATATGATACTTGTGGTCTGGTTAATCTCTTTTACCTCTTTGACCACGATGTCGCAGCTGGCTACGACCGGCACCATAGTTACGAGTAATGCGAAAACTTGGCGGGAACTTGGCCAAATCCATGGTCTCTGTGCCGATGGAGCCGAGGGTCACATTATAGTTACCCTTGCGCAAAGAAGGTATAGGACTCATGCGCACGTCCTGCAGCTCAATGATGTCTTCTGTGGTTGAACACGTTTCGGATTTTTCCAATTTACCTATTTTATAAGGACAATCGTAATAATTAACCTTTAAGATTTGAATGCCATTCATTTTCAATTTCAAAGCCCTTAAGTTCTGTTCTATAATCTATAGTTAAGCCTTAATATTAATATCATACCTATTTTATGTTGATCACAATCCTTCAGCTTTTTGATCTTCTTCTTGGCTCGCTTGCCCCAGTATGTATAATTGACCGCAGCGTATTCAAGGAGCGCCGCAAATACGAACACAAAGCACATCACCAAATAGATATCAATGGCTTTTACGTAGGAGATGCGGGGCAGGGAGCTGCGTACTCCCGTACTGATCGTTGTCATGGTGAGGACCGTTGTTATGCCCAGCGCTACACGAGCGCTGGTCGCCTCGTGGTTAATCCAAAATGATACCCAGGACAGCATTACGATCAGTATGCTGGGCAGGTACGTCTGGAACACAAAGTATCCAATGTTGCGCTGCAATTTGAAGGAGAGCGACAGCCGCTGGTAGACGCCAGTGGCCAATCGCTCCTTCCGGTCGTTCGTCTCATAACCGATGATCGTAAATTGTGGCAGTTCGGCATCCTCCACGCCGCGTACCGGTGTTGGCTTCCAGTACATGACTACGTCGCTGACCGTGTAACCATCTATTGAACATGAAATCAGAACAGATTTTACAAAAATGTGCTAAGCTCTTTTTCATTAAAGAAATATTCAAAAATATGGTTGCCAAAAGAAACTGAAAAATGTTTTGAAATTTAATTTTGTAACTAGTTGGCTTAGGATTTGGATGTTGTGCGCCTGTTTCAATGTGAACAGCTATTCAAAACACTCATCGCATAATCATATTCACATCTAAGTATGAATAAGATATGAGTTCCATATCTGACAAAAATAACGCTGTGTCACTTCTTGAATACGATGTTTGTTGAAAATTCATAATTTTATGGGATGTGTGTTTTTCTAACGACTTCTTTATTTAGTGAAGTTAGTCAGACTAATCACAGAAATAAGTAAAGGTTCTAAGCATACAATGCATACTCGTATAAGCAAAATTGACTAAAAACTGACTGCATTCAATTCTGTGAGCCTGGATGAAATCATTAATACATAAATTAATCAAACCGAATAAAAGCTGACTTCACTACTTGAATAGAAATATAAAAGAAGAAAGAAATACTGAAACTAAAACTAAACGAATATTCCGTAAGTTTACTTGAAGTGAATTCAAATTGAGATAAAAGCAAGACAAGGAATAAATTGGAGAAATATCGAAAGCAGCCAAATAAAAATTAATAACCGACCGACCACTTCCTGAACGTATTGAAGAAACAAGGGAGAACGTTGCAGTCGGAAGTAACCGACAGCGAAATACTATGATACCATCATTTGCGTGCTGCCAAGAAATACTATCCAAGTTTACCTTTCAGATTGAGGTAGACCCTTCTTCGAAGTTTGGCAACTGTAGCTCTTAAATTACGGAAGATATGGGGGCGGACCGATGGGCATAGGTTGAACCTTCAAAATGTCATAACTTCGTCAAAACTCAACGCATTTTCAAAAGCAAGCGTTTAATCATAGTTTGGACTCTAGGATAATCGTACATTTAAAGTTGAAAACGTGATTTTGGGTCGGAACATAAGTCAAAATCGGTTTTCTCCCTGGTGGACGCAGGTCTCCAAGCTTGACACTTTACCTTTTGAGGGTACTTTCAAGTATATGTTCCAAGTTTCAAGTTTCAAGTCTCTATCTCTAAGGGTGTCGAAGAAACTCGCGTTCATGCAGACTGACAGACTGACTGACGGACTGACGGACAGACAGCATGACGGACATTGCACAAACCCAATATACTTTTATACCATCGGTATCATAGTATAAAACTCAAAACTTGGCATATATGAATAGTTATTTGATCGGCATTCTCAACTTACAGCTCTCTATTTCCACGGTGCAGTTTTGAGAGTCCAGTGGGTAGTAGTGCAAATCCATCATGCAGGCCAGTGTCGTGGTAAATCGCATGCCGTAGGTAACGGCTCCATCGCCGCCAAGACGTACCAACTTATTGCGCTCGGTGACGTCATGTAGGAAGCTGTGTGTTATCAATAATGAGAAATGTGTGTAATCAATAAATAGTTGTAAACAGCTGATCCTGTACCTGTTCTTGTCGTTGGCAAAGAATGTGTCTGGCACCCAAATCTTCTCGGCAAAGTCTCCAGACAGCGTCAGCACATCGTTGACTCCATCGTCCTCTGCATCGGTATCGTAGTACGGTCCGTAGATATTAAAAGCCAAGCGCTCGTCGCGCCAGTACTGATTTAAATACATTGTTATAGTATAGTCCTATAAAATAATAAATATATATATTGAATACAGTAGTTCCATTTAGATTCTTCTATGTCTTACCATATTAACTTCTGAGATCGCATCAAAGCTTGCTATAGTCAAATCCATACCCACGTGCAAAGGCTCACCGCCAAAATTGGGCCGCAGGCGTATATCGTATCCTTGCAGTATTTTTGAGATCGTCTGTGTTACATTCTCTAAGCGGCCAGCGAGCATTTCTTTTCGCTTGCATCTGGATGGAGTACATAAGAAAGATAATGAAATACTCAATATTTATTCGTAATTGCAAATGGGAGCTGAGCAGATTTAATTATTGTTGAAAATATGCATATTACAATGGATAGTTGATATCGATAAACTGATATCACAACTGATATCGATAAACTGATATCATAACTGATATCGATAAACTGATATCACAGCTAATATCGATAAAATCGAGTCTGAGTTATATTCTTGTACAATAAGAAATGCATGTTTAGCTTGACTTTAGTTATATAGATTTTAGATGCTTGTGCTATGTTTCATCTGGAATACTTACCGCACCAATGATAGCTGGGCGCTCAGGAGTAGCAGCAGCAGGCTGCAACAGACGCCCAGATACCAATTGCTAGTCATTTTGGCAGCGTTAACAGTTGCGATTGCTATCTTTTCTAATTCTCAACTCGTTGGCATTTTCTGTGCTGTCGTCTTTTGCAGTTTCATTCCGGATACTGATAATCTGGCATCTACTGATGATCTGGCATCGGATTCCGTTCGATGCGGATACGTGTTTTTTTTTTTTTTTTGTTATTTATTATTTACTTCATGACTATGATGCACATATCACTATATATTTTTGTACAACCAAATAGCTTAAATACTACATTCAAAAATAGCAGTTATAATGATTTTTCTAGAAAATACTCAAACTAGACGCAAGATGCAAGGCTTCCCCGATTGGATCCTTTTCGCTTGCATATAATTGTGTCCACTTGGATAAATGTTTATTTATTTATTTTTTTAATAAGAGCTTGTGTAAATACTTGTTAAGTACAAACTTCATAAATCGCGATGTTTGTGGAGCTGTTTACAGTTTAGTTATGAAAGCTGTGAGTTGAACACATTTCTATCCTCAATAAAATTGCAGCACATAATTATCATGTAAAACACAAGTTGCCACATCGTTAAATGTTTAACTGAATGCGCAAATTACACTAAAAAATATGCACATCAACTTCTCATACATATATATATATATATATATATATATGTGTGAATATAATCGTCAGTACCAGGTTTGAGTACATAACTGTGTGTTTCCTAATAGCGCATTGTGAAGGCGCCTCATGGTTTTTGCTTCACGCAATTTTCTTCTCGTTAATGTGGGCCCTCATCATTGTTGCCTCACATAGACACACACACACATATATAAAGATACTTTCATGTGTTTGCCTTTTGTGTGTTTGACCCATTTTTGCAACTGCAGCCACCGCACAACAAAAAAAAAAAAAAAAAACACATAAAAAAGAATGAAAAAATTACAAATGTGCCGTACTCTGATTTTATATTTTTAAGGACATATTTATAAGCAAACCATTGCATTGCTATTTACGAATGCACATGCAAATGTGTGTGTGTGTGTGTGTGAGTGTGTGTGTGAGTGTGTGTGTGAGTGTATACATGTGCATTTTGGGTGACATTGTATTCATGGACTTGCGTTGCCTTTATTTGTATTAATTACAGTGTGTTTTTGGGTAACGCAACCCTCACAAAAGTGCCAATAATAAATCACACACAAACACACACACACACACACTTTTAATTGCACACACACTCATTTAAACAAGTTGCGTAAAATTGTTTAAAAGAAATGTGGAGCATTCGAAATAAACAATAAAAAACAAAAAAAGGACACCAACGGATGACACTTTTGTAATACGTCGAACGAATAACGAATGTGACACGGACGCCCTAAAATTGGGTTTCCCATTCACTTTTTCCCGCTCGCCCAGTACCTAAATATATGTATCTGTATCTGTATCTGTAGCTGTATCTCATCGCTGCGAGCGGGTCGTGAGCAGCAGCAGCAGCAGCAGCTGCGTGTGTATGTGGAACGCCTACCGTGTCTAGCTAACGAATGATTACTGTCAGTTACCGTTGTTCGTCTTCGGGTGCTGCGACTATTGGTCTAATTGATGTTGATGTTGAGGGGCCTCTCGGCTGATGTCGACCACGAATCCTGGGCCTGCGCATGATGCCACAGTCGGCATATTCCACTGTCACCCAGAACAATTTCATTCAGAATCACGAGATGCCAATGCTCATTTAGGGTTGTCGTCGTTTGCTGCTGCCGCTGCTGCTGCTGCTGCTGCCTAGCGCCATCTGGTGAGTCGAACTCACACACACACGCACACACACACACACACACACACACACACCCACACACACGCCCACACAAGCACCTACATACAGACAGACTCATCTGGATTTAAGTAGCATACACACAATGAAAGTGAAAGCAAGGCGATAAGTTACTCTTTGCACCGACTATTTGAGAGCAGTCAGGTTTGCCTTTTTGTTGCAAGTTGAGTTGATGCCTCAACATCAGCCCAACCCAACCCAACCGTAGGGGTATCATTTCCATTATTCTAGAATGTTTTACTTTATTAAAAACAGTGCGTTGCGGTACTGCTCTTGTTTTTGTTGCTGACACGGTTCACGGCGCCAATTGTCCGCCTCATAGATTGTGACGTCACAAGATTTAGCGAAATGAAAGTAATTTGATTTTCGGAAAATTTAATGAACTTTATTGTATGCATCTATCTTTCTTTTCCTTCATAATCATCGTTTGCATTTCGATTTATTGTTTAGCAGCGAAACAAATGAGATTCTTGCAACACGTCTTCGACAGCAAACGTATCCAACAAGCTACGTTTTTTTAGTTGTCGAAATGCATCTCTGTCTCTGGATTATTCTCAATGACAAAAGCTCTGACGGAGCCCATAAAATAATAAACACATCGGCCTATGGATGCTACCCATTTGACAAAACCGGACTGTGTTGGCTCAGAGCGAGCTTTTGCAATGTTGGCCATAAAAGCTTCAAAGCACACGCACAACGAGCACCTACAGCTACAGCATCAGTTTACGCAATCCCCGTTTATCTATGTATGTGTGTGGGTACCAATTGGCCAAAAGCGTCTGACGGTCTGTCTGTGTGTGTGTGCGTGTGTGTGTGTGTGTGTGAGTGAGTTTCGTGCTCCTTTTCAGTAAGCCCATTGAGAAACGATTGTTGTGTTGCTTTTCTGAAATCTGAGCGCAAGCTTTTCTTTACATACAAATGAATACAAGAACAAACACACACATACACACACACACACGTACACACACACACACACACACACACACACAGATTCCCATGCATGTGGGACAATCGGCTCAGCTGCGAATGCCGACCACTGCTGTGAATCTCTGGTTAGTCCACATTTTCCGTAGTACGGAGCACGCAAGCAGACGTTCCAAGCATCTACTTGACGCACAAGCATCACGCTTGAGCAAAAAATAAAAAATACAAATAAAAAGAATAATAATGAAATAAAATAAAATAAAATAAAGCAAAGGATACACGAAAGTTGGGGAAGGACGTCGCCAGCAGCAGTACAAATCTATATATATTTATATATATACAATTCTATGCAATGAAGAATCAAAAGAATTTGACAGATCCAAAGTGCTAGGAAATTGTGCTACGAGAACAGCAGCAACAGCAACAACAACAACAACGATTAAAACAACGACAACTACAACTACAACAAAAACGACAACGACAACGACAACGACAACAACGATTGTGTTGTGATCGAGAGGAAGGGAGGGGCTGTGGCAAGCAGATAATTGCAAAATACGCATGCAAATTTGTTTGCTAAACGGCTTAAATATAAAAAACATAATATGTATGTATCTACATACATTCTGCAGTTCGTAGATGTGAGTGAATGCGCATGCTCTTAATATTATTTTCCTTCATGCGGTCCGTCCAACAAAAAAAAAACACAAAAAAAACAAAAAAACAAAAGAAAAAAATACAATCCCTAAATTGTGCCAAAAATAAGAAAACAACGTTTAACAAAACCATTTAATCTGATCGAATCGGAAAAGCAACTTTTCATCAATGATATAGAAACAGTTTCCAGTTTTTCTCTCGTATATCTCGCAAATCCGTGGGCCGCAGCCGCTGTCGACGTTCACAGTGGGTGTTTCCCTTGACGAACACACATACACACACCCACACACACACACACACACACACACGCATACATATACGTGTCCACACATACATTGAGTATAATTGTATCTACTGCTTAACAACTGTGCACAGCATCAGTTAATGGGCAAAACAATTATTAATACGAAGTTAAAGTTAAAATGTTTAATCATTGTAAATATTTCTTTGAAATAAATACTCAATCTAAATAATTTGATTGTATATTTGCAAGCAACTTTGGTGGCGCCCCAAATGTATGCTATAGGGCAGTCGCAACAGGCCTTTTCAAAGGCGAACAGTCCGTCGTCCGAGCGAGACAAACAATCCTAATTACATTGAATGTCAAAGATAATGAATTTGTTGTTGTTATTTCCCAGTGCATGATTTTGTATCTGATAGCTACAAATATACATTGGTGTGTAAAGCACTTAAGCGATGCTGCTTAGGGCCAACAGAAGCAGGGCGCACACTTGTATCCATATATGTCTGTAAAAATATATCTATATTTTTTTAACAAACATAAAACTGAATATCAATAGACAAAAGTATGGAAATAGTTTAACTATAATTTTTGCAAGTGCTACATAGAAAAAAAGAGCTGTAAATATAAAACTGAGGAACATACGCACAAGTGTGTAGATATGTATGTATGCATGCATATGTATTTAAGTGGGCGGATGTAATTAAATCAAGTTAATCACCATTATCTATTGGCAGTTCAAACACGTTCGTTGGATCGGTTCTGCAAGCGATAATCTAAATAAATAAAACTAAAATCAAATGAACTCAAATCAAAATTGTTTCGACTTTTTCTAAATGTGTAACAAGTGAAGCATCAAAATACAGAATCAAATCGAGCATTGCGCAAACAAACTTTTAATGCAATTTGCATTTAGCAAAGCGAAAAATACAAAAATTAGCCTAGTTATAAAATAAGAACAATAATAATAATAACAACAACAACAACAACAACCACAACTGAAGTGTTGTACACACACATATGTGCAGTGAACGAATTTTCTTGCCAACGTATACAGCCGATGTACATATGTATGTATGTGCCAGTACATATGTATGTACATACGGTCTTGTGAATGTGACACCTACGCAACGCGAAGCGCATTAAAGTGCGAACACAGTAGCCAAAACAGCAGCCCAAACACTTCAGCTAAAAGCGCGTCACACGCACGCGCCAAAATCCAATAAAACAAAAAGAGACAACAGAAGCAGCAGCAGCAGCAGCAGCAAAAGCAGCAGCAGCAAAAGCAGCAGCAGCAGCGCCAGCAGCAGCAGCAACAGCAGCAGCAGCAGCAGCCACAGCCGACGAGGGAACAGCATCAGCCGCAGATCAACGCAGCGCCAGTGTTGCGTGCGTGCGTGCTTTCGTGCGTGCGTGCGTGCCTGCGTGCGTGCGTGCGTGCTTGCGTGTCTGTGTGAGTGTGTGTGATTGCTGTCCGCGCGTCGGCAATGTATGTGCAAGTCGTGCCGTTTTGCCCTTTGGTGTGCCTGATATGCTTTGGTAAGTACCGTATCTCTGTCCCGTACATACGTACATACATACATACACACCCACACACATCTGTGCACACACCTACGTGATTTGTAAATATGTGTGCATCTGCGTACTTATCAATGAAAATTGGTATTCGCATTAGAGCATTACAAAAATCGTTTGCAAATAAACACAATAATTAAATGTCACGCAGACAAACACTAATGATTCATTTTTTAATTACTACCTCGCATATCTGACTATATTATGGTCATTAAAATCATATAGGATGTGTAAATAATTATTATTAATTATTTTAATTTTTTTATCACATTTTTCACCCACTCAACTCATTGCAAATGCATAATTGCAGATTACATATGTACATAGTTATGTGTATACCACCTGTTAGTGGTTGATAAGCCCACGCACTTTATGTACATACATACATACACACACACACACACACACACACACACATACATGTACATGCATATTTACTGCTTGCTGCGAATTAATATATTGCATTGTTTAATCGGAAGATAAGTTAAGATAAGTTGATATTGACTTCAAATCAGATCAAAACTGATATTCCAACCACTTGTGGCATCACATCAAATATATTTAATTTTGAGATATTGAAATACAAATATTGATCTGACAGTAAACTTCTGATCAGCACTATAGCGAAATTAGTCGTTTCATTATTCTTGATATAAATTTTAATTTATACAGCATATTTGAAATGAAGTGAATCAAATTTTTATTTTTAATTAACAACTTTTTTACCGAAACAAAAAGCGCGCTTCTGGCTTGCTCAAAAATCAAGATCAGACTAATCGATAGTGGATACTATCGATTACAATGTTGTAAAGTAGAGATAAATTGATGAAATTAACATGTGATCATTCGATATCCGTTACAATTAAGTTAGTTTGACCAAACAAATATATTTTTGCTATATGCTCAGCTCGTCCACTTTCGAAATATCAAAATACCAAAGTATCTTTAAGTATTTTCCACTTTATCTCAAGTTTAATTAATTTGACTTCTTCATTGCTTGAAGGTGTGGGAATTGGCGATTTCACGTACGGGCTTGGCCAGCAGCTTAACAAGCGTGGCGTTAAAAAACAAAATGATGATGATGGAAAGAATAAGATTGAATTTCCGGAGCACTGGTACCAGCAATCCCAATCAAATGTGAACGATGACGAATTAGCCGATGAGCTACTGCACAAGGAACATGATCACGACTATATAAACGTTTCCGAGTACCCACCACATCTGGAGCACGACCATGAGCATGAGCATGATCATGAGCATGACCATAGCCATGATCATAATTATGATCTTGTGCATGACCACGGTCATGCTCACCATCCAGATCACGATCCCGATCATGATCACGATCACGATATCGATCACGATCACATCGATGATCATCTCGAGGGCATCGATGAAGTTGACAAAATGTATGGACACGTCTTTACCAAGGAACCAATGATACCTCATAAGCCAAGCGTTGCTACTGGCGCGGGCACAACAAGCACCGGCGACACCCCAAAGTTCCGGAATGTTGGTGCCCAGGGTGGACGTGGTGATATGTATGTTGTACGCGAATCCGATCGACAGTCGAGCACACGTGGCCGTGATGGTTTTGTGGCAGCAGCGAACAATAAGCAGAAGGGCTTCCGTCCATTTGCGAATAGAGTCGTTGTCCACGACGATCCCCGGCAACTGAGTCAGCCCGGCGATGGCTACAACGCACCGCCGTCCACTAGTTGCCACAATAGCTGTGAGGAGTTGCAGTGGCAGTGCAGCAATTGCCAGTGCATCGAGTCCCATGGACGCTGCAATCGCGAGGTGCAGTGCACCGATGGCTCCGACGAGTTCGACTGCGACAATATGGACGACATGAAGTCCAAGCTGGAGAAGGAGTGCGAGCAGAGCGGCCTGCATGTAATGTGCCCAAAGACCTTTCGCTGCATCAACAAGGACTGGCTGTGCGACGGCGACGATGATTGCGGCGACTACTCGGATGAAACGCATTGTGGAGCGCGCACCAATTGCACCGAGGATCAGTTTGAGTGCCAGAACGGCTTCTGCATTCCACGACAGTGGCTATGCGATGGCGAAAACGATTGCAAAGATTACTCGGATGAGGTGCACTGCAATCGCAGCAGCTGCACCGATGAGCATTTTACCTGCAATGACGGCTACTGCATTTCCCAAGCCTTTCGCTGTGATGGCGAACGCGACTGCGATGATAACTCCGATGAGCACAAGTGTCCGGCCGTTATCAATAGCTGCCCGGAGGGTGAGTTCAAGTGCCGCGGCGGACTGGGCGGTGCCGGCGGGCCCAGCGGACAATGCATACTCAATCGATTCCGTTGCGACGGTGACAACGACTGCGGAGACTGGAGCGACGAGGAGAACTGCCAACAGAAGCCATCGCAATGCACGACTGGCGAATACAAATGTGCGGACGGCACTTGTATTCCGAAGCGCTGGAAATGCGACAAGGAACAGGACTGTGATGGCGGCGAGGATGAGAACGACTGCGGCAACATGAACCCAGAGCATCCGTTGACCTGCGGCCCCGACGAGTTCACCTGCCACAATGGACGTTGCATTTTGGTAAGTCAAATCCGTACAAAGATCTGAGTCGATTGAACTACGTATCTGGTTAAAACTTTGCATAGGATACTTGAGTTGTTTCAGCAATGATGTATCTTGATATTTTTCAAAAGACTGTCCATCTAGGGAACAATATATATATATATGTATATATTTTATATATAGTGGTCCGAGAGACCGTAGATAGGATTGGAAGAAGTTTCCATGTTGCGTTAGATATATAGTAATATCAGCAAGTTGATTTTAAGTAAGACTTTTAATTGCATCCGTTACAGCGCACCTGGCTTTGCGATGGCTATCCCGATTGCTCGTCGGCAGAGGACGAGGTCGACTGTCACCTGCTGTGCGACGCCGGCCAGTTCCTGTGTCCCGCCAAGAAGAATATCACCAACCTAAAGTGAGTTAATGGCACTAACGCATCCTCCCATCAAAAAGCATTGCTCTAATGTGTGCCCGAATGCATTGCAGAATTTGTGTTCATCAGAAACATGTCTGTGATGGTCAAAACGATTGTCCGCTTGGCGAGGATGAGGTCAACTGTCCCGTCGAACAAACGTGCCCCGAGCCCAAGCAGTGCGAGCAGCTGTGCATCAGGACGGCACGAGGACGTGATGAATGTGCCTGTCGCCTGGGATATCTTATGAATTCGAATAAACGAAAGTGCGAATTATTTCAACAATATAATTTGGACCGATTTTCTAAGCCATTCTCGTCTTTTGTCTATTTGTAAACAGCTGCACGGACATCGATGAGTGCCAGTATCTGACGAGTCCTGTCTGCTCACAGAAGTGCCATAATACGCTCGGCTCATTTGTTTGCTCCTGTGAAATGGGTTACATATTGAGGCCGGATCTGCGCACCTGCAAGGCGCTCGGCGGTGCCATGACCCTACTGGTGGCGAATCGTTGGGACATACGCCGTGTGACGCTGAGCAATAACCGTTATATGGCCATAGTCAAGGGATTGCACAATGCGATTGCTTTGGACTTTCATTACCGGAAGGGTATGATGTTCTGGTCCGATGTCTCCACGGATGTCATCAAAATGGTTTACGTCAATGGTACTCGTGTGCGTGACGTCATTAAGTGGGGCCTAGAATCACCGGGTGGCATTGCTGTAGATTGGGTGCATGATCTATTGTTTTGGACGGACTCCGGCACACGACGCGTTGAGGTTGCCAATTTCCAGGGTAATTTGCGGACAGTGATCGTTTCAAGTGATTTGGATAAGCCCCGTGCCATTGTCATACATCCGGGTGAGGCACTGGTATTCTGGAGCGATTGGGGACCGAATCCGAAAATAGAGCGTGCTCACATGGATGGATCGCAGCGACAGGTGATTATATCGAAGGGTGTTACCTGGCCAAATGGTCTGGCCATTGACTATCCCAACAGCAAGATCTACTGGGCCGATGCCAAGCAGCATGCCATTGAGTGTTCAAATCTGGACGGCAGCGAGCGGATCAAGGTGCTCAGCAGCCATCTGCCGCATCCGTTCGCTCTGACCATCTTCGAGGATACCATGTACTGGACGGACTGGAACACAAAGACCGTCTCGGCAGCCAACAAGATAACGGGCAAAGGTTTTCGATCTGTTCACGAGAACTTTCACTTTCCCATGGATATACACGCTTACCATCCAGCACGTCAGCCGGACTATCATGATCGTTGCCAGAAGGATAGGCGTGGCCTGCGCGGCGGCTGCTCACATTTGTGCCTACCCAATAGAATCTCACGACGCTGTGGCTGTCCTATCGGACTGTCGCTGAAGGACGATGGCAAGACCTGCAAGAGTGCACCCGATAAGCTCGTCCTGGTCGCTCGCCGCAAGGATATTCGTTTGCGTCAGCTAAACACCAAGTCATCTGGGCCAAATGAGGTCGATATGATTGTGCCGCTGGACAACTTAAAGCATGCCGTCGCCCTCGACTGGTGCAGCGAAACAGACTTCATCTACTGGACAGACGTGGAGCGCAGTTCGATTAATAAGGCCCATCTGAATGGCAGCTATCAGCAGCGCGTTGTCCACTCCAATTTGGTATCGCCCGTTGGTCTGGCCCTCGACTGGATCACCGACAAACTGTATTGGACAGATCCCTCGACAAATCGCATCGAAGTGGCCACCACAAATGGCAAAATGCGCACACTCCTCGTCTGGGAAAAGTTGGACAAGCCGCGCGATATTGTCGTCAATCCCATAGGTAAGATCTATGAGAATGATTACCACACAGATACATATTATATAGATGTATATGTCTTTGACAACAGCGGGAGTCCAATAAATAGTTACAAGATATTAGGAACGTAATTTAACAAAATTATGTTATTCATTTTTGAACATTTGTTAAGAATTGAGTAAAGTGTTGCTTTAATTGTTACCAGTTTTAAATTCACAATATTTAGAAAATAATCGATTTATCCTCTTACAAAGGGAAGTTTTTTCTTTAATTTTTCTTCAATTTTACTACGTCTTCTTTACACAAAGATTTGAAAGTCGTTAGAAAATCAGTCGTTATAACGTAACAAACTTCAAGTTATTTAATTTATATACTTTAAAGTCTTGGATTAAGTCTCGATCTGCTTAGACATTTTTATACTCAGAAAAAGTGTTCAAATTGGAATGCTACGTCCACTAGGAGGCTAGGAAATCGATAAATTCGATAATCGCAAAGCGATAAAGCCACATATCTCCCACAATTTTAAAGCTACAGTTCGGAAATTGTTGGCGATATCCTTCAAAAATTTGCATTCGCCACGCCCACATTCCCTGACCTGTCAATAATAATCGGAATGACTACTTACTTTTTGAGTAAGAGTCATCCAATTTGGAAGGCATATTACCGGTAATCGCCTTTAGATATCGATAAGCAAAACTACCTGGCCACGCCCAACGATATTTCTGAAACTGTGATTAATTAAACAGCATATCTCTCAATTTCAACTTGAAAGAAAAATTTGCAAAGCTAGGAAGGAAGGTAAGCTTGGAACCCCCTTCGAAGACCACGCCCACTCACGCCACAAAAACAGTAATAGCAACTTAAGAAAAACATTTGCCAATTTTGGAAGATACATTACTAGGAACGTCCTCCAACATTTACTTTCCGACACAGCAATTTTAAAACCAAGCTTGTAGAGTAGATTTCTAGGAACATCGGACGTGTACTTCTTGGTTACACCCACCATGATCTATGGCACCTGTTGTCGGAAAGTGTAATAACATATTGGTATCAGAGTATTTACCACGAACTCATTTAATATTTATTGTTAGCAGAGAGATTTGGCCTGGCACAGTTTTTGTTAATTGTTTATTGATTTTTGTTTCTCTTTTTTGATTTTTGTACCCCAATAGATGGTCTGATGTTCTGGTCGGATTGGGGTGAGGAGGCAATGATCGAGCGTGCCAACATGGATGGGGCCAGTCGTGTTATTATAGCGTCCAAAAAACTAATATGGCCCAATGGACTCGCTATCGATTATGATCAGCACAAATTGTATTTTGTCGACGGCGGCACTAAAACTTTAGAGAACATGAACTTTGATGGCAGCAGTCGCAAGGTGATAATCAGTAAGTATTGAATATCCTTGCTCTTGTCTCAATTGGACCTAATCAACTGGCGGTGCCCCGCAGATGGACTGGGCCATCCCTTTGGACTGGATGTGAGCGGTGGTCGTGTTTATTGGACCGATTGGGATACCAAGTCTGCAATGAGTGCCGATAAGATTACGGCAAGAATGTCGCCACTGTCATCGCCAATAGCAGTGACCTAATGGACATTCGGGTGTTCCATCGATCGCGCAGGCGTGTCTACAATGCGTGCGACAAGCGGAATGGCGGCTGCTCCCATCTGTGTCTCCTGAATCCGACAAGTTTCACTTGCGCCTGCGCCGTTGGGGTGCAGCTTAAGGAGGACCGTCGCACCTGCTCTGAGGGACCCACAAAGTACATTCTGTTTGCCCATCGGATTGACATCCGTCAAATCTCATTGGACTTTGATCATCTGATCGATGTGGTGCTGCCCCTGCCACCAATCTCCAATGCAGTTGCCCTGGACGTTGATCAGAAGACGGGCTACATTTTCTGGTCGGACACCATTGAGAATGTCATCATGAGCTCCAGTCCCGATGGCCTGCATGTACACAAAGTGATTGGCGAGAGTCTAGAAAATCCGGACGGACTGGTCGTTGACTCGATTGGGCGAACAATTTATTGGGCTGATGCCGGCAGGCACACAATTGAGGTGGCCACACTCGAGGGAAGACATCGTCATGTTATTGCGTACAAGGACTTGGAATCGCCGCGCGGTCTGGCCCTAGATTACGAGGCGGGCCTGCTCTTTTGGACTGACTGGGGACACTATCGGAAGATCGAGCGTTCGCATTTGGACGGCAACGAGCGTTCCCGCATTGTGACCGCAAATCTCGGCTGGCCCAACGGCCTCTCACTGGATCTGAAGAGTAAACGCATCTACTGGGTGGATGCGCGTCTAAAGACCATTGATTCCTGCGATTATACGGGCAATCAGCGCAAGCTCATCATGTCTGCCCTGCACCATCCATATGCCCTGGCGTTGACTAGTGACTATATCTATTGGACCGACTGGAAGTCCAAGGCGCTGCACATGGCTGATCGTCGCAACACGAGTGCCAAGCGTGACGTCATGACCAACATTGATGGCCTGATGGACATTAAAGTGATTGTCAAGCATCAGCTCCTCACGGAGAACGTCTGCGACCTGAACAACGGTGGCTGTTCCCACCTTTGCCTGCGCAACCCAACGGGATTCACTTGCCAGTGTCCAACTGGACTCAAGCTACGCGAGAACAGCACAACCACTTGCGAAAATTTACCAAATGTAAGTACAATGTTTTAGTATATGGAGTATATAAATATATATATACATATATATATATATATATATATATATAGGGTCAATAACTCGATAACTAAATTAGTGACATGAATTACTATTATTGTTTCCAGTTGGATGGTTTTTGTTGCCTCGAACTCGCTAATTATGATTGTTGCTATTATTATGATTACGTTGAGCATTGCCTCTGGCATAATAATTACCTTGATGATTATTACACCTGTAGTTACTTTTCTGTTTATGATAGATCAATATACTAATTGGTCTAAGCTAAACACATTTTCACGGCAGAGAATATATATTTTTCTACATTGCATTGCTTAAGTTGCTGAAATTGGCAATTGCTTCGCTGGTATCAAATCTATCGACATTTTAGATATACATACATATGTATATGTATGTTTTATGCTGCAACATTACTCAGCGGTCTAAAGACGGTACATTGTGGACTAAGAGGTCACCTAGCCAAACTTGGTATATATAGTAGCGAACTCTGCAGGTTCTGTGAAAGCGAGGAGGAATCCTCAATGCACATCACAGCAGAATGTGTCAGGAAAAGATGTAGCATCCTAGGTATGCATGTCATAAGAACTTAGGACATAGAAGCTCTCAACCCACTGAAGATTCTAGCATTCGTGCAGGAGCTGGGGTTGATGGAGGAAGAGCTGTACGCTCAGAAGGGAGCACAATAGATATAATCTTTTTGAGGCGCCCCCAACCTATAATAACAATAGAAATGCTGCAAAAATTATAATAAATATATATGCCCTGGCTTAATTAGACATCTTATTTATCTTCTATTTAGGACTACCTCTTAATTGCACTGCGCTCTGGCATTGGCATGATTTCACTAAACAGCGGTGACTACATGGACGTGGTTCTACCCATCAATGGCGTCCACGGTGCTGTTGTCCTCGACTATCATTTCCGGAAGAGCCTTCTATTCTTTGCTGACGTCAACTTGGACATTATTCGTCGTGTGAATCTGCTCAATTTCACTGAGAGCAAAGTGGTCGTCAGCACTGAGTTGCTGACACCAAATGGCATCGCTGTTGACTGGGTTGCCGATAATCTCTATTGGTCGGACACTGATCGGAAACTGATTGAAGTGGCTCGCATTGATGGCAGCTGCCGCAAGAGGCTCATCACCGAGGATTTGGGTGATCCGCGTTCTCTTATCATACATCCCTCCAAGGCGTATGTGTTCCGGCCATTTGTAAATCAATAATTCTGTTTAACTAATTTACATATTTCCGTTATATGTTTTGCTGCAGTTATCTCTTCTGGTCGGACTGGAATTCGCCGTCGAAAATCGAACGCAGTTTCTTAGATGGCTCAAATCGTACCGCCATTGTAACATCGGGCGTTGGTTTCCCAACCGGTCTAACCATTGATTTTGCGTGAGTGCCTTATATAACTAGAAATTGGGCACAACGATGATGACATATCCTTGCCGACCGGTCATCTGGTTAAATCAAAATTTTAATATAAATTACAAAAAAAAAAAACAAAAAAACAAAAGCAGACCAAATTATAAGCAGGTCTTTATTATTTTCAAATGTCTTCTCAAGCTCTTGTCTAACTCAAAACTTATAGGATTACTTACAAGATGAGACAGCATCATACGAAATAACCAAATCCACTTTGATTTTGACATGCTTTCAGTTCGCCAAAAGCTACTTTTATGTTAAGGAGCGGGACATCGTTATATTTGTCATCTCCTTACACTCACATGTTTTTAATACATACATGTATATATATATATTGCTATCCTTATCTCTTTCGCACTTGGTAAGAAAGTAAAACAAATTGAGTTAGTGAGAGCTTGTGTGAACAGTTATTTGGCTAAAAACAGATATTTCTTGTATCCAGTGAAAGCCCAAAAGTATCAAAATATTCATATTCAAAATTATTTTTATTTTTTTAATCTATTTAGTAAAATAGTATTGCTGTTTTATAATAAATAACATATTTTATTGACCTCTTGCAGCAACCGACGCTTGCTTTGGGCGGATGCCCTTGAGGACAACATTGGCCAGGTGGATTTCAATGGTAAACGCCGACAGACCATTGTGCCGTATGCACCACACCCATTTGGTCTAACCATGGTAAGAGCGATAATATATACATATGTATATATATATTGTTTAACATGTTAACGGTTCCAGTTTGAGAGCAACATATACTGGACCGATTGGTACAACAAGTCTGTTTACCGCTCCCAGCGAGTGCCACGGATGGGCTACAGCTATCCATTCGAGGTGCGGGATGCGCTGAGCGGTGCACTGGACATACGGGCCGTATCCCAGCAGCGCCAGGCGAAGAGCTGGAATCAGTGCGCTCAGGATAATGGCGGGTGTTCGCATCTCTGCTTTTATCGTGCCGTCGATTATGTGTGCGCCTGTCCGGATCGACCCGAAAGCGATGGTCGACCATGTTCGATCGCCCCCAGAGAGTTGGTACCGGCACGCTTTGAAGGCGATCCCGATTATTCCGACGAGCTGAACGATGACAACGCATCGACTGAAAATCACGAAAACAATAACCAGCAGGATGATGATCTCAAGAAAAAGGAGGATAACGAGCGTGAGTTCTTTGTGCTCATTGCGCTCGGCGTTGTCATTGTCATGGTGGTCATTATAATGCTAGTGATATTTAGTAAGTATCTCTATACCATCTACCTATGGATGAACTAGATATTAATTTTGGGTTTGGCTTTGCAGTGCTCGCTTTTAATACAAATCGCAAGAAATCAAAGCGCAACTCCCGCGGCTCCAGTCGCTCAGTACTGACTTTCTCCAATCCTAACTACAACGTTGACGGCACCCCAATGGAGCCGAAGACAAACATCTGGAAAAGGTTCAAATACGACAAATCGCAAGTAAGTTGCTATTGTTGTTGTTGTACAATTTAATATTGTAACTTAAACATAATTTGTACTATTTAACATTAGGAACGCGGTGGGGTGTACGAGGAACGGAGTCTAACAACCGAAACAGCTTCGTCCAGCCTATTTGTACCGACGCCGTCTCCGATGGCATCGCCGTCAACAAAGACTATGCAATTGACAACGCTCTCGACTATCACATAAACTCAAATGATGTTACATAAGTCATCAACCAGAAACATTCCCTATTACATAATTATACAATTTTGTTACGATGAGGATGAGAAGAGAATGATGATGATGATGATGATGATGATGATGATAATGATGTTGTAAGTGTAGGGCTAAGAAGCTGGACTCCTCAGATTCTTTAGGCAAAAGCATATATATTAACTATCTGCCTAACTGGCTGTGTAATTTTGTTGATGTTAAGTAAAGAAAAAAAAAAAACAAAAATTAGGCCTGTAAATGACGTGAATTTGTATAATTTGAAAGTTTATATTTTGACAGCCAGTTATTTATGCCGTGATTATACTTGCCTAAAAGCAAGCAGAAGTATGGAGTGGGCCATGATAAATATTGTAATTTAAGTTATTCAAAATGACTAAACTGTCAAAGATACATTCTGTCTGTTAACAAAAAGAATAAGAAACAAGTCAAATGCTCATCGTTGTGAAGAGGAAGGAATACATTTAACCAATAGACAACATCTAATGTGCTAAGGAATCAGAGCTATAGAACAAAATCTGCTTCACTATACATATGTATGTGGTTTTGTTTGTGTTCTTGGAGCTTATTGTTAACAAAATACATGTTCCATTAGGATATAGTTTTTATTAAGTTGCAAAAACAAAAAAAAAAAAAACAACAAAAAAATATATGAGTGAATCGGCAAACTTGAATGGTTTGTAGGCCTGCAGGATGCTATCTCGCTCTGGCCCATGGTGTTCATGTATTTTATAGTGTCTACTACTAAAATCAAAAACTTACAACAACAAACTAGGAAAATAATAATCGTTTTGCATTTACATTTTGTGAACTAACTGTCAAGGATAGCAGCTTTCCATTTTATTGTTTTGATTTTATGTATTTTTATACTCTGGTACCGAAGTTAGGGGGGGTAAACGTTAAATCATGCATCAAAATCGTAAATGTGAAGAGCTGATTTAAGTGTGTATAAAATCGGAGATTGCAACAAAGTTGCAATGTGAAGAATTGTAAATGTTCATAGTACATAAGCAAGTATTATCACGTTATAAATGTGGCTTATCTCTATTTAAAAATCGTCGGGGCGAAAAATTGTAATATAATTCACAATTTTTTTTTCTTATGAAATTACATTAATATATTTATATATATATATATATATAATTATATATATCTACAAAGGAATTATTTTAGTTTAAGGCCTTACATTCACCATTCATTTAATGTAATCAAAATATTTCTTTCATTTGATTTTTTTGTTTAATTCTTTCTGAGTTTGGCCGATCGATTCACCGTGCAATAAAAAACTTCGCCCATAGGTAAACCACTAAAATTGACAGACAGACAGTAACTAGTACAAATGTGTGTACATATACTTATAATGGTCAGTGTTGCCAACTCAAAGTGAAAAGTCAACTAAATTGAATATATGAAAAAACAACAAGATTGCCTTTACAATAACTACAAGAAATCAAAAACTTCAACTGATTTTAATATAACATTCCGATATTTATATTTCGCTGATAACATTTTATTTGATTCTGCTGGCAATTATATTTTTAGTAATCAGGATACATAAATATAAAATTGGCGACACTAAAACTATGAGCAAAAAAAAAAAAAAAGAAACATAAAAACAAAAAAGCAAAATGAAAAAAAAACTATAAGAACTGGTCTTAATCTCCCATATTTCATGCATATGGAATTTTTCAATACTAGCAATCGCGATTTTAATCAAATTTAGCGAAAGTGGAATTGATTGGTGTTTCGGAAATCAAAAAAATAAAAGAAGAAGAAAAAACTAAAGCTAAAAAAAAACAAATTTTTCGATTTGCACAGCTTTGATTGTTAGTCATAGTAATTACTCGTTTAAATCTTACGTATGCGTAAATATATGTACATATATATAAAATGAAAACAAAACAAAAAAAAAAAGAAGAAAATTAAAAATGTTTCTTTGTGTTGATGACATTATTAAAACCGTTGCGTTGAAGCTGCACTGAAAAAAAAACTAAATATGTATGTATTGTATGTACTTATTACAAAAATGAATGAATTGTCATCGCAACGAGATCTGTCACAACTGTTTTGCGTTTATATTTTATTGAATGATATGCAAAATTCATAAATGTAGAAAAAAAAAATGAACATATGATGTATGTAAATCGACGAATGTGTCAATTTGTAAAATAATTTAACCAAACCTTATCGCACATTTGGGACAGGTCGAGTGCTCAATAAAAATAAAGCATAAAATGGAGTTGATATTATTAAATATATTGATTTATTAAAACCGTTTCCGTAATTCATACATTTATTCTCTATGGGGTCATCATCTACACTCTTGTTCTCAGCACATAAGGGTCGTCTCATCATCTTTCCGGTATTAAATGCCGTCGTCCTGGAAATAATATATCCATAATTCTAAGTAGCAACAATTGTAGTCCATAATTAACTGTAAATGAATTTTTACTCGATCTTTAAGTGATGCCGAATTGAAGCAAGTTATTTTGGGTCGGACCTGCGCAATACTTTTCAGCCTATCTTAGAAACCGTGGAAGTTTACGTATTTTGCGCCTGTTTTAGCTTTCCGTTCTTTGAGTACTTTAAAAGCTTAAGATGCTAGTATCGATACCATTGCTTGTCTGCATAACCAGATTGCTGAATTGTACTGAAAAGTATCGATATTTTGGCGTTCCATCGATATGCGATACGTTTTGTTTTCGCAAATCGATATTTACGATTATTTCAATATTTTAAATAAGAATGTTAACGTTTTGAAAATGCTACAGACGTGTTTTGAAAATACAACAGACGTCTCATGTGCGTTTTCTAAATTCGAATGTCGAATGTCTGCATTTTCAATAACTCTCATTACAAACAAATCACATGTTTTATAAAAATATTTATATATATCTATATATATTATTTATAAATATTTCAATATATATGTATAAATGTAATGTAAATTGAAAATTATGCACCTCAGAGCTTACCTCAGTTTTAGTGCTAATTGGAAATGTAACGAATCCGTGAAAAATGAGTGAGAGCCTAAAAATCGTGAATAGGAATAGGGAATAGGATTCATGCAAATTTCGTGCTGGGCCCACTTCGGCGAATTCCCACTTTCCCACGCAGTCGTGCTGAGAGCCATGCGCTCTCGAAACCAGCAAAAATAGAGAGTGTTGATGATGTTTTCGCCAATTCGCTCCTTCGTGGCTCGTTAAAGTTTAACCATTTGTTGGCCCTCGTTCTCGGCTGTAATCAGGCATCCGTTATGAGACAATGTGCATAGTTTGGGCAGCAACGAGGCAACGTGGGAGCACCAGTCGCACAATCAAGTCCAGCAGCCACAGTCACACACATTGCAAGTCCCCGACAAGTCTCACTTCACGCATCAAACGTGCCCTGATTTAGCTTGTTCCGGTTTTGGCTACTCGTGTGTAGCCAATGGTACGGATAAGTGTCTAATTTTCCTTAAACTATCTCTGTGTTTTTTTTCCTTTTTGTTTATTGTTTTCTGTTTTCTGTTTTTTTTTTTTTTTTTTTTTTTTTACATAAGTGCAAGAATTCGAATATTGTTAGTTGTTGCATTGCATTGCTAACCTTGCCTATGCTGCCACTAAGTGGACTGTGTCACGTATTGTTCATATGTAATGTCTTACTACATATATGTATGTATGTACGTTTGTGAGCTTGGGTGTGGGAGTGCTCGTTTGGCCTTAGCGTGCTGCTAATTTATTATAAAGGGTAACCAATTATCTGGCGCTCACCACATATAATTGAACCATCGAATTAACCAATAAGAATTATCAGCCCGTTGTCAACTTGCTGTCCAATCCATCTATAAATCCGTATGTGAAGATACCAATTATGTACATATATGTATGTAAGGAACATGTGCTAATATATATTGTGTCATTATTTCCTGTCCGTTCTGATTGTGAGAGTGTTTCTATCCGGCTTTAAATTTTCTCTAGTTTTGTATTCCTTATGGCGAAAAATCGTAGTTTTCAGTGACTTTAAAACAAGAATGTATGGTTTAGTAATTGTGTAATATTTGGTCGATTAAACAAATCGTTTAGTATATTTCATTGATAAAACAGGAAATGATAAAACTGCTGACGATAGTAGCCGACTTTTTTTTATGATCAATGCCGTCAGAAATGAGTACAAGAGTTGCCCAACTTTTAATTTTTTTATGTGGGCTTTGAAAGTAATTTTAGGCTTATCACGAAGATGATGTCAGCAAAAGGCGCATCACATTCGCATTATTTGGCCTACATGTGTGTAAGTGTGTGTGTGTGTGTGTGTGTGTATGTTTGGGTGTGTGTGCGTGCGTGTGTGTGAGTACTTTAATTACACGCAACTAAATGCTTATGAACATGAATAACAGTTTTAATAATTTACTTGTGCATGCCATAAACATCTTTGTATCAGTGTCAGTGTTTTGTGTTGTGTTGTGTGTGTGTGTTGTGTGTTTATTGTTTTTTTTTTTTTTTCTGGTGCACCTTGCTTTTGGTTTGAAATCGTCAATGCCAAATAAAAGAAAAGCGACGTTAATAACACCGAGTGCCAGAGAGTTTACTCGGAGAATAAAAGAACGAAAAAAAAGAATGGAAGAGCAGAGAAGAGAAGAGAAGAGAAGAGAGAAGAGAGCGAGTGTGCCGCGTTGTCGAACAGAGCCCCACTCGGCCGCAATGGTGCAACTGCAGTAAATGAATACGAAGCGAAATGCCAAACAGCCGAACGGCCTCCTATTGCCGACTGCCAACTGCCAACTGCCGACTGCCAACTGCCGACAGACGACTGCCGACAGCGATGGCGCTAGCGAAGTGACGCCGCACTGTCGACGGCGACAGCGACAGCGACAAAGACAGCGACAACGACAGCGACAGCGTCAGCGTCAGCGCTGTGCATTTGCGAAGGCCGACGACAAACATTTGATGCTGCTGGCGTTTGGATACTTGTTCGTACTTGCAGAACCCTCCTCGACTCGCGACTCACGACTCGCGATAAACGGCAGCGCACTGTTTGCTGATATTCAACATCGTCCGTAGGTCCTCTTCAATTAAATTACAGTTGAAAATGTTGCAAATGTGTCAGATTCCGTGCATTCTGTTCAACAACACACTTTACGCCTGTGGGCCAGTTCAGTTATGTTAATCTTAACACCGTTATTGCCAGCAGCAAAACGATATCGACGGCTATTATTATTTGTGAATGTTGCCTTATCATTGAATATGTTGTGCGTGGTTTGGTTGTTTGTTGTGCACAACGGGTGGGTGGGTGTGTGTGTGTGTGTGATTTTATTTGATTTGCTTGCATTGAGTTTTTTACTCAAGCTTATGAATTTCCCAATATGGAGAGAAAGAATGTGAAAATGAATATGGTATTAGAATAGAAATTGAAATTTTTCTTTAAATATTCAATAGTCATAAACAAAACGAGGGAATTTCGTTGTTCTCAGAGTGTTTTTTATATGGTTTGTTAGCACTTACTTTTTACTGTTTCGCTGGCTGTGCTATGCTTGATACGTATGTATGTGTAATTATGTGACATTACATATGGATGTACATACGTACATAATTTCTAAACAAATATTTTTGACTAAGCACACATTAAGACATATTCATATGTATATAAATATGTAAAATGTAAAATGTATTTTTTTCTGTGCCTCGTTCGCTAAAAAAATTAGCACAAGCAAATCGCTGAAAGCATAAATTCAAATTTAAATTAAATATAAAAAGAAACGAATGGAAACGGAGCTGTTCTTCTTGCAAGCTTAAACAAGTACACGATACTAGTTAATTGGTGAGTATTTATCTACTTGTATTCCACATAAGTACAATGGGGCTAAACGCAAATCCGTTAGAAAGATTGAACGCAATTGAAAATAATCGAAGAAACCTATTTTAAGCCCCTCGACTGACATGGGCTAAGTTGGCTTAGACAGTTGTACAGAAATAGCCCGTTTTGCTTGCTTATTTAGATTCTACTCCGATTTCCGGACACTGGGTGGAGCGACAAGATCACAAAGTGATCCCCAATCAGATGAGTTAGAAAAATTCACATTTTTGGTGGTGCTAAATTTGCTAACTGAGATAGGTCGGTTAGAAAGTGGCAGAGGAGCAAAATAATTATTCTGGAGCTGTCGTAAAGAATAGATGTTTTTCTTAAACTTTGAGTCTGAATTTACTATCATTATATTCAATTACTTCAATTTTCTAGCAAATCTGTAATTTTAGTAACATATTACTATATATATACTAAATATTTATGTTATGGGTTCAAAAGATCGTAATCACTGAAAAGTATAAAAATTTGAGTGCCTTGAAAAAATGAATAAAGACATCTTGATTGTGGAGACTCCACTGATTAACGGACAATATCAATATCAATCAATAGCTAATAAGGATTGTAATTTAGTCCTGCCAATTACTAATTATTGCAATATTAAATGTATATTTTTCAGAAAGTAGAACGGATTTCTCACTATTTTGTATGTACAAAAAAAAAAAAAAACAAAAAAATGCAATATTATAAAAAGTATAATAAATAAGAATTAAACTTCTGTTCATAGTTTAGCTATTATTGCAAATAACTTGATAGATCTCGTGCAGTAAGAAAAATGTATTAAATGTTAAGAAAAAAATAAGATACTTTAAAACATTTGCATTAAAATAGCAAAAGCATTTTTCTTATGTGATGTTTGTACATATTTAGGTTGCATCGGGGTACACTTGCATCTAAATTGATCAAATGATGTAAGTGTGTACCTAATGCAATATGTAAATGATATATTTTTCTTTCTCTTTTTTTGTGTTGCAGCAAGCCCATTATTGGGCCACTTCAAACTGGCACATCAATTTTGGTTTTCCTATCCGCCACCTGGCGCTGGCGGCGGTTCCTCAAGTGAGTTGCATGTATGATGTGTGAGTTGCAGCATTTTTTGATTTCTTGTACGTCTTTTTTATAATTTTGTTTTTGGATCTTTAGTTGTTTCCTATATAACGGCAAGTCTCTAAATGTACCCAGTCTCTTGCTCTGTTTACAGTTCGATTAAATATTCTTGCGTTTGTATACGTACGTATGTAACTAAGTGAACCTGAATCCTATATTCATAGATGTAAAACTATATACTATGCTCTATATCAGTACAAAATTATGTGTATGTATATTAAATATTGATTATTTATCTCCAAATTCTTGGATACCTTTATTAACATGAGACTTTAATCGTGTAGTACGAGTGCTAAGTACCGTGCTCTAAACGCTATATCAGTATGTACACTAGATAGTACAACACTTAATAAATTCAGCCACTATTTCAATTTTAATTTACCTATTTTGATTTCATTTTTAATATCGATCCACTAGGCATACATATGTATGAATGTATGTAGCCAACAATTTCCAGAACAACAAGATGACAATCTGCAAGGCATGAATAACGGACAAGAGTACGATATATGAATATAGTTAGTTGAAAAAAAAAAGAAAAACAAAAAAACAAGGCGAGAATTTATTAAATCTACTTCTTGAATAATTAGAAATCTGCTAGAATTGTGTTTAGCTAGCGGCGAATAGCAAATGTAAACTGTAGAAATTGTTACAAGTGTAGGGAAAGATGAGGAAATGAATTTTATTTTATTTTATTTTTGTTTATTTTTGGATTTCACTCGTTTCACTCGTATGTACACGTATATTATTATCTGTGGCTGCTGCTGCAACAACAACAACAACAACAACAACAATGTTACAATTGATTTTGCTTAAAATGAACGTACATACATCAAATACTGTTTAACTAACGTCAATTGCAAAAATGAGCAAAGCAATTTAATGCAATGCAAAGCAAAGCAAATCGTTACGACTAAATTATTAATCATTCACATTTTGTTGTTTCTTTCTTTCTTTTCTTTGTAATTGTGTCGTTAATCCACCTTGACACAACCACCGCCCACCGCCCACTTCCACGACCACGTAACGCCACCGCTCAGCTACTAATATTCTAGCAAGATCGTATTAATAATACTTGCCATACATTCCAACAACAACAACAACTACAACAAACATCTAACGGTACATCAGCATTGAACATGAATCGTAGACAGACACACATACGCACACACACATCCGCGTATGTATGTGCATAGCAGCAAGCAAGCGAATTTGAATATTTACTCAGTGTTTCGATCTTAACTTTTGTCCAACACACAACGCAAAAAAACAATTCAACACACACACACACGCACACACACACCAACACACTCACACACACTCACACACGCCTACTGCCATTGCATATGCAGCAGGGGTATATGTTGTACCTGGTAACGGTAAACTGCCCTCTTCACACACAAGCAACACACACACACACGCACGCTGCTAAATTCGCCGTTAAACGCAATCGCCGCTGCTCGAAATAAAAACAAAATCAAAAAAATAACAAATGCAAAAAAACAAAATAACTAAAACTAAAACAAAAAGAAAAAAACATAAAACAACAAGAAATTTCGTCTGCTTTGCACACGCAACACTCGTACGGTTGTAAATTTAAATGCTAAAATATCATACAACCGACACATCTCCGACAAGAACAACAATAACAATAACAAAAACTACAACAACAACAACATCAACAACAACAACATCATCAACAACATCAACATCAACAAAGAACAACAAAACCAACTGACACATCTAGAGGTAAGGAGTACGCCTGTCTCACTCAAACTCGCTCTCGCTCTCGCTCTCTCTCTCTCTCTCTCTGTCTCACTCTGGTCTCGTAGTGTTGCCTAAATTGAAATTTGAAATTTATCGCATAGTTTATGGTTTCTATTTTATTATTATGATTGTTATTATTATTTATATTATAATATTAGATTGTTTTGTTGTGGTTGCAGAAATCATTCAATTCCCCAGTTCTGTTTGCTAAGAGTACATAGTACATAGTACATAGTACAAGTACATACATATATTTATTTTTAGTTCTTCCATTTCGTTTCGTTTCTCGTATAGTTTGCTCTTGTTCAACACTAACACATACATAGCTTCTACAATGCAGTACATACTGTAAGTAGGTACATACATATGTACAATAACTGTAAGCACATACATAAGTGCATAAGTAGAATACCGCGACTCTGTCGTATTTCTCGCTTCGAGTGATTCCCTTTCAAAGGTTATGGCACATACATATGTACATATATACATACACACAATATGTATGTATGTACATGCACTTAATACAATTATTGTACTAAGTGCGATGTTTCTGAAACAGAAACAGAAGCAGAAGCCCAACTAACATTATTCAAATCTGGTATGTACACTTGTTTGTATACAATACTTATGTATGTCATTATATTAATACATATCGAAGGTCACGTAACCAGCATTTGCAAGCTGTCAACATCCCCACCCCCCCAATAACACTAGCTTTTTTAACACTTTACCCCGCCCACCTCCACCAAGCTACATATTGAATAATTGTACTTGCAGAGATTAGCTTTTGACTAGAAGCCTTATGTAGTTGCACAGTTAGCTTAAATCAATTCTGCTTATTTTAAGAAAAACAAAATTCTTGAAAGTTGAAAGGTTACTTAAATAATGAATCATCACGATATTGAGTAGTTTCATATATTCAATCTAATTTTCAAATATATTGTTTCACGATTCGTGTCGATGAATCCATAAGGTAGCAATAAAAACAATGCTCTTAAAAATTCAAATCTATTTTTATACTTTGAAGTGTTCAATAAGATTCTCATTACATTTCTATTATGTTTTGAGGTAGTTTTTGCTTTATTTCTATGTTGCATCTAACTTCGCTAGAGCTTTACACGCTTAAACAGATTTTACATATTGAAAACAAAAACGAAAATAAATATGATTGGATAAGTCAAGTGTGAATAAGATATACCTCTACAGTATACCTAGATTTAGGTTTATTTGTCTTACCTAATGAATTAGCTTCAATTGGGCTAACTCGATATGCATATACATATACGTATGTAAAGAAACCAAAGATATTCGGTATTCGGGAAACATTCGAATATTTAAATCTGCAAATATATTTAAACTGATCCATCTATGAAATGTACATACATACATAAGTACAACAACAACTACATACCAGTGTGAAATTTATAGTTTCGCTTATTAGTACTTATTAGTAGTAGTTAGATCAATATATATAAATAAATATTAGTTGTATGTGTATTGGAATTGTGCACGAATAAATGCAACATGGATGTAGTAACATTTAGTGTCTCTTCTGTGATTGCGAATGTGAATATTTTCCTATTTATGTAGATACATATTTAAGATAGCATGCATATTCAGATACTGCCATACTGATCCTCAACTATCTATGTACATTTGTAGTTTTGTATGTATGAATGTATTTTTTTTTTTTAGTTTTTGTATGTTTGTATGCTGATAATTGGTTTTTATTTTGAAAGGTTCTCTTACTTTCGAAATGCGCATGGAACATGCAGTCTCGAGTCGATGGCAGTTCAATTAACCGTACCAATTAGTTATCAGTTATCTGCATTCCGTTTCTGTTTCTCTTTCATTCGTTTACCAACACAGACAGCAAAACAGCGCAAACCGACGAGGAAAAGCAGCGCGATCGCCAGCGCAACGAGCGTGAAGCCAAAAAGGAGGAGCAGGACGCCATTAACTACAAGGTGAGCGAGTGTGTCAGTGCTCCTATCTCCCTCTCTCTCCCCTCTCTGTCTCTCTCTCTCTCTCTCTCTCTTTTTCTATTTCTCTGTCTGTGTGTGTGTGTGTGTGTGTGAGTGCCTCGTGTTCGTCTATTCGTGTATGCGTGTTGTGTGTGTGTGTTTGTGTGTGTGTGTGTGCAAGCAGACGCATCTCTAACCCAAAAAAATAAATAAAAAAAAAAAAAACAACCAACTAAATCATAAACAAAAGCCAAAACAAAATTAAATTAAATTTATGCACGCGTTTCTTCATCAATCAAATCAAATCAAATCAAATCAAATCAAAGAATCGCTTGAGCGAATAAGAAGTGAGCCCAAAGATGAGATACTACTACATACGCACTTCTCGTAATTAAGCAAAATAATGAGCCTAAGGCTGATGAATTTATAGTTAAAATGCACTTTGCAACAATTGCATGTAAACAGCGCGACAAGGAGAACCGTGAGGCACGTTTGCTGGATTTTGAAATACGACGCCAGCAAAAGCGTGAGGAGCAGAACCAGCAGAGACAACAGCAACACCAGTTACAGCAGCACCAACAACAACAACAACAACTTCAACACCAACAACAACAACAACAACAACAACAGCAGCAGCAGCAGCAGCAGCAATCTCAAAACGAAAAAAGTCCACCCACAACATCGTCGCACTCACAGCAACAACACCTGCAGCAACAGCAACAGCAACATCAGCGCCAGCAATTGCAGCTGCAACAAAGTGTTGCAACACAAGCCAACGCTGGTGGACGGGTTCATACACCGGAGACGCCCAAGTTGCAAACACCACCAGATCGCTCACTGCCGCCAGCCTTCCGTAGCCGCTCCATCGAGCGTGAAGCACTCTACGAACGCAAGCGCTTCTCGGTACCGAGTGCAGCTGAATTCAAGGTTTTTGTGTGTTCTTTAATCTCTGTGCACTGTTTTGTCCAATGCAAGGCATTCACTAAATTGCTTGTGTTTTCCATCTTTCCATCCTTTGCTTTGTCCTGGATTTCAATTCATGTAGGAGGCCGTAAGTACGACACCATCTCCGCAAACGCAAAACTTTACGGAAACGCCGCCGACAGCATACACGGCGGCATTGGCGGGACCGCCAGCAACAGCTGCAGCTGCCACAGCTGCTATAATACCAATACTACCGCTCGGCGTTGCGACGCTGCGCGATGATTCTACGGAGTCCGAGCAGTCCGTGACATGTGCCCAGACCCAGCCGGATGCCTACCATCGCATGTGAGTATTGCAATGGACACCATTTATCGTTATCAAATTACATCTTTCAACTTGATATGATATGTTCCGATGACACAAGCTGAAAGTCATTTGAAGCACAGAAGCTTTCAAGTGCTTTTACTTTGCCAAAAGTTACTTTAAGTTTTCGATTGGTCATAAATTAATCGAGAACACATAAAGTCAATTCAGTTGCAACAAATTCTCTTGGTTCTCCCAGGATTAAAATGCGCGCAAACGCTAAAAAAAAACTCTCTGCCAGAGCTTTTGAGTGCGTCGGGAGCGTGATTTTGCTTGCAACATAAAGCTTTTCAGCTGTTCAGCTTCCGCAACACAAAAGGTATCGATGCTGAGTTAGCCAAGACATGCACCTCAACCCGAATGTTGCACTTTTATGCTTAAGCAAAACCATTTAGTGCAACATGCTTAACCAAAGTTGCAAATATCTTCAAATTAGAACTTTGATCAAAGCATAGAATATTTTTTACAGACTTGTTGCAAATATTTTTTTTCTTTTTTTAATGACTTAAAGTTGTCAATCTTATATGATTTTATTATAAACTAATTTAAGTAAATTATGATCTGATATGATAATTTGCGGGAGCGCGACGCAGCTTGAGAATCTCGGCTTGCAGATGGTGAACGGTATTTTCCTCAGGTGGTGCTGCGTCTGCAGCTGGAGTTGTAGTCTAAGTTGTTTGTGTTGGAGTTGCATCAGCGGCAAGCGGCAATTGCCAGAGATTGCCAGACTTCGATGCGTTGCAATTGGTATTTAAAATGTCACTTTAAAGTTAAAAAAAAACACTGTGTTTAACTTAATTGAGTTTTGATTTATTTTTATTTGTTTTCTTCAACGCGCCTTCGATTTTGAACACAGAATTCAGAGAGTGTGGTTTGCTTATTCGTTCACAGTTATTCAGCTCTCTCGATCCGCTCTCTGATTGGCAGAGAGAGCAGCGCTAGTGCGCATGACTGTTTATCGATTGCAAGTGCGCTCGATAACCCCTAGAGACGTTTGGCGCCAAAGTAAAAATTTTCAAATAATAACCGGATACAAATATATGTTTTCTGTTTTTTTTTTTAATTTAATACTAATAATATTTTAAATGAATACAATATTTGATATCATTTAAAATTTCAAAAAAGACTAATATATATGTGTCATATGTACGTATATGTGTGAGTGTGTGCAGCAGTAATTGAAAACAAATAAATTGTGGCGAAGCGGTCAAGCGGCAAGTGGCATGTTAGCTTGTGGAGTGAGTGCAATGACCCAAAAGACTTCGATTCTAACATTAAGCAGCCGTGGTGAAGTGCAGCCCCTACAGACACCCGCTTCATTTACATTCCCGAGTACTTCAAATATGAGCATTGAGGACAGGCCAGACCCGGACAGGCTCAGGCGAGGCAACGCCAAAGTTGAGTCGTTAAAATGGTTATCATGCGAGCCATGAAACAAGGGGCGGACACGGACGTGGACGCATATGCGGTCAATGGCTCGTCCTGCTGCTTCTTTAATTTCCACTTGCAACTTAGCAGCAGTCGCTCAAAGCGTTGACCAGACTTTTGCAGCCTCATTGTTGGCTCAAATGAAATAATTACTTTAGCACACATTGACTGACGGACTGACGCTGAATAACTGTCCTGTTCTCTGTGCCTCAACAACCATATGAATGAGGCATGCAATAAAAATCGTCGACAATAATAGTAAATGAAAGGCCATTAATTAAACATTAATAATAATAATAACATAACAATATGTTCGTGTCCCATGTCTATGTATTATTTAAGTTCACAAGCATTCAGTAGAGCTCCCACTAGGACAAGAACAAACTTAAATTAAAAATTAATTAAGGAAATAATTGCTTTACTTGGGTTTTTACACGAGTAGTTTTTTGCGCTCGATAAATAAGCATATTGCGTATACGACCTGAAAAATACATAACTTTGTAGTTATACTATAACATTAGAAAGTGAGACCTTCGTTTGTTCATATATCTTTTATGTATTTACATAGTCTCAAGTCGATTTTCTTTAATTACTTATTGCTGAAAACAAGTATGACAATATTACGCATACGACATGTGGTACAACTTTTTGTACGTTAAGATTTCAAATCATCTTTAATTGTGACAAATTGAATTGTTTATTTTGTCTCACGCACACTTTGGCAATTTATGTTATACTTGATCGAGAACATGAACGTATAGTATATAGAATTAGTAAGGTGTACACACTTTAAGAATCTGTCACATCCGTGTCATTGGGGACTTTTGTGTGGTTTCCAACAACAATAAAATGCATAAAGAGAACTTAACTCGGCTTACGCTTTGTATTAGTCAAAACAAAAAAAGTGCAAACACTTGCGCTCGACACAAATTCCGCATGAACAAAACACACATATGCAAATATATATATATTGTGTGTGTGTGTGTGTGTATTTGCATACATATACACGAATAAACGTGTCCATTTCCATTTCCATTTCCCTTGGCAGGGCACATTTTGGACAGAACATAGTAACAACAAGAGGCGCACAGTTTTTTGCCTGGACTGGGATGTTGTGGGTTTCTTGGGTGGATTTGGTTATGGTGTGGGTTGCACTGCGGTTTTGTGTTGGTGTGCTTGAAAAGTGGAACACGTGTGTGCCACTCAAAATTCACCACAAAAACAGAGAGCCAAAAAGCTTCTTTCTGTTTGTAACACTCTCAATTGCAATTGCGCGTGCTATTAGCCTGCTCTTTTATTCAACATCTCTCTCTCTCTCTCTCTCTGTTTCCCTCTCTCTCTCTCATTCTGTGTATTTTCATTTCTTTCTCTCTCTCTCTCTCAGTTCGCCGCTTGTACGACATTTTCCTGTATTTTATTGTTTTTCTGGCACAAGTAACACGTGCATTTAGCTTTGTCGTCGTTTCGATGCCAATGCCGATGCCGAGATGCCGCCGCCGTTTCATTTTTTTTCTGTTTTTTTCTCTTTGTGTTTTGTTGTTGTTTTTGTATTTTTTTTTATTTTACTGCCTTCGCACAAATGCTTTCCCCGCTCCTCCCCGCTGGCTCCTAGACATCAAATGTGTAGTCGTGTGTGTTGTGGCCATTGTGCGCCAGGTCGGCCAAGTCTGCTTTCTGCCTTCTGCTTTGTGCTTTCTGCTTTCTGGTCTCTGCTTTCTGGTCTCTGCTTTATGCTTTCTGCTTTTTGCCTTCTGCCTCTGCCTCTGCCGCTGCCGCTGCCGCTGCCACTGCCAGCGTATTCACCATTTTCGCTTTGCTGTTTTTCGGCTGGCGGGCCAAAATATTTTGTCTTTCGCCTGTCGACTTCATTGCGGTGTTACGTGTTTCGCGTGTCAGACGCAACGGACGGCGACGGCGCGCGGCAAAAGCGGCAAAAGAAAACAACAGAAAAATATATAAAAAAAAAAATAAATATATATAAATATATATATATGTATTATAACAAGCTATAGAAGAGCAATCGACAACAATAAAATATTTCTTTTAAAACATTAATAAATTTTAGCGTAGAAATAGTGTAGAACATATAAGTACAGATATATGTACAAAGTCATATGTATGTATCATATATGAATATATTAAATAAAGTGATTAATTATGTATACCAGCCAAACGCACATGTATATATATTTATATTTATATTTATATATATGTAAATATGTTGCACACATTTGACAATACATGAGTATGTAACAGATTCACAAATCGAATAAAATTCAAATCTGCTTTTTCAAACGCCCGTTAAGTGCCATTTATGATGTGACATTGTGTGCCCCATCGCCAAATAGTTTATATATATATATATATATATATATATATAAGCCATAATAATTGATGATAGTGCTAGGGCAGAAATCGCTTGCAACATCTTTCGTTGGTTTATCTTACAATTTCTATATTTGTCTTTATATGTGAATCCAATCCAATTGCAAGCCAACTTTGTTGGCCAACTTTGTTGGCCATCTAGTTGCTGATTGCTTTTTTTTGTTTTTTTGTTTCGAGTGTTTGTGACTTGTCCCATTGTTATGACATACAGATTCAAGAGCATCATTTATCTTGCGTATTTTGTTCATCTGATTTGAGGTTTAACTTTGCAACACGCGCCGGCAGCAAACATCTGAGATTTCTCGACGTGGCCAATACACATACCATATTTAATAATATTAATATTATTAAACTTTGATTTAATATTTTTTTGTGTGTGATATCGCAAGTGTTTGTTTTGAATGTGTTCCAGTTATGAGAATTTACCATAAATGTTTTGGTTCTATTACTGATCTCTCCTAGTCTTAACAGGAAATGTGCTCCTTGAAACTCGTGTTATTCTCCAAAAATCAATGCAAATAAAACATATGTTTTACTTTGAAGATTCACTGTCAACTACAAAAACATGAAATGGAAAGAATTACGTATGTTTTAGTGGGTTTCTTAATCAACTGACACACACACACACTAACACACACACAGAGATACACTAACACTCGATGCCCATTGCGCCTGTGCCGCATGTGGCGCGTTGCACGTCGCAACATCCTCATTACACTTTGCAGCATTCTGTTATTTATTTGTTTTCTCATTTGTGTGAGATAAGAAAGAAAACAATCAAGGAAAACAATCTCTTGAGGTTTATCTTTTTCGCAGAGATTCAACCAACTCTTTGGATTGAAGTCAAAAGCAGATTTTATGCATCAATTGCCTACTGTGCCTTAAAACCAAATCATAATAACGTAATCAAAAAGTATATCAAATTCATTGTCAATCAAATTTGTTTGTCTCATATAATATTTACGTATATATATATATACAAATATTTGTAATTGAGTTTATATTAAGTTACTTGTCGTGCTTCCTTTTCATGCGCGTGTCAAATGATCTTTTTCGTCATAAAAAACATGACAAGCGTTTGAATGTTTATAATGTTGCATGTCACACGAAACATTGGACCCAGACACACACACACACACACACACACATACATATAAGCAAGTATGCGTGTCGCGATCATAAAACAATTTATGTAATTCGGAGGCCTTCAGTTGCCTTTGTATCGATTGCATTTGCCGTAGAACACCTAGACTAGAATCTAAATATATCAAAGTGATGTTGGCCCATTACATTTTCCTTTTAACGTAACGTAAGTGATGTAATTTTCTTAAATTCGATCACCATGCTTGGAAATTGTAGAGAAATAAATACACTCAGAATATTTGGCTTTGTTTCATTTAAATTAATGAACTATCATTTAATTCTGAGTATTACGTATTTGTATCAGAATTGACACTTACTGGCATAAACATGCCAGTAAAAATGTCATTCTACGGGTCATGGAAATCTGCAGTAAATAAACACTGAAAATGCGGCATATCGACCAGTTACCAGTTACCAGAAACGTGTAACCAGAAAAGTGAATCGAGAAACGAGAAACGGGAAATGCGGCTCTATTCTTACATATTTATAGCTAGTGAATGCTTGGCTCTGTACATATATATATATATATATGTATATATTTGGGTATTTATTTTATTATTTATAATGTCGACTACGTGCTGCCCCTTGGAGACACTTTCCTTAAAGCGTCGTCTTGCGACAATCGCCTACCCCTGGAAATATATATATATATATATATACCGTACATAATCTGGGCATCTGCGGACCGGAGAATCCGAATACGTATTCAGATAGCAGCAATGCAAATATAAATACAAGCACCTGAGCTTAATGGCATCCCATTCACATGCATACATTAAAATGCTAACTTTCTGGGGAGTTGTGTAAAAAACATAAACACACATAAAACATTGAAACATTGAAACACATTCGCATAAATTTATCAAACATTTATGTTTGTACACGAATACATATCTGCATAACAAATTGGCACTGACGATGATTAACTGGCAAAGGTATTTCAATTCGGTTAACAATTCTTTTTCCATGTGTTGTTGGCTCTTTTTTTTTGCTGCACTCATAATCCATTTTACAGCACTGGCCGTGCAAATGCACATAAAAAATAGATGCTCGAAACAACGTGGCTTGAGAAGTGACGCAATAAAACATGTATATATCCATGGTTGTGTGTGTGTGTGTGTGAATACTATTTTCAGCATCAAGACAAGTCAAGGATGGGTGGGTCGGGGCGTCTCAGTCGGTGCCACTGTGTCCATGGCAGCTGCAACGAAGTGCATAAAATTGTATTTTTGTTATAGCTCTTTACCCCTTTCCAAAACATTTTCGGCCGACTACAAAATCCGTGCAGCGGGTTGCTCCCATTAAGATCAAGGGCCCAGCCCCAGTAGCTTTTATGTAATTTGCTGGCTGCGCTGGGCCAGTTGCGATAATCCCACAAAGCAGCAGTCAGCAGCGCCCCGACTGCCAACCAGAATATGGCCTAGACTCTTGATTTATGTACCAAATGTGTCAAAGCAAGGCTGAGCGGGACTTCTATGTGCATACATATGTATATATATATATATATTTGGGACACATATGTATGCGTATGTATATATATATTTATATAGCTGAACAGATAATCGGCAATGAGACAATTTAAGCACTAAACAAAATCAATAAATGTACTTTTCTGTATAACGCTCGCATACACACACACACACACACACACACACACACACACACACCCATACGCATAGTCATCTGTAACACAATTATAGCAATCCAAGTCCATTCGGCCAGCGGCTAGTTACTATAGCATACATTTGGGAGGCACTGTAAGGGCACAATTTCAACAGCTGCTAATCCACAAATAATTGTGTCAAATGACAAATTATACGGTATAATAAATCGAAATCTTGGTTATGCCCCACAAGCACACACACACACACACGCACACACACACATACACAGAGGCATTCACACACACACACACACACACGCACACACGCACGCTTTAAGTGCTAAGCAGCTATTATAGATATTATCAAACAGCTCGACAATGCATATTTAATTGCCTTTATTATTCCAATCAGTGATTTCTGATAAGCTAACATTATTTTCGATTACAATATGCATTACTGAAATCAAAACGAACTGCTGCCCCATGCAACCATAGATGCTTGGGGCATATTTCTTAATTAACTTAATTAAAGCAAGTGGGTATTTTCAAGTTTTTGCAGCTTCCTTTTAAATGTTTACGTAATGAGTCTAGCATCGTAATCTATGGAATATTGAATTAAAGAAAATAACAGTTATGAGTACCGTACTTACTGCAACAAAATACGTATTTGGTCCTAGTTGAATTAATTTAACTAATCTACTAATCTGTCAAGCAGACAAGTATATTAAATATCTTTGCTGTCAACAAATTGGAATTTAAATCAAGTTCATCATCATTCATCAACTGAAGTGAATAAGAAATTACAAATTCTGTAGTTTGTTTATGAATGTGTTGAATTTTTAATAACTGCTCTCAAGTTTGAAACAATGGCTATAGTTAAGTCAGTAATCACTGATCGAAATTCCCAGTTGAACAACTTAATGCACTGCTGGTGCTGTAAAATCAATAAATACGAATAAACTGAGTAATATTCCAACCGTGTGCTGTTCTTGTTGTACTTAGGAGTTGTGCTGATGTCGACAACTTTTTGGGCCTACCCCTTCCTGTCCGAAGGTCATGGCAGAAGTCACGAGCCGTCCGCCGTGTTGCTAATAGAAATTAGGCATTGGGTCTTAGCCAAAGTCAATGCTGCGGCTCGGTCAAAATGTTTTTTTTTTTGTTTTTGTTTTTTTTTTGCTTACCGGGCATAGAAATTTGCATTTTGGTCTACTCAGTTTTTGTGTTGCGTGACCAGCCACGTGAAGTGGCATATGCTGGCGGCCCTGGGTCCCCAGCCCAAACGGGGCAACATTTGGTTTCAAGTCACGTTTCTCATGGTTTCGTTCCTTACTTCAAAAGTTATAGACAAACAAAAAATTAAATAAATTAATAAATCACTCAAAATTGTTCAAGCTCTTTACTCAAATGTATATACAGAAAAAAATGATTTAAAGTGCTTAGTAAGTTTGCCAACTATATAATCGTTGTTAATTTAATTTGTCCCCTCATTTGTGTTGCAGTGTATAAATCAAATTTTTTGTGGCCGTCTGTTCCACTTTGTTTGGGCGCAAACAGTTTGCGCTTGCGTTCATGCCACGACCAACTTTGACCCCATTACCTTAACAGCTTTTGTGACAGCTCTGCTCTCCTGGAGTGGACGTGGATGTAGATGTGGTGGCGAGTGTTGACATGCCATCCATTGTTTAATATTGAAAAGCCACAGTTACAGTTGCTGCCGCAGAGCGGATAATGACTGCAAGTCTAGTGAATTATTGTGAACCGACTACTGTACACCCTGCATATTGAATATATCTAAATATTCAGCATTTTTGTGACAGGACAATCGCATATGCAATATTCCTATCGTAGTTTAAGTGTTGCAAATTATATTTTGATTCTGTGGCATTTTTAGGCAGAATTTGCGGAAAGATCTGTGCAAGAATAAAATAAAACATACTATGTTTGATCAAACTAATTCAAATGTAACGGATACAGAATGATCAGCTGTTAAGCTCATAAATTTATCTCTACTTTACATACTAATGTAACTCAACAATGTTATCGTAGAAAACATCGATACTTTCCACTATCGGAGAGTCTGAGTTCGATATTTGAGCAAGTCTGAAGCGCACTTTTTGTTTCGGCCGCAAAGAAAGTTGTTAATTAAATAGTTTAAACACCGCCCGGATCTGAAGTTTCATGTATGCATAAAAAACATGCTAGTTGCAGTTGTATGTGTGTGCATTTGTATGCATTTTGTATGCATATGTACATACATACATACATTCATATATTCTGTAACTGTAATTGATCGATATTATAGAATCCAAAGCAACAAATTATTGACTGGACTTGCCTTAAAGTAGCAGCTTTAGCTAAAAGCTGCTGTGAAACATTCAAATTGTGATTATTAGTCAAATTTAAGTAAAGTAGTGTTCAAATCGGATAATCAACAAATGAGAATTAAACATAAAACTAAATATAATTAAGTCGAACGACACAACGAATGCAACAGCCAAGTTAAATAAAAAACAAACAAAAAAACCGTTACAATCATGGAATCAATCAGTCAGTGGAGTGGCAGCAAATAGCAAACAAGTCGAGCAGCAGCTGGCAACAAAAAACCAGCTCAAGATGTCCATGGTATGCAGTCTGAACAGTGATGGCAGCCCGGCCAACATCAACACCAATACCAACACCAACACCAATACAAATACAAATACAAATCCAAATACAAACACAAATACAACTGTAAATGCAAATGCGAACACAACTGCGACGCCGGGCAGCGGAGCTGCAGCGCACACTGGATACGAATTCGCGCAGCAAGCGAGCATCGCTGGTGTGCCCAATGCCAGCACCCCGCTGCTCCTTGACCATGAGACTCATGGCGGACTAGGCACTGATGAGGGCGGCGAATTGGCAGCTATAACGGTACTGCAACCGACTGGTACAGCGAATAGAGCGGAGCCATCTGCAGTCTCTGCAACCGCAACGACAGCGACGGCAACGGTGACTGCAACTGCAACGTCAACTGCAACTGCCACAGATACCGTACTGAACGTGAACAACGGCATTTTGAATGTGTCTGGTATGACGTTGCCGGGCACATTGAATTTCGTAATGGGCGCTACGTCCGCACAAGCGAACAACAACGACAACAACAACAATATGGACAATGCAAGCGATGACTCAAACCCGGTCACCATTTACAGGTAATGCCAGTTGCAGCTGTTTGGTCTTATGGTGGCTCAATTGCAATGTTGAACTAGCCAACTAGAAAAGTGGCTAACAATATTTACTAACAATTAGTTTCGATACTTGGCAAAAAACCGAGTATTTTTTATCTTTTTTTTTTTAAACAAATCTATAAATATTTATATTTAAGGCACTGTTTGGGAATATGTATTGGGAATATCGATTGTTAAGCCGTAGAATTATACGATATTCAAATACAACTCGAGCCTTGATCGAAACATTATTATGCCGGTCTATTTGCAGGTGCCGGGCTCCTATAGCGTCACTCGACTGTATGGAGGAGTTCAGTGGTACGGGCGGTCATCTTGATTTCGGTATCGAATTTCTCACTATTATATAACCTTATCATTTTTTGGTCTTTTAGTTTGATACTCTTCGATTGCTTGGCTTGTTGTATTTTCTTTCATTATTTTTTTTATATTTTATTTTTTTTTTTTACAAATTAAATATGTACATGCATACATATCAGTGATGTAAAAGTAGCCGCACATACATCCATCTCGAACATCGTCACGCGTATTGAGTTTCCAGATCACCACAAGTGGTACGATTTGCTTTCATCATTTTCCTAACCGGCACGAAACTCCTTTGGAAAATTTTTATTTGCATATATGTATTTTAATTAACGTGACAACATTTAATTTTATTGACAGCTGCATGCACAGCTTGGATTTCAATTAAACTAAAAGGCATTCAATGTGCAACGGTTAAGGTCAAAAATTAATTATTTAAGCGGGTATCAGAATGTTGTTGTTGTTGTTGTCAAGTGTTGTCTCCGATAAAGTTATTGATCGGTCTGCCGGTCTGTCTGTCCGCTTCTATGCTAACCAATATCCGTGTCTTATAACTTTTGGATCTGGTATAATCTTTGCCAAATTAAAGACTTTCAAAATCCAAGAGTTACGGGTCTTTAGCCATTCAACAATTACAACACTCAAACGGAGAACTTTAGATACTAATTTATATTCATTCGCTACGCACTTGTCTCACTTACCTAGTTACACCTGTATTTGGGCAATTGTCTTGTCTGACGTTATCAAATGTTATTTTTTATTTTGTTGCTGTTTATTGCACGTTTTTTTGATTTTTGTTTTTGCTACAAAACACTCTGGTTTTGGGATTCACTAACAAAGAAATAAACAAACTTTTACCGACGCATGCTTACCGAACCCAATTCTCGACCCCGAAATACTGAACCATCTGTGG
Organism: Drosophila mimica; assembly: GCA_037043585.1. Taxonomy (NCBI): domain Eukaryota; kingdom Metazoa; phylum Arthropoda; class Insecta; order Diptera; family Drosophilidae; genus Drosophila; species Drosophila mimica. The sequence continues at coordinate 9,199,278 of JBAMBE010000748.1, read as the reverse complement.
AATGTTGCCGCCATTGTCCATTGCTTTAGGCCGTTCGATAAGCCTTGGCTCTAATCCGGCGCTGCCGCTGCGGCATGGCTCGACGCCCACACCTGGTTTGCGGTACAAAAATCTGGGCAAGAGCGGACTGCGTATTTCGAACGTGGGCCTGGGCACATGGCCAGTCTTCTCGCCGGGCGTCAGTGATGAGCAGGCCGAGGCCATTCTAAAACTGGCCATCGACAGTGGCATCAATCTATTTGACATTTCCGAGGCACATTCCGAGACGGAAATTGGCAAAATATTGCAGCGCACCGGGTGGAAGCGCACCACCTATGTGATCACAACGAAGGTGTATTGGAGCACAAAGTGAGTAACATCATCGAAAGTATACCAATTACTACCTACTCATAAAAATATACCATTTGATTGCACAGATCCGAGGAGCGGGGTCTATCCCGTAAGCACATCATTGAATGCGTCCGGGCAAGTCTGCAGCGTCTGCAGTTGAACTACATCGATATCGTCATCATTCATAAGGCAGATCCGATGTGCCCCATGGAAGGTGGGTATCTTAAAGTCATATTTTTGATTTGATCAATGCTTAGTCTTCTATACGATATATACTTATAATGTATATACTTGATCAGCTTCAGAATGACCCTAAGTGTATGTAAACATTGAGATTCAAAGTTGCGAGGGTTGCTTGTGAGATTGCCGTATATATTTATATATATACCTATTTGCCTATGCCTACTTATACCGATTTCCGACCATTACTTGCAGAAGTGGTGCGAGCCATGAGCTATGTCATCCAGCAAGGCTGGGCCATGTATTGGGGTACCGCGAGGTGGTCTCAGGTGGAGATAATGGAGGCGTACACCAACTGCCGACAATTTAACTGCATCACTCCGATCGTTGAGCAGTCCGAGTACCATATGTTCTGTCGGGAGAAGTGCGAGCTGTATTTGCCCGAGATGTACAACAAAATAGGAGTGGGTCTGATGGCCTGGGGACCACTGTCCATGGCATTGAGCGATACCCAGAACGGGGATAAGCTCTTTTTGCCCAAGGGCTCGTTTAAGACCAAGAGCTTCTCGTGGACCGAGGATGAGATTAATCGGAATGTGAGTCTCTCTCTGTTAATATTAATTGCCATTTTTGTATTATTACTAATCTCAATGATGGTAGGCTGCACTGTCGCCGCAGGGTAGCTGGGGCAAGGATCGCATTGAGGAGGGTCGGCGTCATTGCGATCGGTTGCGTGATTTGGCCGCGCTGGCCGAGAAGCTTGGTTGCAGTCCGACACAGCTATCGATTGCCTGGTCACTGAAGCATGAGCCTGTTCAGTGCCTTCTGCTGGGTGCCACCTCGGCGGAGCAGCTGCATCAAAGTCTGCAATCGCTGCAGGTGAGTTGCAAGCAAGTCTCAAGTCTATATCTAACGAATGTATATAAAAAACACTCACAGCTCTTGCCGAGGCTGTCGTCCAGCGTGATGCTGGAATTGGAGCGCATATTAGAGAATAAGCCAGTGCGACCGCCAATGATATCGACACTGGCGCTTCGGTGACAATCAGCCTGCCCGCAGGGCCCACTCAGTCTGAGCGGCGGTGGACCCTGCGGTGCCGATTCGCCCAAGCATGAGGAGGAGGCTTTCATTGAGGAGGCGGATGCTAAGGAGGCTGCCAAGCAGGGTTTCTGTGTTATTCAGTGACGAAAGGAGTCCTTAGATAACGATAATAAATTATTGAAAGTGATTAGCAGTAAAACTAGCCTAAGTAGCAATACTATGACAACAACAATAAGCAAACATGAAGTGCAGCAGCAGCAGCAACAACAGCAACAACAACAACAACTACAACAACAACCTTATCAGCATCGTGCCACACCAACAACAACAACAACTGCAACAACTAGTGGCCCATTTGGCCCGCATGCCAAACAGATACAGTTTGATATGCTCAACAACAACAATGAGATGGATGCAGATGATCCAGAGTCTGGCGGTGCTCCACTGCAGACGAGGGCCCAGAAGCGACGCTCACTCCTTGACTTTAAGTCATTCGATTTTCACATCAAGACACTGTACAGTGGCCTCCGCGTGGGAGCTGGCCACAAATCGGGAATGTCCACCCAGTCGCAGTCGCACTCATCCTCGCTGTGCGGCGGCACAAGTCTGACCGTGACAGCTATTCCCCTGCCGCCGGATCTTCGTATCGAGGTGGTTGATCCGGATCTGGAGCAGGAGCAGGAGTCGATGAATCTACTGTTGGATCATTCGCAGACGCTATGCATGCAGCGTTGCGACTCAACAGCGCATCCAACATCATTGTCGCCTTACTTTCTGTCGCCGTTTGTGGCAGCTGGTGGTGGTTCAGGCACTGCATCCTCTGCAGCCGGATCGGGCAACATACGCCGCTCCTCGACGTCGGACATAGTCTCGTGTCGACGTCGCGGCTCCACTGCCAGCAACAATCGGCGGCCCAGCACCTCGGATCTGTTGCGGCGAGCACGCGAGCGTCGCGGAAGTGAGGCACGCATGGGGCGCAGCGTGTCGCATGGAACGATGCGTGGCGGCGGCGGTGGCATGGGCGGCATGGGGGGCAGGCGTACTAGCATTGCGTTTTAGGTGCAACCTCGATCGCTACACAAGTCAATATTATGATTATTATACTTAATATTATTATTATTATTATTATTATTGATCAAATCAGCTGACAAATGGCGCTTATGAATTTTTACACACATAGAAACCAAGAACAACCCCGGTGAGTAGGAAGTTTTTTAAACCAAACCAAACCAAAGCAATGCAAAATCCAAAGCGAAAATCAAGTGACATACTTCTAGTACTTAAATGCATACATACATATATTTACTACTATATACTTATACATAATATGAAATGCGAATGAATACTCTACTAAAAAACAAAACAATACACTTCATTAATGATCGATCCAAAACATTGCCCCATCTCTCGTACACTTTGTTACTATCTATCGCTTCCCAATCATTAAAAACACATGCTCCATTTTTGATGACAATATTAGATCCTAACTACTGTTAACCATTCTCTCTCAACGTTTGGTTCACTTTGTCAAGGGTGCGTTTTTGCTAAGTATTTGCTTTAAGATGATGATTAGATACACACACACACACACTTACACACACACACACACACATACACAAAAAAGACACCCAGACGCATGCACACTCGCACATACATGGTATCCGAGTACATGCAACACATACATATGCACCAATTACACAAATTTGTAGATCATAAAACTTATGTGAATGCTCATATCAATTTAAAAACTAAAATGCAAAAAAAAAAAATAATAATAAAAAAAAATCAAAACAAAAGCAAAAAAAAAAAAACAAAACAAAACAAAAAAAAAACTCATTAAAAGGCTTTTTTATTAAATTAGCTAATTAATTAAAAAATAATCTTAAAAAATGTTGAACAGCAACCACAAAAATTCATCAAAAAAATAAATATTACAAATCAATTTTAGCTTTTAAGCAAAGAACAATTTAAATCCAATCTTATAGACATACATATTATGTAGTTAAAAATCAATTTGAATCTAAACTCGAGAAGTTTTTTTCTAACAATGAACAAGATTTAACGAATGCCTTTTATTAAAAATACATACACACATCGACACACATCGACACACACACACACACACACACACACGCATACACACACATTTCGCTCAATACACATTTTGTTAATGAAATTTTCAGTCACAGCCTTGAAATAGTACTTATGCGTATAATATAAAATATATATATAAATTGAGTACATAGGTATATATATATACAAAAACAATTGTTAGAGATGTATGAAATAATTAGCGGTATATGCGCATATACAGCGTTTACATAATTCATATTTACAAGTACATTTACAAATCCATGCATTATTATATATATATATATGTATATATATATATATTTATTTTATCGTTCGAGTACATACATAAAGTCTTTTCACATACGGACTGTGATTTCACGTAAAGTAAAATATACATATATATTTAAAAATAATTATAATAATTACAACAAATGATGTAATACAGTAATGTAAAACATTTAGTTTAATCAATAATGCAATAACAAAAACAAAAGCAAATGCAAAACAAAAAAAAAAAGAAAACACTGAACGAGTAGGCAACAGTTCATTTATGAAAATTATATAAACGTACATCAGTATGTAGTATCTGATGTACTTATACATATGTACATGCCAATGTATGTATGTATGTATAGACAAAATGCTAATTAAAGCTGAAGCTTAACTGAGCTCTTACACTTTTAGATTAGTTAACAAATTTGAATACCAAACAACAAATCGAGTGGCATATTCTAAACATTAGAATTTAAACCTGTAGAAAAAGAAAATGAAAAAGTAAATGAAAAAGAAAATAAAAAACATATAAAAAACAACCAATTACATAACAATTGACACTATGTATTCACAATTAAAATGCGTTTGCGTTTGCCTTAATAAACAATATGACAAGAGAGAAAAGAAAGCATTAAATAAATTAATAATACGCATAACAGTTAAATACAAAAAAAAAAAAAAAACACATTTGTAAACAATATGTAAATCATTAAGTCAATAAGCAACCAGTAAAGTAAAGTACAGTTAAAGTCAGGCCGGTTTCCTCAATCCTCAGTTGAATTACGGTTGAGCTGCCTGATCCTCTATCCTTGATGCTAACTGGTGCTTGAGAAATCGTGCCTATTCATAATATGCAACATCAGGCCGTAGGCCAAAAAACATTATGAAATGTAATTAGTTAATTAGATCAACGGATAACGTACTTTTCTATTAACTTAAGGAAAACAAAACATTTGCATTTTTTTGTAGTAAATCCGTCCTCAGTAACGGCCAACAGACAAGAAGTGCGATCAAGCATAGTCGAGATTTCTCGACTATTAAATACCCTGTACTCAAATGTCAGATCAATCAAAAATACAACATCTTCAAGAATTTGTAGTTTTGCCCAATAATAATAAAAATTAAAAAAAAAACACACACACACAAGAAAAAGCCGAAGATTAAATACCCTTGCAGATTAGAGCAAATCACATTTATCTAATAAAAATTCGATTGTTTCTGCGTGAACAATTTTTAATTGGTTGACCCATGTTCAGTAAGTTTCTACTGCATATCTTGGTAAAATTTTAAATTTTTTTTTTTAACATTTAAATTGTAATTAACTCTGCAAGGGCATAAAAAATATATATTACTACATAATAAATATTAAAAGCTGAACATTAAATAAACAAATCCAGAAACGATATGAAAATTTTAAGATTTGCATATGTATATGTATATGTACATGAATATGTATATGTACATGTATATGTATATGTATATGTATATGTATATGTATATGTATATGTATATGTATACGTATATGTATATGTATATAAATATATATATACATATATGCATATGTATATGTAAAAGTGCGTTGATGACTACAACAAACGAATCCAAGGAGCCTGACACGTCTATTTCTATAAGCCGTATAACGACGACACACCTACTTGTTCACTATTTGATAAAATACGGGGTATGCATGAAAAGTCATAAGCTCAGCTAAAACTAAGTGCACTTTGCCACAGTCGAGCATACCCTAATACCCTGCACCCCCGCATCCACTTGGTTTATCTGCCCACAAAAATATACCCTTCAACAACTGATACTTCTATGTGGCTTACGAGATTCTTGTAGTTAAATTTGTAATTAAATGCAATAGACGGCAAATGTTATTTATATATATATATATATATATATATATATATTATATCTGTGCATGTGTGTATGGTACATACACATATATACATACATACATATGTGTATGCATGATGCCAATGGAAAGCAATAACAAGCGATAGAAAGCGTCGGTGAAATGTTCAACTAGTAAATTAATAAAGCAATACAACAACAACAACAACAAAATACATATTTAATAAAAACATAAAAATCAAATCAACATTTATTTTACGTCTATTGTTATTAACCCGTAGATAGTAAATTATAAATTACAAATAAATTAAACAACTTGAACAGTTTATAAAATGCCAACTGTAGCATATTACGAAAGAAAGCAAACAGAAACAAAAAGTATTAAGTAAACATATGCGGCATGCAACAAAGTAAATACAAAAACAAATTATAAGAACTATATAAAAAGACAGCTAGTGAATAATCTAGACAACAAATTTTACTTTACACAAGAAAAGTGTTTAAATATTCAAAGCATAACAATAAAGGAGAATATATAAAAAAGCTCAGCCAAAAAAATGGTGTTTGGGCACAAATAATAAGTACATCAAATATAAAAAAAAAACAAACAAAAATTAAAAGCAATCAAATGCATAAATATCTAATAAAGTTATTTTCTTATCGAACCTGGCAATAATAATTGTAGCAAGGCAAATATTTGCATACGAATAATAATATTTCCACACAACAAAAAATTCTCAATAAAACACACACATTTACAGCCATTTCAATAATAATAAAAAAAAAAAAAAAAACCAGAAACCCAAAAAAAAAGTGATTAAAATTAAAAATTCTTCATCCCGCATAAGCAAAGGGGATAGTCAACTTTAAGCCAAGTATATTCAGAAAAATGTACCGACTTTGACTAACAGAAAAGACCAGAACAATTTCGAAACAAAGTCAAACCAAAAAACACATGAAAAGCTTAACAAATAACAACAAAACACACTATTTATTATCAAATCACACGCAAACAGAAAAATAATAATAATAAAAAAAAAACAAATTAAAAAAAGAAAACCAGTCAGTTCATAGCAGTCGGCCATAACCGACTGCGTAATACTCTGATACCAGATATAGAAGAGAGCGGGCTCGACAATTGAAAAGCTTGTCAGTGATCAAAATATATCTTATTTAAATTATATTATATTATATTATTAAAATTATAGACATGTTCGGAGGCTACCAATAATCTGCATAATACGTGTTTTTCATGGAAACAACTCGACTTTATTTGGACACAGTTGAAGAACATTGCATATAGCCAAAATATACTTTTCTACCTTGTATATCAGAGTATAAAGACAACATTATGTTTAGTTACCTTTTAAGAGCAGAGAGTGACGGCTAAAAAAATATATATATTTGCTTTCTATTAAAAAACGAATACAGAATGTGCAAATCGTTTACACTTCACTTTGAAAATACATTTAATATTAATATTTGGAAAACGCAAGAGGGTTAAAACATGGAAAGGCAATAACACAGCTCAAATTCTGAGAACTTATATGAAAATACAAACTCTTATCTTTCAATCTAAAGTATCACGATTTTATTCTATATTACTAAATACAAGTAAATGTTTTTTGGGTTTTTCAATTAAATACAGTGGATTCCAGATGTCTCGTCAAATATATCGATGGGTTTAATTCGAGGACTTCAATCATCAACGAAACTAAATTTATGTTTTTCAAGTTTTTTTTTTTTTTTTTTTTTGCTTAATTGAAGACAGTCAAAAGTGGATTTGCAAATGATATTTTTGTTTATTCCTACTTTGTACAATTGAAGACCTTGTAAATATTATCTATTATTAATTAGTGCAATAATTATTTGTTTGCATTACTTAATTAATTTAGATCACCCGGAAGGGTTACAATTAATTGGATACACAGTATTTGTCAGTGAGTATGAACTTAACTGAACTTGAAATATTTAGAATCATCTCTCGGAGCTGTTCTTCTTGTGTATCTTTAGTATCGATAGTTGCTCGATTTCAGAAATATCGGATATCGCTGATAATTCTGCATCAAATGTTTGGTCATCGACCAACAAATTGTTAACTTAAATTCGAACGGATCTCCAGAGAATTCTCTTCTTCTATGTTTTTCCATGTTCCTAGCTTGGTGATAATTTCAGGTAATCGTGGCTCAACTAATTGAGTTGGTGGTTCAGACCTGCAATGGATCACTAGAAGGTATTTGTATCGCAACTTTATTTCAAAATAAATATCTTTATTTGAACTATTTATTTTTCTATGATGTGTAATAAAATTGTTTATTGTTTTGCATGAGAAGCAGTAGCTGGTTGGTTTCTTCTTATCCTGGAAGGATTGAGGTTCTCAGAACTGGAAATTGTTTTGTGCCTCAGATGAAATGTTTGTTTGTGCTGCATTATATTATAATTTATTGGTAAGTATGGTCCTTACTCTATAGATAAAGATTTTATCATTAAGAAAATATTTGTTCTTATTTTTCTGTTTACCAGGGCTAACTGGCCAAATGACATGCAATCGTTTTAGTAGCAGTTTAAAAAATAAAACAAGGCTATTTCGGAATTTGACTCATTACTCTTCGCTCCGAGATTGGAATTTTTTTTAAATGTTTGAGTTATCAGATTAACCCATAATTTATTATATCGGTAATTGATTTATTGACTTAGATCAATTTTTATAAAACCGGAAATTCGATTTGAAGAGTGTCCACAAATTATCCGCAGTTTAGCATCAATATAAAACAATTTCCATTATTCACTCTAATTATTAAAATATTTTTATTTCCATCTCTTATGTATGATTTTCTTTCTTACATTTTGTGCTGTTCTGTTTGATGTACAGAAAATAACTAATAGTTATTAATATATGTTTTTGCAAATATTCTATTCGCTCATAAATTAAAAACGAAATAGTAGAAAATGGAATTCGTCTTTTAAGTACACGATACGTCGGAACTCAATATTGAAAACACAGAAACAAAAGGAATTTAATTAGATGAAAAAATTATATTTTTAAACTTATTAAAATAAAAAAGAAGTATTTTTTTGTGTAAAGTTGTAATTCTATTTGGTTAAAGCATAGTTCATATCAAACAAAAAAAAAAACGCGTAATAAATTGATCCGATTTGAGTTCGGGAACGGAACGGCTGCTCCTCAAAGTTTGCTCAGCTTGTTGCGTCTGGCAAAAGCCAAAAGCTGTGAGCGATAAACCGGGCCGCGACGCAGTGCATCCAGCTGGCTGCATTCCGCGTCCAGAGCATCGAGCACTTGCTGCCGCCAGGGCTGCTGCAGAAGGCGCTTGGTGGACATTAACGAAGCGATCGGGAGCTGCGAATAGTGTTCCATGCGCTTCCAGAACTCCTGCTCATTGGGCACCAGGCTAGCAATCATGCCATGGCGCAGGGCCGATTGGGCATCCAGACGTTCACCAAAGAGCAGCAGCTCCGTCGCCTTTGTGCGACCCAGCAGCTGTGGCAGCGTCCAACTGGCGCCGCCCTCAGCACAAAGACCCAGTTGGGAGAAGGGCAGCCAGAATTGCGCAGTTTCTGTGGCATAGATAATGTCGCATAGCGCTGCTATGACAACGCCCAATCCGACACAATTGCCCTGGACCAGAGCGATGACCACCTTGCGATTCATCAGCATCTTCTTCACCAGCGCCTTCATCACAAAGTTCGAGGCCTTAAAGTGAGCGTCCAGTGCAACATCACCACCCTTGCGCTGCAAGTTGAGCAGGTCAGTCAGGTCATTGCCCGATGTGAAGGCGGTCGCATTGCCCGTCAGACAAACAACACTGATGCCCGCATCCGCATTGGCTATGTCCAGAGCGCGTAACAGCTCATTGATAGTGCGACGACGCAGAGCATTCTGTACCGCTGGCCGATTGAACTGGACAATTAAGAGTTGGCCACGGCGTGTAATCAATAGCTCCTTGAACGTCTTCAAATTGCTCTCAACAGCAGATCCACTCATTGCAACGCTGGCAAACAGACTGTTCAGACCAGAGTTCCAGTTTACTTAATTGCTGTTTGTCTATGTGTGTGTGTGTGTGTGTGCCAAGAGGCAACAGGCTTTGGACAATGTATACATAGATACATACATACATACGAACATATGTGTACATACACCAAGTTCTTGCTTATCAAAAAGTGAACGCAGCGTGGGTCGCTCAGCAATCGCTGCCGCTTGATCAAAGTACAACAGCGAAGAGAGCACCCAATGGTCCCCCCTTGCGTCTTTCATCTCGGCCAACAATCACACTGTGCTCACCCGAGCAGCGCGTTTCTTGTAAGAGCAGCATGCAACATGCAACATGTGCATACACAACTCCTACATGTAAAAGTCAAGAGGCAACAACTGACAAGGAGAGAGAGAGATAGAGAGAGAGAGAGGCAAGAGTCGCCAACTGGTTTCACGAGAAACGAGATGGATTTGCTGCTTTGTGTCGCGACGCATAGCTGAGCTAAGTTGGGATTAAGAGCAGATAATTCGCGCACACAATTAAATTAAATAACGAATGCTGCTTTAAGTTTTAGTTCTAATTGTTTTTTGAAGTAATCAAAATTTTGCAAAAAAAGACATCTTTAATCGGACTCTTGCGGCTGATAAGATTGTTATTGTTATTATTATTAAATACAGCAAAATTGCAGTGATTAACTGAAAAAACTAGCTTTGGGGCTGGTGGGTTTAGCACGGCTTCTGCGCTTGCCTTCAGCTACAGCAGATAAGATTACGGATCACATTTCATCTGTTTTTATATATGTACATACGTATATTCATACATTTGCTTAAGTGTTGCCAGACGACATCATTGGGTGCCGGCAAACTCAACAGAGTCACAGGTTATAATGCTTATGTTCAGTTAAATTTAAGACAGGGGGTTTTTCTTAGCCAACTCTTCGGCGCCTGCAATTTACTGCTAGACTGGAGATGCCTAGTGCTGTCTTGGCTGGACTGCAGCACCAATTGTTTGTGTATGTGGATACGAATTATCCATGGCCATACTTAGTGTTCATCGAGGTGGGAGAACTTTTTGCGTAGCTTCTCGCGTCGCTCTTTCTTCACACTGCGCCAGGGCTTGGCTGGAGCATCCCCAGCTACCAGGCTGCCATCGTTGGCCAGACGCACATGCGGGAAATTGGTGCGGCCTTTTACATGCGCCACGCTCGGCTTGTCGGTGAAAAATTGCTGGTCTAGCTCCTTGGACGTGCTCTTATTGATCTGTGAATAATCGCAATACTTTCAAATAAAAGCAAGTCTTTGGCCAGGTTGACAACTTACGCGCATTGCACGCTGCTGCTGTACGGGCAGCTGGGACTCCTCTAGAAGTTTGCGTTGACGCTCTGGAAATGTGTGATACTCCGACTGAATGACCGACGGTGGACCCAGGGCAAATAACAGTTTGCCATTGACGTAATCCTTGAGCACATAGCGCGCAGATCTTGCCTGATCCGGTTGACCATTTGAGGTCATGAAGCCACGATTATCTGGGGAAAAAATATAGTAAATAAATACTGCACTATGCTGAGACTTGTATACTTACAGCCATAGGCGAGGAGCAGCTCCTCGGAGAAAGGTGGACGTTCTTGATCCTCGCCATCCATGGGTTTAGCAATCACAATACCATATTTATCCTCAAGGATGTGGCGCGGTATACGTTCGCAGAGCAAATTTACAGCGGGCACATGATCACGCATCTGATCAATTGGCAGAATACCATTGAGCAACATGTCAGCCTTGGTAAGCACAAAACTGGGCATCACCAAGCCAGGACAATCGCACAGCAGTATGTCATCCTCCAGGAACAGCGTCTGAAAACGCTTTGTCTTGCCGGGCGTGGCCGACACAGATACCTTCTTAACCGTCATCAGCGAGTTGATTGTGCTGCTCTTGCCCACATTTGGATAGCCGACCATGCCGATGGTCACATGCTGGGCAGTTTGCCTGGGCCCCACGAAGATGTGTCTCAAGAAATCAATCAGTTCGGTTCGCGACAATAGATGTGCACTGTTCTTGTCACCAGGCAGCCGGGGTAGCTTGAGCTCTGTCATCTCCGCTGGCTTTGGTTGTATCTTGCTCTCGATAGTGTCCAGTAAGTGATCGAGGGCATCCAGCGACTGTTGGATATGTTCAACTTCGTCGCGCATCTGCTTAAGCTCCAATGCCGATGATGGCGACTCAGCAAGCTTCCTGGCTGCCTCAGCCTCACGCTTGAGTTCTTCCTCGACCAGTGTGGCTGAGTAGAAGGCCGTGCGTATGCCCTCGCTGTCAAAATACTGTGCCCAGTGCTGTCGCTGCTCCAGCGTCAGTAAGTCTGATTTATTCACCAAGATCATGTTCATTTTGTTGCTGTCCACCTCCTTGACGTAACGCTCCAGATCGGCGCTTCGAAAGAGAAGTGGATTACGTCCGTCAACTATCTGGACAACGACATCGGAGCGCTCGACGACGCGCCACAGCTGGCGCCAAAACTCGAGATTCTTTTCGTATGGCGTCATGAGAATCTCCTCGTTCTCTTGAAGCAGCGCCAGGTCTCGACGCCAATCGAGAAAGGCCTCGTTTTCGGCACGCTCCAAGTCCTCGGCACTTGTTTCCTTGCTCCATTTGGGACGACGCGGTATCTTAAGCTGATCCAGATGTTTTACATGCTTCTGCTGCATTGTCTGCTCCTGGGTCTTGCTGAGCAGTCCTACGCGCTGCCTCGGATTCACGAATGTTATGTTTAGCTTCTCCGCTTGGAACTCGGTGCCCGCCAATTCCGCAGTGCGCAGGAAGGCGTTGAACGATGACTCCTCCGTTACCGACGAGAGATTTAAGCGGCCCCAGTCATAGCCATCCTGCAGCTCCGTTGTGTGCAGCTGTATATTCAAATGCGATCATGCACAATAGAAATGTGTGTGTGTTAAAATAATTGTAAATTGTTTGCAACAAAATACTACGCACCATTGTGTCATTGTCCACCTTGCGGCGTGGTGTGTGGCCAAAGCGATCTTTGATTAGTTGGCGTCCCAAATTGGTGCCGCTTTTATTTTTTTTGCCCATTTTGGCAAAAGAAATGCGATTTTATAAAATATATATTCAATTACAAACAGAACACGTGCAAGATCTGCAAATTTAAGTGCGACGATTTATCAAAACTTTTTGTGACTATCGATATTTGTGGTCGGGGATTCGTGAAATACCAACACATAATATTTAATACTAAATTGTGATCGATATCTTGGGAATGCAAATTTTAAATATCGCTTATTCAAATATAAACAAATAACTAACAATTGCTGACAATAATAATAATAATAATAACACACGCAGTTGCAAATGAAAATGGTGTGTGTTAAAATGATTTTTAATTTTTGGTATGGCATCGCAGTTTGTTCGAAGTTGCACAGTATTTAAAAAAAAAAAATTAAATAATCCTACACTTAAAGTTACAAAATGACGAAGACCGTGACAGATTGAAAAATAAGATTCATTCATTCCATTCAATTAGTAGAGCTTATCGTCGTCGTCATGCCAGACAATGGGCCAGACGGCATTGCGGGCACAATTGCCGCCTAACGCCTTGCAGAATGTGTTGAAGGTGCTCGACTTGCTGAAGCCGAGAATCTCGCGCTCCTCGTAAATGCGATAGGTGAACGTGCTCTCGTAGGTGCCTACAAAGTGGCGGGCATACGCGCAGATCAGCTGATCGACAATGGCCACGCCCCCATCCTTCAGTTGATGCCGCTGCGCATTAGACTCTGGCGTAAAGTGCACAAAGCGAAACCGATAGAAGAGCTCCTTCAGCTCGAGCAGCTCATATGGCGTCGCATCACTCGCCACGAACACGCTGCTCAAGTTGAATGCCCGCAGCAGTTGCTTAATTTGCTGTGCTGCCGCCTTGAGGGTGGGCGTTGTCGACTCGCGCGATCTGACAAAGTCGCCGCGTCGCAGATGGGCGCACAAATAGTCGCCACCTCGTGCATCGCGCTTGGGTCGCTCCAATTCCCACATGGCTGGTCGCTGTACGCCCGCCGTCGAGTCTGTCGTGGCCAGCATTGTGAGTCGAAAGTCGGCGGCCACCTGGCTGAGAGATTCGGCAAAGCGCATCGAGCGACGTGCCAGCCAAAAGTGCTCGTCGCCCCAGTTGTCGTGGAGAACTGTTTCTGCGCTGAGCACTGCATAGACGCGCATATCATCCACATCCTCCACGCCCGCCGTATCCTCGTCAATTGCCTCGCGCAGCATCCGCTCCAGCAGGCCGGCGCTGCCCTGAAAGCGCACACAGTGATACCGGCCATAGCTCAGCAGACGCTGCTGCAACAGCGGACCACCACTGATGGAGTTCTCGTTGCAGGCCTCGTGACGCTGGCCGGTAGTCGAGTCGTGGGCATCGGGCGTAATGCGCTCGTACTTGTCGCGGAAGACACCCTGCTCCAGCATGATCTCGTAGTGCGTCAGTCGGAAGGCTTGCGACACATGGACGTAGGGCGGCGACGGCATACCGAATTTCTTGTACTCTGCGACAAACTCGTCGTAGTCCAGGACGGGCGCATAGCGCCGCAGACTGGCCAGATCAAAGAAGCTGCGCCACATCAGGTCGCTCTGCCCCAGGCCGTGCGAGTGCCAGTGATAGAGGCGTGGCCAGGGCGGCAACACCAGGCGCACATTGCGGAAGCGCTTGCGGCGTCTGAGGCGACGCACAAACACCGCCATGCGAATGTAGACGTCGCGCCGCAAATTGAACCCCTCGGAGATGTTGACGTCGTACAGAATGTAGACTGTGCCGCGCAGCGGCAATATGTCTGCTGGGCAGGTGTTCCTAGTGGGCAGCCGCCAAAAGAGACGCCGCTGGCAGATGCTGCTGTTTTTGTGGCTGGTGCTTTTCTCAATTGTTGTGTTCTGGTACGGTGCTGGGATGCCAGAGGCTGTTGCCGATGCTGCCTGTGCAATGGCGACCAAGAGCAGCAGCAGCAGCAGCAGCCACTGCACTGGCCACCATCTTTGCATTGTTAGCCGTTTAGCACCACACAAGAATAGGCGCTGGCTCGATTGGAACACAGAAACTCGAATCGTTGATCTCTTATCGATGGTGATAGTTATGAATACTTATATATGTAATACGATAGCATCGCTAAACTGTGGTGGTTCGTCGATTTAACAGTAAGCAGCCTGTGTCACCCGCAATCGATACTATCGATGTATCGATATACTGTACAAAAGTAATTGTGATCACTCAGCTGCTGCGGCGCACGTGAAATTGAAATTGTTGAACTTGTTGCATTTGTTGAATGAGCGTTATTTATGACAAACGAAGAAATAGATTAACATAATGAGCACAAAAAAGCTAGAACACGATGTCAATCTGGGTGGACGCATTACGCAGCCAAACCAAGAGTCCACCTATCTCTATGCTGCTGGTGCACTCCAGGAGATCAAGTCATTGATTGCGGATGCCCAGTTGCCGTCCAGCAGCAAGCTCATCTTTCAAACGCTGCCCAAACATATGCGCCGACGCGCCATGTCGCATCATTCCAAGCGACTGCCTCGCAAGCATCGCGCCGCCCACAAATCCCAGATGGGTAAGGCTGGCAATATGCCGGTGAACAGCAAGCGGCCATCGCGTAAATATCGTCGCCGCCCTAAGAATCTGATGCGCGAGTATTTGCGCCGCCAGCGCAAGCACATCTGGCTGGAGACGCACATATGGCATGCCAAGCGTTTTTTTATGATTGACCGCTGGGGCTATCGGCTGCCCTATGCCAGCTGCGACAAGACCTACAGGGCCTGCTATCGTGCGAGTGCCGAGCACTGTCTGCTGCAGGACATCTCCTACCACAGCTGCGTGCAGATGAACGGCAGCCTAGAACTGCTGCGTCTCGGCCTGGCCCGTCTCACCAGTCCGCAATGTGGTCTCAGTATGACGGCAAAAACATATCTGAGCGGACGTCGCGAGGGCAGTGTCCAGCTCTTTGCCGATGGCCAGTATCCGTTGGGTGCCCTGCAAACTGCTAGCTTCATGTGGCGCCCCCAAGTAGGACAAGGAGAGCCTGATGATGTTCGCACGCTATGGTTGTGGCTGCATCCGGCAGCTGCTGAGGCAACCATTTTACAGCTTATCAATGTGTTCCAACTGAAATCGACTAAACAGCAAAAACATGTTCTGCCACCAGAAGCAGAAGTAGCCAAGACTAAGGATCTGCGCTTCTGGACGCGCACCGTAGCGTTTGAGCGTCACAGAAGCTACGTCAATGCGGATGACAATGTGAAGCTGTTGGTGCTCAAGCAGGAATTCAATCGCTTTCGTCTGACCGGACCGCGTGCCCAGCGCATACTGTCCGCCAGCTTGCGCGCCCATCAGCCACACGACTATCTCGAAGCGGCGCTGCAACTGAGCTCGCCCAGTGAACTGCTATCGAATCTAATTGTTGGCGTCAATGTGGTCGATCCGCTCTTGCAACGACCCAGACAGCGCACAAAGGCGGCAGAGCGAGCCGCCGTCACAGCCGCAGCCCGTGATGCTAATGAGCTGCTCTTGTCGCAGCCAGACAGCCTTCCGTATAGTGATTTATGGCAGCCGGAGGTGCGCGAGCGTCTCGGTCAAAAGATGTTAACGACACACCAATACGATCAGTTGTGCCAGCAGCACGCTATTGTGCCTGGCGAGCCGTGTGCCTTTGAAGAGCAGCTGCAACCAGTCCCGCTGTTGCTTGTACAGCGACCAGGATCACAGCAGGCGCACTACAAACGTCTGGGCTATGGCTCTGGCTGGGATGTGATAGCGCCTGCTCGCTACGGCATGACACTCTGGCTGACGCTCATCATGTGGGGCGCCCGGCCAGGTGGACTACGCGAATTTGACTCGGTTGCTAGGGAGATGGGTGTCGAACACCATTTACCGGACACAGTAGCGGGTGAGTGCACTTGCAGCTTTGCACCAGCTTGCTTCTAACAACTGTTTGGTTCCTTTTTTGCAGGACGGGATCAGGCATCACGGGCTGCCGCAGAGCGACGCACACGCTACTTTCGTCTGCCGCCGAACAAGCGCTGCAACTATCGCAAGCTGGCGGTGGTCAGTCCGTTTGTGGCGCCCTGGCAGCAGCTGGTGCGCGATTGGTCGCCTGCGGCCCCAGCTGGCTTTTATGTGCTGCGAGATCGGGTTCTATTGCAGCGCCTGGATGAATGTGTGCGACGTCGACAGGCTCTGCCGGAGCCACTGCCCGGTGACTGTCTCATCCAGATTCAATTGCGTCTGCAGTCGCGCGGTCAGCTGGGGGACAACGCATTGATTTGCCTGCCGACGCGCAGCGACTGGAAGCGTCACTGGCAGCAGGTGAAGCGTGACGACCAGGCACCCGTGCACAGTGAGCCACCGCAGCCGGATCTAAATGATCGACTGCGCAAGGAGCTGCGCCACAGCCACAAGCGCCTGCTGAAGCGTTTGCGGGGTCGGCGAGTCCGCGAAAAGCGACGACTGCAGGAAACGAGCACACGGCCTGTGAAAATACGACCCGCGAATACGGCACAACTGGTGCGTGATCAGTTGAGCAAAATGTGCAGCCTTTGGATGCCCACGGATCCGGTCGAGACGTGCGACAGCGTGCGCCGCCAATGCAGTCGCGAGGTCTTTGGCTATGTAAGCAGTGCCGGCTTCAGTTTCGTTGAGGCAACTGTTTGTGCTGTCGGCTACATAACGCCTGGTGGATTGCGTCAATTGCTAGAAACCGGAACGGAAAACGCATCTGCTTCCAAAGGACAGCCACCGCTCTGTCTGGTGCGCGATGCGGACAGTCGTGCCTATCGACTTGCACGCTTCCAAATCAATGCGAACGTGACATCTGGAGTTTAGGCTAAGAAACTATAATATATATAAATGTATTTATGTACATACATACATAACATTAAAAACTATTAACAGCTAGTAACACAACAATACCTATAGGATTACATATCCATAGAAGCTTAGGAGCTTTGCTAAGTTTAATGTGTTGTCAGATGATTGACGTTTGGATTCCTGTTTATGCGGACGAGTGCACACCTCATCAACACTGATTTCCCTGGACACTATCCTTTAGGCGCATGCCAATAAACAAAGGGTATATCGAAGTCGAGCTCACTCGACTTCAGCATTCTTACTTGTTTATTTTTTGATTTTTGGAATGTGCACAAAACAAGCAAAATCTTAAATAACCATCGTTATTCAGGCATTATTCTATCAAATCGGAAGATAAATCCAAGTGACGAAGGTCCAACAAAGAACCAAGAAACGAGACTAATACTAATTAGGACCTCACGCTGATGAAAGGACATCCCAATTTTGGCCAAAATGGACCGCTTCCAGAAATTGTCCTTTTTATTTTTGATTCTTACCTTATCGCGTTTCTAATCGTTAATGCCACAAGATGGAGTTGATTGAAAAAAATAAAATAAAAAAAAAACACTCAATAATATACAGATCAACACTTTGATTCATTGTCCGCATACGATTGAAAATGCTTTTGAAATTGTTGTACATATTTAATACTAATTTTATTCAATTTAAAATTACTTGTATGCCATTTGTTGTTTTTATTTTCATGATTTTTGTTTTTTTGTGTTTTAATTTTTATTTTTCGTTTACCATCAAATTTAGCGTTTGTTACGTAATTTTTCATATGTATGCATGGATGTGTAAATGTGTGTGTGTAAAAGTGTGTGGATGTGTGTGTTTGCGTGTGTTTCGTGTTGCACTCAAGACGGAGCCACATGTTGCCCGCCGAGCTTGTTGAGCCTTGTTGGGGTGAGTGTTTTCGCGTTGGAAATTATTTTGGTATCTAAAATGCCGCAATTATTTAAAAATTCGCTTACAGTTGTAAGCTTGGGTCGTAACTCCGCATTTTAATTGGATTTCAATTTTGTTATTATTCTTAATATTGTTTTTTTTTTTTGTGTATTATTTGTAATTATGTATTTATTTATTTAATAATGGTTTAATGGTTATGGGAAAATGTATATTAAATGTTTATAAATTTCGCTTAATGCTTCCATCTTTTTTTTTATATATTTTTGTTATACACATATATATATATATGTATGTATATATATATATGTATGTATTGATTTTTGTTTTGTTTTAGTTTTTATTTACTGAAATTGCCTATATATGTACTTGCATACATGTATGTATATGCAAGCATATATGTGCATATATACATACACTATATATCTGTAGATGTATATTACTGAATACTTAATCATTTTGTCTTGATTTTGTCTGATCGTTTGTGTTTTATTTTTATGTTGTTGTTGCTTGTTGCTTGTGCGTTAAGTTTACCGTTAACTATATATAGTTGCTGGTTGTTGTGCGGATATCTCAAGAAGTGACCTTCTCATGCGTTTTAGATACAGATACATAATTCCATTATGTGTAGACGCGTTCTTTGTAAATTTCACTTATAATTATACAACTTAGTTGAAACATTCAATAATTTATGTTGTAGTTATTAAAAATACATAAAATATGATCTTATGTTAAACTAAATATTTTAAGAAAAAACAATTAGATATACGCATATATTTTTTTGTATTTATCATAAATCGCTCACCATTTTCACTTTCGATCTGCTGCCTATCTCCATTTTTTGATTTATCAATTGTCTGTATATATGTATGTATATATGTATTTATGTATGCATATGATGTATATGATGTACACATAATAATAATATTTATCGATTACTAAAAGCTACACAATTACATGCTTAACTGAATTTGATTCGCCACTTGAGTGCTTAAATATAGTATGTATGTATTTATGTATGTATGTATGTATGTAAGCATGTATGTTTGTATGTAGCTAGCATACATACGTACACGTATTAGCAATGAGAGTCACTCAGTTGCATGCCCCTCCGCTCGTCGGCGGCAAAGAGTTGGCGCCTCTGCGAATGAGATTTGTGTATTGACTACTTACGGCTTGGGGGCCAATCTTAACTACACCGTTACATATGAATTTAATACGAGATTGTTTCGAGTATAATACGTTAGTACGAAATGTGTAAATTTCAATTACACTTAGAATTTGAATTTCGATTTGGATTGCTTTGATCACGTATCGCGCAATGCCCTATTCGGAACTGATGTACACCGATTTACATGCATATTATATATAAGAATGTATATATTTCTATATATATATATATATATATATATATATAATTATGTATTGGTATAAGCAGTACAAGAGACGGCAGTGTATATATGAATTGCCAACAGAACACACACACACACACACACTCTCTCTCTCGCCCAGTGTGTGTGTGCAAATGTGCTCCAAAAACTGATATTCCCTTTGAGTAGAAAGTTTTCTCATTTTGTTTCGATTAGCATTTTGTATTTTATGTCTTTGGCAACATGTAATTTAAATCTTATTTGGTTGCCTATTTTGAGCCAGTTTTTTTTTACTTGTTCATTGGTGTTTTAAGTAGTTGTAGTTATAGTTTTTTGTTTTTATTTATGTTTTTGTTTTTGTTTTTTATTTTTGTTTTGGTGTTTCGTGGTGGCAGCGCTGAATGGAGTTTTGCCGCCTTTTATCCGCGTGTGTTCCATATAAAAGTTTGAAATACTTTGAATTTGGTGGGTTAGTATACATATATTTATAGATATACGTAGCATATCTTTAAAAATGGTTCTTAACTTGTAATTGTAAACGTTTTTCGTGTTGTGTCATCTCCTAAATGCGGTTTCATTGTTCAGGGACTTAAGAAGTGTTCTGGCGAACCACATACGACCATCTCTTTTTTTGTTTTTTGTTTTTTGTTTTTTTTTTTGTTTTTGTTTTTGTTTTTGTTTTTATATTGCAGCTATTCCATACATAGTTAAATTATTATAATTACTATTAAGTTTCTGTTTCTCATTTAACATCACTACTAATAATCAAAAAATGGACATTTATAAACGATTATCTATATATTTGTATATATCTGTATATATGTAAATATATATACATATATGTATATATATATATACATACATAGACATACGTATATATAAACATATATAAGTATTAAAAATGTTTGGCTCTTGGCGGCACTTGACCGCAATATGATTCTTTTTTGTGTCTTGTGTTCTTTTCGCACATTTCTCTTGCATTTTTGGTTTCTTTTTTTTTTAACAATGGGCCATGAAATTGGTTGAGCGCATTTGAGTCGTTTAATTATTTTTTTAATGCAATATCGTAAATAACGATAAAAGCAAAATATGCAAAGCAATCGAAAGAGAAAAAGTAATTAAAAAATAAATTAATTAAAAGTCATCCAAAGTCAATAAACAATATATAATTCATCACAGTTTTTTTTTGTTGTTGTTGTTTGTGTTTGTCTCCGGCTGTTGTTTCGGATTTGGGGAAAATCGGAAACCCACAGAAAAAGTGCTCAATGAATTCAGGATCCGTGTAAACTTCGCGCTTGACTCCAACACAATTCATGGCGATCCACATGCATTTGGCGAGTTTGACTTTATTCATGAATGAATCCACGTATTCAAAAATAAGCAGCGCATTTCACACACAAGAATTAATGTGAATCATGTAATTTTTGTGTGTTGAAAGCGTTGCATACTTTGCTGTGGCATTCAAAATATGCGTCCAGCTGTAGTGAAGGATATTTTTTTTGGAGTGCACTCGTGCACTCAACTGCAACGCGAAAAGTAAACAACCTTTTTGTATATATTTTGTTGGCTTAATTGTTACATGATTTTTAATTTTTAACTTTTAATTGAATTGCAGCAGAAATGAAAAAAAAAACAAAGCAACAAAATACAAATATAAAAGTAAAACTTTTAGTTACAAACACATTGCATAAACAAGGAAAAGAAAATTAAATACAATTAAATGTACATTCACATAAATTAATTAACGTACTATGTGCTGAAATTGTAAAAATAGTATTATTTTTTTGTCACTTAATTTCTTAAAATAATAAACAAACAAAAATATGTCTGATTTACATTTGCATTTGCATTTGCATTCAGAATTCAATGACTAAACGCTATGACTTAGTTCTTAAGTTGTAAAGTGTGAGCGATCGCAGCTCACATGTCACAAATCGAAATTCTATATAAAAAAAAAGGAAAAAATAAAAAACGAAAACAAAAAGCAACAAGCGATTCACAAAACGAACTCAACATTTTTTTTGATTTTTTTTTGGTTTTAAATTTCATATTGTTTTCAGTTATTTTTTGTTTTGTTTCGTTTTTGTGTTTTTTTGTTGTTGTCGTAGTTGGTTTTTTATCGTTTTGGTATTTAGCATCAATCAATACACTCTCTAAAGCTTGGCTTATGGCTTTCATAAGCCATGCCATGCAAATGGCCAAATGGTTCTGTTTGGGAACTCGCTTCCTTTTAATACAAATCGTATTTTGTTGCTGGTTTCCGCTTCTTGGTTTGTTTTGTTCGGTTTTGTTTTGTTTTGTTTTGTTTTGCGGTTTTTGAACTTAGTTAACCTATTCGCACTCGTAACTAAAAACAAAAAGTTATATATATATATATATAATATGTATATATATATAATATATGTATTATATATAATATGCAATTAGAAACTAACTTTAAACTTTTCTTTCTTTGCGTTTCGGTTCGCTATAATTTTTTGTTTTTAATTTTGGTTTTTGGTGCATTTTATAAACTCTTCGTTTTTTTTGCATACAGATGCATTGTGGAAACACCTTACTCCAAGCGTGCCTTGTAGGTGGTCTTCCAGATCTCGGCAAGTGTCACGGCGCTGTGGAACCGATGGAAAATGCAGAGTGGTAGTGTAATACGCTGAATGATCGACCAGGGTACGAATCCATAGAACTCCAGCTGCACCTGTTTCAATCGAAAGGAATGCAAAAAACACATTAACACAAGTTGGCCAAGCATTTGTTGCATCCACAACAAGCATGCATTAGGAGTATTCACAAGTATCCATAAACCATATAGCTAACATATGAGCTGCACCTTATTTTAAGTAATTGAATTAAAGTTGTGATTAATTAACAGCAATTTAATTAATATTTAAATGGCAAGCTTAGGTTTTATATACCTTTAAATACTTAATTATTATTTCTCCAGATGAGAAATAAATTGAGAAATGTTTTAATGATTGTAATTAACTTTACTTAAAGTAATTATTACAGCTCTAATGTTTATAAATAATATGCAAGATATTATAGATAATATATAATATCTGGCACAGATAATAAATAAAATCAACTTGTGCTTAAAATTAAATCTAACCCAACTAAATCAGAGATGTGGATACATGTGCGAATAATATATAGAATAAAATATAGGATCTATTTGGTATGTTGACGACTTCTGAATGAGATTTCTCAATGTAAGTGGAAACATGCCGAATGCCGAATAATAATACGATATCAGATAACAAATAACTAAGATAATGAGTAGAACGAATATAATGAGTAGTAATGAATATAACGAGTAGTAATGAATATAACGAATAGAATATAACGAACGAGAGCGTTAATCGTCTTACTTAACTCAGTCTCGCTTACGTACATATCTACTTACAGGATTGGCGAATACTTTTTGAGCTTCGAATGTGTAGATTGCGAACATGGCCACGTTGCAGATGAGGAGGAAGGTGACAATCTGGCGACCGGGCTTGCTGCGATCGTGCTCCGGCAAGTGGACGCGACGGCGCGACACATCGGCAATGAAGAGCAGCTGCAAAATGACCTGGAATACGGCAACGCCACCGGTGGTCGTCACCAGCAGGCTGGGCTCACTCTCTAGCACCTTGAGGCTGCCGGCAATGATGCTAAACACGGAATAGGTGAACAGTCCAAAAGCCGAGATGCGCAGCAAAATGTCGTTCAGATTCGATTGTTCCTCACAGCGGAATTTCAAGTTCTTCACCCTGTTCAATTTAAGGATGTTTTTCAGAGTGGGTTGAGTTTTTGTCAAATATGGATTTCGATTTGGATTTGGATTTGAGAATAGAGTTATTAACGCACCTGATGAAGCCAATAATGATGGCTAGTATGGCAAAGGCCATTAGAATACAGTGACTGGCATCGGCGAGGTAAATGGCCAACAGCGAGAACTGCTGATGACGCACCAAGACGAAGAAGAGTATCAAGCAAATCAGCGCGCCGACCAACAGCAACAGACCAAAGAACAATCCCTTCGAGGAGCCAACGCAGTCGACGCGACCGGAACGTGCCTGCTGCGCCATGGCAACGGCTCGACGGGAGAGCATCACCTCGAGCCTATGCTCCAGATCCTCATCGTTTAGCCGGCCCGGATAGCGACCGATGTGCTTCCACATGACATACAAAACCACCGCGCCAATCAACGAGTACTCAATGATAAACGGATACAGATACGGCGCCGAATCATAAACGATGCTGCCCATAATGTCAATGCGTCCACAGGCGGTGGAGTTGAGTGTGCCAATGTTGGAAGACAGTGCTGCCGGATAAATGTTGTCCAGACTCTCCAGATTCTCAAAGGCAACCAGCCCGTTCGACTCATCATGCGAGATATCCGAATACGTTTGGAAACTGTTCTCCATGCCGGGACCAAACAGATTGTTCATTATATTCACGGCGCTCTCCGTGCTGCTCACGGGTGTGCTGGCGCTGACAGTGGTGCTTGGTGTGGATGAGACCAGATTGTTGAAGAATGAGGAGATGCCGGATGTTGCGCTATCAATCGCTGAATTGCCCTCGGCAGCAGCGGGCAACGTTGGGTCGGCCGCATCGACGGGCGTCTGGCTGGGTGCAACGCTTGAGATGATGCGCTGCAGTCCATTGAAGGGATTGGTTGTTTCGCTGGTCGTGCTGCTGCTGCTGCTGCTGCTGGTGAAGTCGGCGACGGTGGCAGCTCTATTGAATGGAATGCTCGTGGTGGATGTGGTGGTGGTGGTGGTTGTGCTGGTGCCGGTGCTGCTGCTACCCGCAGTGCTAGTGGCAGCGGTGGTGCTAGTGATAAACTTCTTCAGCTTGCGGGCCATAGTAGTGCTGTGCCATTGATAGCTGGGCGTTGTGTAGGGCGCCCTTGTCGTGGTCGTGGTGGTGCTGCTGGTGGTGCTGCTGCTAGTGGTGCTGCTAATACCGCCCATGCCCAGGCTCTTCGAGATGCCATCGACAGTATTGCGCACCAGCTTGGACAGCACATTGTCGCTCTTGTAAACGTTCTTTGGGAGCACATCCTCACCGTCCAGTACCTCGAACTCGGTGTTGGGTCCAGCCTGGGTGCGGAGCACGGTGCCAGCATGTCGCAACGCATGCTGACGTATCGAATGGCTAATGGAGGAGGCGTCCGGATCTGCTTCACGCTTCTGGTGATAGATCGTTATCTCCAGCAGCGACTCCTTCACCAGGGTGCGTATCCAAACACAGATGTTGGTGGCCACCACATGCATCAGGCCAAAACGGGCAATCACCTTGAAGCGGTGTATGTTCAACTATTGTGTGTGTGGGATAGAGAGAAAGAGAGAGCGACACAGAGAGAGAGACAGAGAGAGAGAGAGAGGGAGAAAAGGCACGGCGCAAGCGCAATCTTGAGTACGGTTAGGAATCCCACTTACAGAACTATGTATGTATGTATGTATATACATATATGTGTATGTATGTGTATATTTGTATATGTACAATACAAAGATATGCAAGTAAGTGTATTAACTATATATATAAGAAAAAAAAACAATATCTTCGGCGCTTTGACCGAAGTCTCAATACTCTTGCAATGCCCAAAAAGGAATGTGAACCAAATGAGGTTCAACATGGGATACCCTGCAAGAGTACAGGCAAAGTTCAATAATTGTAATACCCACTCCCAAAAAAGCCCTTAAATAGTTTAGATTATACATATATATATATATATATATTAATATATTAAGCTTATAAGTATATCACACACACATATATGTTTTTATCGTGTGTGAGTGTAGTGAGGGTAGAGAGTAGAGCAGAGTAGTAGTAGAGTAGTGGAGTAGTAGAGTATTGGAGTAGTAGAGTATTGGAGTAGTAGAGTAGGATATAGTAGAGTAGAAAATGAGTTGTATATCGTACCTGAAATGGTGGCCTAGTCTGCGATCGCGATTGGGGCGGAGTTGTGGGGATTATGTACACAAAAATGGTTCATTAAAAAAACTAAGTACTTTGCACAATTTCGAAATTTGTTAAAAAAAACAAACAACAAATGAATATGATGATGATGAAGATGATGATGATGATGATTACGTGAAATTGGATTGATAAATGCTTGATGAATGCGTGTACGTGTTTTGGTATAATGTGAATAATGTGGCTCTAAACTATGCTGCTAACTGTTTATTGTTAACGTTTAACTGATTTTGCTAATCACTGGCTTTCATTGTGGTCAGAATGAGCAGTTCGACTGGGTGCCGAAATGTGACAATGTGACAATAAACTATGAGTTGTGAATGCACTCAATAATTGTTAGCCATTCAAAGAGCATTCACTCATATTTTAATCACTTTCTTTGTAACGATTTGTTGAATGTTGCATTTGTTGAATGAAGCAAAGCGAAAGAAAAGCATGTGAAATGACAGATGATAAAAATGTTGATGTACTTAAGATAAATGCGAATGAATGCAAATGAATGCAAATGAATGCGAATGAATCAAACTCAACTACTAACTGCCAATTGACGCGCCAATTTGAACGAGCGATATAGACGAAAGGATAGTGAGAGTTAGAAAGAGATAGACAAATGCCGAGAGAGACAGATAGATAGAGAGAGAGAGAGACAGAGAGAGAGAGAGAGAGAGAGGAGAGAGTGAGAATGTGAAACAGAGAGAAAGCGAGACAGAGAGAGAGATAGAGAGAGACCATGAGTCACAGAGAAAGAGACAGAGAAGTAACCGAACCGAGCCTGAACTGTTGGGTCAGATGTGATCCTGACTTGGCTCGCGATTGTCGGCAGGAATATCCTTAGAAACTCAGAAATTTATGTAACGAAATTTTGTAGATTGACGAATGCGCCTCTAATGATTTCCAGCTTTACAATCCCGCACTCCCCTCCAGCCCTGGCCAACGACTATATCGTAAGCTTAAACTTAAAACTAACCTCAATTAGATCGGTGCAGGACTGGGACTTTGTTGGCTTTCGTTTTGTTAGGTGTCTTTATTTGATATATCTGTGTGTACTCATGATTGTTGTTAACATACAATAGTTGTAGATAATAGTAGTAGGTAGTTTAGCATGTATATTGTATTTAGTAGTAAGTAGTTATAGGCTTACAGTGTTATTATAGATTTTATTTTTTGTTTTAGATTAAGACAGAGAGTCGAGAATCGAACTGCGCCCCAAATGCGGACTAAATTGACTTACCCGTGCATTCATGAATATAAAGTACATCTGCATAAAGGTGAAGATCATCTGGAGCAGCGGGTTAACGCCAATCAAAATATGATGGCAGGGCGAATCGAATGGAATCTCAAAGAACGAACCAAATTCGAGGCCAATATAGATCATTGCACCAAGTCCAAATGCTAAGAGAACCAAAAACAACAACAACAACACAAAAAGAAACACACACCACAAATTGAGAAAAATAAAAAATAAAGAAAATTAGCCAATCAGTACAGTAAAGCACGCATATGTGGATCAAAGAAGAATTCGGATGCTTTACCGATGGCACCAACGCGCAGAAAGAAGCTTCCGTGGGTGAGATCGCTGTGGGTGGTCTTCCGCTTGCGTACGTTCTTCGGGGTGACGGCCACCTCGGCATCGACGGGTGCTTCCTGTGCATCGAAATGGGAAATGTGAATGAGAATAGAGCAAAATAGATACATACATACATATACATATACATACGTATGTATGTAGAATAATATGTAACAATAGATGGAGATGCGAATAATGAGATCGCAGTCACATTCAACAAATTCATGTGATCGCCCTAATTGATGTGGCCTTATCACTTATCACTATAATTAACAACGAACTGTTAATCTACCCCATTAGGGTGCATATGTTTTGTGGCTGCCCCCGACACCGATTGCAACCGTTGTGGGATAAAGCCATAATTGCCTTGACACTTTTGCAAAGCACATTCAGATTTGCATTTTTAAAGATAACGGTTTAAAATTCGCTCCTCGACTTAAGGTCCATTTAAGGCTCGGACTAAAAAGCGATTTAGCAGCTTATTTAAATATATATTTGTATATATTTGAAAATAGTATATCTTTTATCATACTTATGTATCTTATAAGGCATTAATTAAAAGTAATTGACCCACCTGATATGCGGCGCCCTTTGCAGCTTTTCCAGAGTCCTTAGAGCCCTTCGCATCCTTCGAATCGGCTGGATCTGCATTCTTTGTTTTCTTCGATTTCTTCTCCTTGGGTTGTGGTTTCGGCTTGCTGGCCCCTTTGCCGCCATTGCAGCAGGAGCTCTCTGCGATTGCACAGTTAGTTAGAAACTTGTTGGCTTTGTGGATGAGGAGGGGATTTGGAACGTGAAGCTTACCCTGCAGCAGGAAACAGAAGACGTACAACAGGAAGAGTATGCTGATGCCATATAGATAGGTGAAGAACGTCTCATAGTAGAGCACCGGCAGTCGGTGTGTGGTCACATCGCTGATCACGTATGCGATGCACACGACAATCAATAGAATCGCATAAACCAGACTGGTCACGATAAACAACGATGTCCTGCGAAATCGAGTGACAAAATTAACAATTTAAAAAAAAAACCATTTTCAATTTACTCATTTCCAATTTGGCAAAATTATCAAATTCTACATGAATGCTTTTGTGTGTGTGTGTAAGTGTAAGTGTGTGTGTGCGAGTGTGTGTGTGTGTGTGTGCGAGTGTATTCGTGTCTGTTGCACAATTTACATAACCCAGTCCTAAATCGAAACATTGTTGACAACACAAGTGTGTTTGTGTGTGTGTGTGTGTGTGTGTGTGTCTGTGTGTGTTAGTGTCAATTACCTAGTTTATAGTAAGTATAATTGGTGTACTTGAAAATTGCATTCACTGTACTCTTGTGTGTGTGCGTGAGTGCTTGTGTGTATTCTCTGCCACTGAATATAAGTATGTGTGTGTGTGTGTGTGTGTGGTTGTGTGTGTTGTGTTCATGCATCTTAAGAGCATCGCTTGACTGGCCGAGTGCACACAGCCTGATCCACATGCATAATTAGCTATCGTCAGACACAAGTTGGCCACTGTTTGGTTGTCTGTTCGATACCCGATGCCAATCAACGCCTATTACGAGCTCCATTGGCATCAAATGTGGCACAGTGGGCCGCAAAGCGGGTCACAAGCTCATTTCACACCTCACATCAGCCTTGCAGCTATTCGCATGAGTTTGAAATCTATGAAAGCTATTTAGCTACTTTGAATATCGCAAATCACAAGGATCTTAAATTGAATTGATTGAGGATGCAGAATTGAATGGCAAATTTGCGCACTTTATTTTCATATATATATATAAATATATATATATAAATGTGATATTGATTAGAAATTTGATTTTTGATTCAATATTCTTTGCATCGACTCAACACAACTCGTCCAACTGTGCGCGATTCGTATTTCAATCAACTCCTGTGCATTTTTTGACCCAGTTAGGGACTCATCAACGGCAAACATCGCTTCTCAAATACGCTTAGGAGCTCTTAAGCGTGCCACCCACACACACATTTACACTCATTTGCATATGTATAATGTGTGTGTGGATGGTGTGTAAACTGTGTGTGTAAATTATGCCCGATGCTGATACAAACATATAATGATGAAGCCTGAAAGTAACTGAATCAGATTCAGATTTGTACAAATATCGTAACTACAATCTGTTTTCGAAATATATATAATACATATGTATATATATAATATATATATATATATATATATATATATATATATTCGATTTGGTGTTTGGTTTTACATTGGGTTCGGGAACAGGTAAGAGAAGTCAGAGCGCAGGGTTGCATTTGAGCGGAATAGTTGATAGTTGATAGTTGCAGTTTTTTATTATGTATATTACCATAGTTCGATTGGTCCCGTTATTGGATTTGTTTGATATGTGCCCTGCACCGTTATTTTCGCTGGCATAAAACTGTGCTTATTTGGATTTGGCTTGAACGTGTAGCAAACCCTAAAAGTTGACAATCGACAATTGACAATTGACAATGTTTTTGTTCTTTTTTTTTTTAAAAACATTCGATATACAAAAAACAATTATTACGATAATCGGAAGAATTTGGGTGGTTCTTGGATATTTGGATATTTGGCGTTTTCATTGCAAATGTGTTAGTGATTACAATTGCTAATTGTACATATTACAGAGTAGCTTACTACCAACATACACATATATACATATATGTATATATATATATATATATACATATACATACAGGCGAGTATATACAGTGAAGTTTTAGGGGATAGGTGTGTATGTATCTAACTGGTATATATGTAAGTGCTATATATTCAATGTGTGTTTTAATGTGTGTGTGTGTGTGTGTGTGTGTGTGTGTGTGTGTGTGTGTGTGTGTGTGTGTGCGTATTACTGAGTAACTGCGGCTCTGGCAGTTTTGGCGGCCTTGAGAAGCATACACTGGCCACCCATTAACCAATCTCTCAGCTATCTTTTCATCTCTCTGTACATCTGTCTCTCTTTCTTTGGCTCTCTCTCTCTCTCTCTCTCTCTCTCTCTTGCTCTTTCGCGCTCTCTAACTGTTCTTTCTCTTTCTGTCTCTAGTCCCCAGGCAAGCGCACCTTTGCAACGGCTGGGGCATAACATTCTTCAGCTCCATTTCCTTGTTGGCTGCGTTGTTCTTCTCGGCGCTGTCGGTGCTGCCAGCGGTGTGGGAGCGGGACACCGGCAGCGTTGCCATATTGTCGCCGCCCTCAACATCGACGGTGGCGACCTTCACTTCACCGCCGCCCATTGTTTCCGTTTCCGTGTCGGTCTCCGTTGTGCTGGCTGATTGATCACTTCGCGATTTCGATCACGTCAAGAGTTTTATTGTTTTTTTTGTGTTTTTTTTTTTAATTTTTCCTTTTTTCTTTTCTGTTTTTTTTTTTTGTTAGTTTTTCTTTATCACAATTCGTGGTTCACTTTGTTCGATCTGGTTTGGCTGTGGCGTCAAATATTAATGAAACAATTTGCAATCTGGCGTTGCCTGCAACGCATGGAAGTATGCAACAAATACTTTTTGTTGTTCGTTGCTCTCGCTCTTTTTTATATGCTTGCTTGTGCTCTTTTTTTATTTTTTATATATTCTGTGGAACGCATTTGAAATGCATTTGTCAAATGAGGCGTGGCCAAAAAGCTTAAGCCTCACTTGAGGCGATGATGCTGCTGTTGTTTGTTGTTGTTGTTGTTGTTGCTGCTTTGGAATGCGTCCTGGAGCGACCTAGTGACCTCTCTTCTACGCAGCAACAGCAGCAAGTCAACAACAAATCAGCCTCACCAAATTCAACCCTCTCTCACGCATTCCTCTGCGGCAGGGGAAATTACTGCGTGAGATTAACTAAAGCTCAGCATTGAGTTCGACAGTAGCAGGATTTGCTCTCTCTCTCTCTCTCTCTGTGTGTGTGTGTGTGTACATGCTTATGTAGCATATACACATGTACACATCGCTCCCCATAGAGCTGAAAGTGTAGCTAGAACTGAAGCTGGAGCTTCGACTGGAGCACTTGAGAGTAAATTTGCGGACTCGCTCCCACAGCTAGATGCTGTTGGCAGACTAGATAGGCATACATGTGTATGTGTATGGGTGTATGGGTGTATTGGGTGTATCGGTGGGTGTGCGTGTACTTGTGTGTATGCATGTAGCTGCCCGGTGCTAACAAAACCAGGATAGACATTCAATAGCGCGCCCAACGTATCTTTCTGCAATGCTCAACGCAGCAAATTGTTTCAAAAACTGCAAGAATTTTGCAAAAGTGAATATCACATAAAATTATTAATTAAATTGCACTGTTTTGTTTTTATTTTATTTTTATATTTTTTTCAATATTATTGCATTTTCTATGATGCTGAGCTGTCTCATTGGCTAATTGGTTGATATTTAAGCTCTATTTTATTTTATTATTTATCATCACTTTTAATCGTTCATTTGTCACTGTTTTTTTTCACTTTTGCACAGCTCCAAAAATAAATGCACAAAAAAAGAAATATATCTACATATATATATATGTATATATATTTTGATATATACATATGATGGTCCAGACTTAAAACTGAATTGAGTGGCTTTCACACTGACTTGCGAACGCTGTATATAACACGTCCAATGGCCTGTACTATCCAACTACAACTGAAAAGGCTCGTCTCGGTCCCAAGTCCCATCGTTCTGTGTGTGCCTCTGCAGCAGCCGACTAATCTGCGCCGAATCTGCGAATGTCCTCTCCTCCTTGTGCTCTCTATCTCCATCCCAGTCTCGCACTCTGCATCTTTGGCTCTCATTCACTATCTCACTCTCTCTCTCTCTCTTTTCTCTCTCTCTTTCTCTCTCTCTCTTTCTCTCTCTCTCTTTTCTCTCTCTACATCTCACCCTCGCATAGGATGCACAGTGTGCGCTCGCTCTCTTCTGGAGGATGCTGCTGCTGCTGCTCCGGCTGCTACTGCGTTGCAGGACGAACTGGCTGTAGGGGAAAACGACGCGTCGCATGCCAGAAAGTAGGACACATTGTAGTATGTGCGTTCCGTGATTTCACATGTTCTCTGTATCTCTGCATCTGTGCATCTGTGCATCTCTGTCCCTTTGCCATTTTCTATACTGCATATTATTTGCATAAGGCTTTGAATTTGTTTGGTATCCTTTTCTTTATCTGCTTTGTTCTATCTCCTTTCTATATACACACCTATTTACGTATATACATTTTTTGTTGATTGGAATGTTAATGACTTGTTTGGCTGCAGTGATTGCTGTTAGGATTCGACCCCCTCCCTCTCCACCAATCAAGCTGTGAATTCCACTTGCCAAGCTTGTTGACAAAGCGCAAAATCGGTTAAGTGTCGTTTACATTTCGGATTTGTGACTTTTACTACGACGACGGAGGCAGCAGCCGTGGCTACTGGCCCATAAGGGAGTGGTTCAGTGGTTCAGTGGCTCAGTGGCTTCGTTGCACTCTTTTTATCATTTGTCGGCTTGTTTCTTAACTAAATTTCTCGTGCATTTCATTCAACAGTTTTTCTAATTCAGGTGATTTTCAGTTGAAAAATTAATTCGTGCAGACTTGGACTGATTTGATTTGATTTGATTTGATTAAAAAAGTGTATTTTCCTTTTTTGCCTGCCAATATTTAAAAAGAGTCAGCGTTGTGCTCCTCGAACAAAAGACGAAATAGTCAGCCTTTGAACAATGCATTAAGAAAATGGGTCACTTCAGCTGGGAATGCAAAACATATTTCAATTCCCACGTCGCCGTATGTAGGCAGCCAACAACAGTCAACAGCCAGCAGCCAGCAGAAGGCAGCCAGCAGCCGACAGGCAGGGTGAGTTTTATGCGGCAGGGTGATTGTGCAACTTAATAGTGCAGCCCACAACACGTTGAAGGCGGCGCAAGCCGCAGCAACCGAATCAGAAAATCAAAGGAAAAAAGGGCGAGCTGTCAGTTAACTGAAAGCAACAGCCTAAAAACTTCATTACCCACGTTTGTCACGGGTGTGCGAATGTGTGTGCGAATGTGTGTGCGAATGTATGTGTGTGTGTGCGTGTATGTGCGCGTGTGTTTGTGTGTGTGTGTGCGTGCCGAGAACGGGCAATCTAAACCCTATAAAGCATGAAAGGCACAGTGGGTGTGATTGCTCAAAACGTAATTAAAACTTTGTCCGCTGCATGCAAAATAAAGCTAGACTAGTTACAAATTTGCCGTTACACTGGCTCAATGTATTTTTTTTTTTTTTGCCCTAACGCTTTTATGCGTTTTGGGTTTTGAGATAATCCCGATCGATTATTTCATTTAAGTCCGAAGAGAGCAGAGATAACAAATGCAATCTCCGTTAAGCATTCTCGAAAACCTTGTCATGCACACTACATTTATGTGCCTTGCGCCACTGTGCGCTGCCACCAAGCATTTACGATAAAAAAAGCAGCGACGCCGGCATCGGCGCACAGTTCATTTCCTTTCACAGTCTGGTGACGACCCATTTTATATCGTAAGTTGTTCGTGTGTGTTTTTTGCGCAGTTTTGTTTTGTGCACGTTTCACAACAACCAACATCGCATTCTGTTTTGCTTGCCCATTCGTCGATTCGAAGCCGTCAAAGCTCTGCAGACCCAGCCTGGGCGCTGCCAGTCAGCACCTTACACCTACCCATTCATTTGGGGTATCAATGAGCCGAGTCGGTCGACTGCAGGGTGCGCCGCCAAGGAAAGGGTTGCATTTGGCCAAGGGCTGAATGGGATTTGCGTCGCGCCGCGAGCTGCCAACCAACTGCGTCGCAGTGCACTGAATGACACGCTGATGTGTGCGAACGGAGTTACCAAACGGCAAAGGGGGAAAAAACCACATTCGGCCCAAAAGCCGCACCCAGAGGCAACCATAAGTATAAGCCGATAAAAATGGGGAGCAGTGTGGCAAGCACTAACTAAAAAAAAACAAACAAACATAAAAAACTAAACCCTAAGCAAACAGTGGATAAATATTTCAATAGACTTAATGAGCAAAAACAGAAACCCTCCTCACGCATCCAACTGCGGGATCGTTTGGAGTGGATGGATTTGCATGGAATTCATTTGAATATATTAGATGTGTCTGGTCAAGATATAAGTCAGTACATATACATATATATGTATATAGATTTTACGATTAAATTCACTTATTCTCAACCAATCATCAATGGGAGTTATTGCAATTTATAATAAACTCATATAATGCACATTGCCAGACTTTCGCAACAGATTTGGATGATGAATCGAGGGCATGTTTAGTAGCGGGGAATATATCTATATATAGCTAAAAATAATATAGGGTTCTCATCCCTAGAAATCGCTGCTGATAACACTGAAAATGTGTTAGGCTCTCAGCAGGAGGCAAGAACTAGGACAGATGCTGAGGGCTGTTTGGCGCTGTTAAATATAGCTTCAGTTATTGCCCATCAGGTGTTTTGGTGCTATTTATAAAAAAGGAAAAAAAAATTGAGCCTTGCTTAATTGAAGGTGGCAATCATTAACCTTGTGTGCATTCATCCAATCATGCGTCGCAATTTTCCGAGAGCTGATCATCCAGAAATAGGCAGCCAACTCATACGGAGTCTGTGAAGGTTAGGGCAATCATAATAGATATATAGATGCCAATATTGTAGGTAGTTAAATCATCGATTTAATGTCATCGATAATGTGACAAGACAAACGATAAAACTCGACAATTACAACAATTACCTAACGAGTTATGTAAAAACATGAAAGTGTCTGATTTTGACATGTGCCACCGCCACCCTTTCAAACAGCGATTGCATGTTTCGATGTTTTCCTATTGTTTGTCGAATGCGAATGTAAGTCATTCGTACAATGACATCTAAGACAACCAGAGACAGATACAGTGACAGCAAAAGAGACGGAGACGGAGACGGAGGAAGTCACCCACAGGGAGAGCAGCCAGATAGTTGCAGTTGACAGCCGGTACTGGGCCAAAGATTATGGCGTGCCTGGCTGGTGGCTCCGAGTCAGTCCCGGGCACAGGCCCATGCCCAAGTCCAGGTTGTTGGGGTGCTCTGGCTGGCTGCCTACTGAAAGTTGTCAAGTTGCGAATTTTGTTAGCAACTTCTTCAGCTTACACGCTTTCCGCCATTGTGTAACCGATTTGATATGCTTTTTATTTTTCGTGTTTGTTGCTATTTGTTTTAGGGCGAGGGCGAGAGCAAGGGGAATTTAGGAGTGGCAGATGGAATTGCATGCTGCATGCTTCACAATGACGACATAATCGGAAATGTAAGGCAATGTGCCTGTGCCTGTGCCTGTGCCTCTGTCTGTGCCTCTGCCTATGTCTGTGCCTCTGCCTGTTGTGTGGCATTAGTTCATTGACATTATAATCCGTTGGTTTGCCAAACAACAGCCAGATGACAATCCGACAATGTAACAATAATAATAAAAGAGAAACAATGTTTGGGAAGTTGGCCAGCAGAGAGCCGAGCCGCTTAAGCTGGCTTATAATACACATACATA
Source organism: Drosophila mimica (assembly GCA_037043585.1). Lineage (NCBI taxonomy): Eukaryota > Metazoa > Arthropoda > Insecta > Diptera > Drosophilidae > Drosophila > Drosophila mimica. The sequence continues at coordinate 9,163,382 of JBAMBE010000748.1, read as the reverse complement.
TGTATATATGAATATGTATAAGTCTTAGATCAGCGAGATAAAGTTATATTTTAGGAGTATCTAGTGATTAGCTGGTTGCCAGTGTTAGTTTTATGTGCTTTTGTTTAAGTTCTACGCTAACAAAATGCATTGAATTCAACATTAGTTCTATTGACAACTAAGTGTGGGCAAAAGCAAGACAACAAAATATTGTACATTTTTAGTATAGAATCCGAGAGAGAGAGAGAGAGAGAGGAAACTAAAGAGTATGTAGGTAGTTAATATTAATATATATATATATATATATCGAAAATTTATGGATTTTCGAAATGAATATACCAAATCTGACCTTTTCTGTGGATGCGTCAGAACCAGAGGATGATTACCGCTGCAAAGGTGTCTTGCGTATTAGTTGAATGAGAAATGAACAAGGTTTATGACTACATAAAAGATAATCAACGGTTGGACCAAAAATAATCCACAGAGGGAGGGATTGGAGGGTAACCCTAGACTACGCTAAGTATTTGCTAAGAACAGGTTTTTGTTACGTAGGAGCAACTCTCTGAAGACGAGTCGAAACTACAAATTAAAATCAAACATTAGCTGTGAAACAATGGGTTGTTTGCCACTTTGTAGTAATATTTGAAGGATTTGATAAAATTCTGAATCAAAATAAATCGAGTGTGTTTTACAGGTTATTAGTTATACATATATATATATTAACATATATATATATATATATTTTGGACAACATAGAAAACGAAACACACATTTAGAACGAGGTTGGACGGCTTTGGGTGTTTGGGTTACGGCTATATATATTTATAAAGAAGCGTCGGAATGGAACACACTTACTTGGCATTTTTTGGTCGTCGTGCATCGATCGGAAAGTCATCATCGAAATCCAAATTGAAATCCTCGCCCAGATCGTGGGGCACCAGCGGGGTGCGCTGGTGGGCGGGACTCGTGTGATATCCATCGCCTTGCAGCTGTATTCAGTTGTGGAATGGGTGAATGGGTGAATGGGTCAAAATTAATCTTGGTTAGTTCTCTGGGCTGTTGTTGTTGTATTCGAAAAAAAAAAAACACATAACAATAAATTGGAATTCGTATGTACAGCAATAGGAGAAAATAAAGCACAATTAACAATGATAAGAGCATCATTCAAAATATAGTTAATAATTAGAGTGCATGCATTTTCAACGAGGATAACAATTGAAAATCAATTCCAATTTATTGCCACAAAATAAATAAATAAAGTACTGATAAATATACATTTTAATATGAGAACTTAAAGTAAAGGGCGAATCGTTCCGTTACTCGTGCAAGGATTTTGTTTTGATGGTCATAAAAAGTGGTTTTAATTTGCATTGTTTTTTTTTTTTTGTTTTTTGTTTTCTTTTTTTATTTTTAGTGCGTCACATTTTGGAGTTTGTTGTGGTTCATATCGAGCTGTCGAGCGATCAGATTTTAAATCAATCAATCAGTCATTTAATCAATCAAGAGGCTTTTAATTTCACATGGTAAACTGAACTTTTCTATAATTGGAAAGCTCAAACAATAATGGATTAATTTAAACATTAAACATTTGCTATAAATATAACACAACTAAAAGGCAATATATTTATATATATATATATTTATATATATATATATATGTTATGGAATATGTATATATTCATAAGTGTGTAGTTATGTTTGAGCTCATATGCAATATTTACAAGCATTTTCAATGTTGATCGATGTATGTAAATGGAATCGCCTGGGCATTTGTACAGTTATGTGATGAGTTTTCTTTTGGACATTCACAGAGGTGTGTGTATGTATGTATGTATGTATGTATGTATGTATATGTTGTGAATGTGACTGTGACTGTGACTGTGAGAGTGTGAACCTTTTGTGAGAGCGCTATATTGCATATGACTTTTGAATCCTTGGTACGAGTACATCCAACAGCCCCTACCTTGACCACAGTGCCGACCTGATTCGACTCGGATGCCGACTGGCGATTGTCCAGCAAATTGGCACGCTCCATATTCTCCAGTTGTAGTGTTTCCCTTGGCTGATCCAGTAGACGTTCACGCATTTCATGTAGATAGGGACACCGCTGCATTCCTTAAGCTCCTCCTGATATTTTCCTGTACTTTCCTTATGCTCTTTGTTTATGTGTTAGTTTTTGGGAGATGTGGCTCTTTAATGCTGAATAAGTTTGTCAAATATTTAATAGCTATCTACTTTATTTGGGCTCTGTTAATCTGTATTTCTAAACACAATCCCTAATATTTTAGTAAATGATTTTCCATTCTTGGCATATACATAAACGTAGGTATGTTTAAAGTTTTTGTTTGTTTGTTTTTTTTTTTTGTCGAGAAGTATAAAGTTCTTTAGGAGGTAATTTCTATTTGTTCATATAAATCAGTCATTCAGTTTGCAGCAGCAGTTTAATATTAAGACTTTTAGTTCGAAATTGGTCGTTCTGTAATGAGAAATAATATAAAATGTGTTAGAAAGCTGCTTAAATAAAATAAGAGTTTGTTCTTATAATCTCAAGTACTTCTAGAAATATTGCCAAATACTATTTCAATATGATTGGCCTTGGAATAGGCAGAGCGCTCAACAAGTGGAAATTCCAAAAGTAGCTTTATGATTTTATTTTTGGAATTTGCAACATCGATTGATGGACATCTGGCCAGCAGTGTATCTAATCTCGAATTGCTGGATAATGTTTATATACCGAAGTCGACTCAATTCCAACAAAATTCCAATGGATTTTCAGTGATCTTGACAGATTGATGAGGGTCACACACCCAATGGACGTGTGCCCTTTAAAATGCCAAATTTGTTGTGCTGCTCCAACAACATGTTCTACAAAAACATATTGAAATTGATTGCCCGATTTAGTCACAGGCACATGCTTCATTTTAATCTTGCAGAGGCCGATTATGTTGAGATTGTTGTTATATCTGAATCTGTAAATATTAATTTCTTCTTTCATAAAATTTTATATATATATATATATATATAAATATACATATTCATTCTACAAGGCGCAATTTGTTATAATGAGCTGCCCCACATATTGCTGGCTGCTGGCCAAGTGCTAAACACCCAGCACGCCCCATTCATGCATCAGAGGCGCATGTGGCAAGCAGGCAGGCGTATCCGGAGAGCAACTGCATCCAGTAATCGCTTGCTGCACATTTTGACCAGTGTTTGTTTTGGGTTTCGAGGCGAGGCGAGGTCGTGCGCCATTTCAGCTTTCAGCCAGCTATAGACAAAATGAAAGCACACAGCATAAAATCGGATACGAAGTGCGTGGAGAACGTGTACCAAAACAAACAATTACAATTAAAATAAAACACACACGATCGAAAAAACGAAACAAGTAAGAATGCTGTAGTCGAGTGAGCTCGACTTCGATATACCCTTAGCCCAGTTGTTAAATATATTCTACTTTTATTGGTATTTGTTAGGTTAAAAACTAAGGCAGCCCATATTTTTACTCAGTTATCGATGAAATGAAGCAATCTTGATCTGCGCCTGGTGTACGAGAACTTAGATTCAAAATTTGAAGTCTCTAGCTCGTATAATCTCTGAGACTCTGCTGTTGATCCTGATCAAGAATATAAATACTTTATGGGGTCGGAGATTCTTCATTCATCATTGCACAAAACTATTATACCCTTTTTACCAGTTTTTAATGGATTAAGGGTATATATATACTGCCCAAGACTGATTAAATATAAATGCATTACTTTTTATGTTGAGTAAAAATTTCAAATAAATATGAATCAATGTAATAAATACCTAGTTATTTAAATTACATCTGTTGTATTTGCTGTGAACTGTTTCATGAATACACCGTTTGGTTGTTCTAGACTATATGTTCCAGTATTTCGTCAACTGGCAGTTGCAGTTGTAACATTAACACCAACACAGTGCCTCAAATTGGCAGCTTGCTTAAGGCCATTAACATTCGATGGCTAACAACTGCAATCGGCCACAGCCAAAGCCGTCCAAGTGGTCATTTATGGAGTCAACAGAGAATCGAGTTGAGCTTTGAACTGGTGCAAATCTAACGCAAACCCGTTAATTGCAATGTTTGAGAAACTGAAATTTTTGATTTGGTAACCAGCTGTCAAACAGGCTGTGAAAGTGCCACAAGATGATGCCACATGCAGCAGCAACGTAATGTTTACATTTTCATATTAGCCTCAATAAATCGGTGCACATCTTCAGTGGCAGATCGTAAGTTGCATTGCTCATTAATGTTAATGTTGTTGTAGTTGTTGTTGTTATTGTTATTGTTGCTATTGCTATACTTTTTTATGATAGTTGCACAAAAGTGTCCGATGACAGATTAGAAGCGAACAACAGACAGACAGACAGACAGACAGCCACAGCCACAGACACAGTCACAAACCGCACCCACACCCATCGCAAACTTACGGAGCGCAGAAAAAAAAACAAACATTTTTCTTTTTGCTTTTTGTTTTTCATGTGTTTTTTTGTTTTTCTTTCTGTGTGTGTGTGTGTGTGTGTATGTGAGTGCAGTTGCAGATCTGTGAGCATTAAAGAGACAGAGCCCACATTGAGAACCGGAAATGCAATTGTATAGCTGCAAACGAATACCAAATTGGGATTGGGAATTGAAATGGAAATATTCATGGGAATGAGTAGAACTATCTGGCAGATGGACACATTTTGCTGTCTGTCGTCTGGCGTCTGTCAGACGCAACATAAGTGTAATGAAAAACCAAAACAAACAAGTCTAGCACGACGGCACCCTGTAGAAAGTGCCAAGATAAAATTACATCCAACATAACCCAAGATAATCGCTTGAAAGTGATCATCTTAAAAATCTACAAATTTTATTTATTAATATTTTTTAATATTTGTAATAACGAAATATATATAATTCTATTACAGATCTGCAGATTGAAATTCATTCATAATATACTATGAATATATTGATGATGGTTTTTCTGGGTTTTCCCCAATTCAAGCAACAAATGTTGGACCATTTTGTATTCAACCCCCAGAAATCTTATAAATCTTATAAAAATTGAAGTATTTCTTTATTTATCTATAGTTTTAATTTCATTTTAAGTTTAATTTAATTCAAATTTTGTAATTTTGTATTTTTGGTGTCGATTGATTTTAGTTGACAATAAATAAATAAATGAGTATACAGTATTCGGATAGATTTAGAAACCAAAACATGACAAAATAGGGTGACCTTATAAGCCGAAACAAAAACAACAACAACAACAACAAAAAGAGCAACAGAATTCTCAATTCTCAATCCATTGCTGTCAATGATCCACAGCTGGCGCTGCTGCTGACATTTGCGTCTGACGTTGTGGGTGGATGGGTTGCTTTGCTTTGTATTATTTATGTTTTATTTATGTTGTTTCTTTTTTTTTCATTTTCATTTTCATTTTCATTTTTGTGATGCGTTCCTTTGGTCAGCTTTGAGTGCTCAAGAGCCGTCACGCTGCGGTGGGCGAAGAAGGGCGGCAAATCGGTCTCAGCCACCCCATTTTGGGCTGCAATTTGATGGTATTGTTCCCGGTGGAAATATGCACTGTGGGCGAGGTCGCCGCCTCATTAGCTGGATATGCAGATATTAGTATTTTTTTCTTTCTTTTTTTTTCTCTTACAGTTGTAGTATGCTATGCCACATGCTAACCAACCAACCAACCAACCAACCACCCACCCAAAGGGTCAGCGGAAAACACACCACCGTTAGAATCATTTTCAACCCTCGTTTGGCCTAATGTATATAGTAAAAGAAATACAAGTCTTATGAGCGACATAAGTCGGGGATTGTTGAAGTGATCCAAACAGCAAAATAAAATATTGTTGGCTTGCCTATGGCCTCTGCAACAGCAAAGTTCAAGGCGAACCAAATCAATGAATGTTGCCAATGATGAATGTCAGAGATCGATATGGAGGAGGCAAGTAATTAAAATCCGTTTACAACATTTTGTAATATGTATATTACAGATCCATGTTACGCTGAATCAGCTGTGGGGCAAATCGTTTAATGTGCTATGGAGACTGATCTATCGCAAATACGAAATGAAGATCAAGTTTCCCACTGGCTTCCCATCCATCAGAATGACCCAGTTCATGTACTTAAGCGTAGTGTGTTTGTATGTGGGATAAAGCATTGCGACCCGTTGTCAGCCTTGCGGTTTCCGATTTCATTTTCAGTTTTCTTGCAATTACTCGTAACATTTGCCACTACGAAATAACTTTTGTGTCGCTATTGTTTTGGTGGCACTTCTATGGGTTTACACTACCAGCGAAGGTAGCGAAGGTAGCGCAAAGCAAAAGAAACGCAAACGCATATTGCGGACATTCCAATGTCTTTCTAATGGAAGACCAAGAAATGTGACAAGTACGACCACTCACACACACACACACACACACACACACATACGCATGTACATGTGTGCATGTGGGCAACTGTGGTAACAGTGGTAACATGCCAAATGCGTCCACAACTTGAGAAGGGCGCCAAAAGACTGAATTGTTTGTCACATTGATTTATAATTTCTTGAAACGGCTATTAGCTAATTTGCATGTGTTTTGTAATTTAAAAAATCAGTAATTAAATACATTACAATTAGATATAATTACTTACTTGATTGGGTTTCTTCTACTTCACATGCTTCGCATTATTCGAAGTCGTCTGTTTCAGCTTACGTATGGAATGGCAGTTAAGCTAAAGTGGCGTATTTGTTTTATTTGTTGTGTGTTGTTGCTCTTGTTGTTGTTGTGGTTACTTTCCGTACACGTTTCGCTTGTCGCCTGTCGGACGACTTCGTCCTGTTTGCAATATGTTGTTTGTCGGGGGCGGGGACGAGGGTGGGTGGGCGGACGAGGCGAACGTGTGAGTGGGCGGTTGTTGCGATTGTTGCGCGCGCTTTACGTTATTTGCGTTGGCTTTTGTTGTTGTCCTCGACTTGACTGCCTTTGCCAAAAATGTGTTGCGTTTGCCGGATACGGAAGGGGACCACACACACACGCACACACGCACGCACACAGACAAAATGGACGACGACGCGAACATACACAGAATTACAATCGTTCACTTGCTTTTGATTTGGTTTTTCTCGTTTTTCTCAATTATTATCGATGCTGTTGTTGATGTCACGAGCTAACAAGTTTAACAAAAATAGTTAAGCTCAACACTTTGCGTATTTGGAAAAAAAAAGAAAACAAAAAATTAATGCCAGCAATTATAGCGAGCGTCATCGCAGTAACAAAACGCAACAGTAACAGCAACAGCAACAGCAACAGCAACAACAACAACAATGTCTACAATAATAATAACAATAGCTACAAGTTTTTTAGCTGAATGACTATTCAAGCGAAATTGGCCACAGGCTAAAACTAAACGAAAACTTGACTTGAAGCTAAATCAGATTTCAAACGCGATTTTATTAATTTTTTGTAATTCTGCAGTTTGCTGATGCTCTTGTTGTTGTTGTTGTCGATGTTGATGTTGATGTTAATGTTGATGTTGGTTTTGGCTGTATTCTTGTGTTGCAGGCACCGTATTGACTCTTCCATCACTCGTAACAGTTCGTGTATGACTGAGCTCGAACGCAACTAACAACTCAAAACGTAGAACGCATTCAAAGCTCTGCCAACGGCAACGGCAACGTCGCGTCGCGTCGCAGCAGCAGCAGCGGCGGCAGCGACCGCAGCAACAGTCTTCGGCGACAACATCGGCCGGCAGCAGCAGCAATAGCAAACGTAGCAGTCGGCGTCGTAATATATCGTAAATATTTACGATATCCACAATTGCTTTCTGCTGCTGCTGCTGCTGCTGTTTCGCCCTCTACTGCACACGACGTTCGCAGTGCGAGTTGCCAGACAAAATGTAATGATGAAACGAAGAAGGGAAAAAACACGATGATGATTAACTGAATAACGATGATGATAAATGTCTGGAATTGAAATTCTGATGACCGCCACTAAATGCGACAGATTGCATAATTAAACAACGTATGAACATTTCTTTATTGCAGTGTATTTTTGGCATACCTACGAATACCATTAAAATACAACAAATTTCTAAATTTACCAAACTAAGGATTTTTGAATTTTACTCGTCTTAATGTTTCACGCCCTGAATTTCTTCCTGAAGATGAATTCCGACGCGAATATATTATATATATCGAATTTCACAATATCAAAATATGTACACTTAAGAAAAAATAAGAAAACACTTGATCTGGAGGTGGCAAGAACATATTTAAGGTAAAGCAATTTGTTGGGATACCTTTGCTTCCGGATTGAGACAGTTTCTATTATACTCAACTTCTCCAGATACTCAACTTCTTATTATTATATCAAATCATATTGTTTCCATTGTTGTTGACTTCGGGGCTTAATGGAAATATTTTCTGTTTCAATCTGTAGATCTGTAAAACCTTTATTTCCGATTGACTTTATCTGTATCTTGCTATTGAAAAGATTCCCAATTTTTATTTGAACTTGTTAATACAAAAATGATTTTCATGAAAGCAATGTAAATATATAATTTTTATTCGAGCTCGGATAAGGCCAATCGCCACTTCTTAATTAAATCAAAAATCAAAGAGTTATTTTTGAAAAAAGTATGAAAAAAAGGAATGATTTTAGTTAGCTTCCTTTATTGCCCATTAGAACCATGGAGTGTAGATTTGTCCAAGATGAGAATGGGAAAAACTTGTTATTGTGCGTGTTTTGCATGATTTATATGTGCATATATATGTATGTATTTATGCATTTATGTATACGTAAGAGTTTACTTATAAGGACACATAAGTGTGCAAGAGGTGCAACATGGCCCAAGGATGTAGTCGGGACATCGGGAGTCAAGTGAGCCAGAGCGGGCGGTTCTGCTGCGGCTGCGGCTGCGACTGCTGCTCCTTCTGACTGTAGCTCGGATTGTGACTCTGGCTATGGTTACGGCTCTGGCTGGGCTTGATTTGTGGCGCATGCGTGAGAAATGGGCAAAGGACATTCACCTTTTGGTTTTAGTTTGCCGCCAAACAGGGTGCATTTGGCGTAAACCAGCTTTTCTACCTAATTGCAATGTGGCGCGCCCACAGTTATTGTTGCCAGTAGGTTGCAGTTGGTAGGTGGTAGGTAGTAGGTGTGGGTGGTGCGTGGTGCGTGGGTGCAGTGTGGGTGCAGGCATACGCATACATACATACACACATACATACATACATATAAACAAAGGTGTGCGGGGTGTATGTATACAATGTATGCAATGGTCAAGCTGCACTGTTCGTTGACAATGTGAAAGTGGGGGAAAGCAACTGTTCGCCGGGCCCCAAATAAAATACTAATTGGATTACACAGGCAAACAGGGCCCTTGGCAGGCCCTGGATAAACAGTAGGACACACCAAATCGCCCACTTTTCTTGTATTTGTAACAAATAAAAAAAAAATAATATAGAAAATAAGCGCTATACAAGAACACGCGAAAAAAAAAACCAAACAAACAAGAACCAGAAATGCTAACCTAGTTTTCGACCAGCTCAGTTGGCCAGGGCGTGGTTCAAATCCCGGGTAACGAGTTGGTATATATGGTATACATATGCCTTGTATAGATAGGTACATAGGGCCGAGCCCCTGGCTGAACAGCATCCACAAAAGTGCAGCACAAATCAGGGGCAGAGCACAGCATCCACATTGAAAGAGAGATAGAGACAGAGAGAGAGAGAGACAGAGAGAAAGAGATAGGGCGAAAGACAGAGACATGTATAAGCAGCTACATAGCGAGGGAGAAAGGGAGAAAAATAGAGAGAGAGAGAGGGAAGAAAGAGAGAGAGATAGAGCGTTAGAGTGAAAACCCTTTGTAGCTGGAGAAAGTATTTAGATGCCAAATTCAAATGTTGCAGCCACTTTTGATGAACAGGCCCGGGCTTTTAAGCAGCCTCGTGAACGAGATACGCAAGAGTTTTTTTTTTTTTTTTTTTGTATACTCTCTGCAGCTTTTTTCAACCCTTAGCCGGTGTTGTGAGGCACTCGCACTTGCCACAGATACATGCCCATTTGAAGATACAAATACAAAGCTCATTCTTTGCTCACTCACCGACTAGCTGCTCCCAATATTTATTTGGCTAGTTGCTAGAGAACTCTACGAGAGAATGAGAGAGAGAGAGAGAGAGAGAGAGAGAGAGAAAGAGAGAGATAGAGAGAGAGAGGCAAATTGCTAACTAGCGCCGATTCAATCCAAATAAAACAAATGTTCTTTTTATAGTAATCGAAATGGTTTTTTATTCATTTTACTGCATTATGGGGAGTTTCACTATATGGAAATCAATTGTATTCGTAATGCCAGAATCTAATGTATTATTCCGATGTTTTAAATCAATAAATTGTACCGAAATTGTAAGTATTTGTTTATTATTTTAAATTTCTATTTTTCTGATTGAATTTTTAGACTTATTGTAATTTAAAAAAAGTTTCTAGTTAACGCTGTAAAAATCATTATTTTTTTTTGGTATGACATTAATGTTGACTTTTATTCATGTACTTAGTATGTTTTATGTTGTTTTTATTTTTTTTTAGTTTTTCTTTGGCTACTGGAATAGGAGTTTTCAATACACATTTTAGTGGAGTTCGAATTCCTCTCATAATTAGTAACTAGTTTAATAAATTCTAATATTACGCTTTGTAAATACATATCAATTTTGATTAGACATTTTCGATTATACGATTTCCATTTCGGTATTCAATTTATTTCAAGTTCATTTGCTTGTTGTTATTGTTTTTATTATTATTATTATTATTATGTATTTTTTTATATTTGTTTTTTGAGCAGTGTTTAAGTGTAGATTAAATACATGTAAGAAAATGCATACAAAGTTACAGTAAGACTAATTAAAAATGTAGTTTGAATATAAAATTGAGATAACTAAGTTATACATACATATACAATTATTATTCAATATATGTTTTCGTATGTCGAAAACTTGAATATACAATACCTGTTGACTTGCTCTCAAAGATGAACACAAATCGCTGATGTATACGATTACATACATACATGTATGTACTATACAATGTGCATATGTTTACATAAAACAATTCGAACTTAGGCTAAGTAAAAACTCTTTGGCGTTGAAAAATATACAAGTGAATATTATTCGTATATGAATCAAGAATTTACACATACGGGTATATAGCTATAATAAAAACTTATATTTAATATTTAGTTGCACATATGTATGTATATGTTTACACACACATACATTCTATAACTATACCTTTATGGTAGACAAAAAAATTGTTTTTTTTTTTTAGGTTTTTTTAAAGGTGTGTTTTACTCTTAAGTATTTTAAAATCCATAGTTTGCTTTTGTTTTTTTTTTTTTACTTGTGCGTTTTTGTTGCGATTCTCAGTTTGATTTGTCTTTCTACCGTTTGAGCTTACAGAATACTGGATATTTATTACAAACACGTAAGTCTAAGCCAAGTATTTTCTGGTTGATTAATAATATTAATATGGGTTGCAACATACATAATGTATATATAATGTACACATATGTATGCAGATATATGTGTTATCGATCAATCTGAACAAGCATACAAAAATTATCACAAAAACCTATCGATAAGGATAAACGAAACTCCCAACAAGTAAGTACTCGTATTTGAATGCTTATAAATAAATAAATAGTGTACAAGGGAACATCGAATATTCAATTTAATGATTGCAATTTAACAAACCCAAATTCAGTTATTCAATATAATGACAACGATATATACGATTAATAAACGAGGAATTTCAACAATAAGGGGCCGATCCTATATATTATTATTAAATATCGTGTTATTTAAGAGCGTTGCAAATAAATAAGCTTTCACTTGTTATATGAATGTATATATTATATGTTTATGTATATATATGTATATATATATATATATATATATGTGTAGATTGATATCAACTCATTTATATCCGTTGTCAGTTGTTGATATCGAAGAACATTCTCAGACCAGACCATACCATACCATACTGAATAACCTTTCTATATCATATGCTACTTTGTAGTACAATATAATTAATACTTTTCATGGTTGTTTGACTTTATCGCTCGCATTTGGTGGGGTTTATGTTTTTCTCGCCATATATTTAATATGCAAGTAGATGTATTTTGATTTCGTGTACTTAATTTCGATTATGCAGCAACATCTAAGTAAATACTTGAATATATGTATGTATGTATATGACTATATATGTATGAATATATATATATATGTATATTTTGACTGCTTTACTGTATAATACTGCATACAGAACGTTTACGAAGGAATGCCAACTATATATATATATATATATGGTATATAGTATGATTAGTTATCAGGTTATATGCATACTACGATTCACAACTTGATCTCCGTAAAGTGTTCCGCTTGAATTGGACAAACATTAAGTCCCTAGTGTGAAAAACGTACAAAACTCTCCACGTTTGCAACTCTGAAGATCTATCATGGAACTTGGTTATAGATATACATATGTATGCACTATTTTAGGAGGCATCGATCTATAAATCCTTTTAAATATGTTACTTATTCGATTGTGAATCAATATGAATCTAACATCTGGGTATACGAGTGTATTCATAACTGATACAATCAGTCAGCAAACCTAAACATTGTCTTGCCACAAACACTCTCTGGCACACACACAGACACTCACACACACTCACAGCCACACACACACACACACACACACACACACACACACTGAGATAAGGAGACGTTAATTTTAAGTAGGACTTGACATTGCTTCTGGGTGTTTCTCAAAGTTTGTTTGGAGTTTTCGTTATATAAAGTCTTTTTACGGTTTACTTGCAATCATATTCATATTATATATATATATATATATATATATATATATATATAAATATGTATGGGCTTAAATGTATATGCATATGTAACTTAGCTTAGTATTTGATTCAAAGTTCATTGGTTTTCATTTTCATTGCCATTTCCAACTTACGGATATGTTTTTGCTTTTGTTTTTTTTTTCTTTTCATTTTGGTTTTTTCGTTTTGGCTCTAAAAATTGTTTGCACCCGTCCAATTTGTCATGAAGGTGGTTCTTAGGTGGTTGCTGGGTGGTGGTGCTGATGGTGGTGTCGGTGTCTACTTTTTGTTTGCTTTGGTTTTTGCAGGTTCTATGTTTGTCTATGTTTGGTGGGTGGTGGTGGAGGAGTTGGTAAAGTTGGTAGAGTTGGTGGAGTGCTAAACAAAGCTGAGCTCATGTCCGCTTGAGGCGTCGATGAACTCAAAGTGCGCGTAAACTCATTCACCATTTATGACGTACACCGGACAGAAGGCCTTGTCAGTGTTGAGGCTCTGCGGCGACAGGGCCCGGCCGGTGGCCCGTTCTAATCGGCTGGCTGCGCTGCCGCCGCCCTTTTCGTCCTCGTCCAGCTGGACAGATGCAACTCCAGCTGTGCCCGATCCATTTCCATTTCCATTTCCGTTGCCGTTGCCATTGCCATTTCCGTTTGTGACTCCGCCGGCTTCAGTGTCAGTGGCATTTAAGCCGCTGCCACCGCTGTCTGCCTCATCAACCGTCTCGAGCTCGCCACCGGCCAGAGTTGTGGAACAGTAGCAATAGGATAGATTTGTCTTCAGTTCCTCACAGAATTGTTGCTGCTGCGCAATGCTCTGAATGCGCGAGCGGGCGAATTCTCACATATACGTCGGCTTGAGCTTGTAGGCCCGCTTCCAGATCTCGCACAGGCAGACCGTCGAGTGGAATCGATAGAATATGGCCAATGGCATCGATACATGGGTGATAATGGTCCAGGCCCACAGACCATAGAAATTTAGCTGTATGGGATGCGATTCGGCACGCGATTTCTCCAGCGTACTTATTGCCCACATGGCCAGATTCACAACCAGCATGAAAGTGACTATCTCCCGGCCTGGCTTCTTGCGTAGGTGTTCGGGACTGACCGCCTGTCGCCGACTGGCGTCCAATATGAACATGGTCTGGCAGGCGGTCTGCACGATGGAGGCCAGCGCATTGATTGGCACCAGCATATCGTCGCTGCGCAGTGTAAAGTGTCCGGCGATAACCGTAAAGATGTTGTACAAAAACGAACCGGTCTGTGCCCCCACCAATAGGATGTCGTCCAGGGAGAAGCTGCGGTACGCATCGTACTGCAGATGCCGGATCTGTATCATGCCCAGCAGTGTGGCTATGGTCGCTGTGCCATAAATAAGCAGCTCACAGATGGTCACCTCGGTTACGGCGAGTGCGACAAATTCCGGTCGCGAGATGAGCACAAAGAATATGATTAGCGATATGATGGTCAGCACCAGGATCAGTATGCCCACAAACAGACCCTTGTGGGCACGGGCACAGTCCACGGAGTAGTGATGAGGCGATCGTTTCATTGGGGAGCTAATCATGTCCGGTCGCTGTTGTGGTGTGCTTTGGGGTCGTGAAATGCTGCGCCACATTACATAGAGGATGGCGGCACAGATCAGCGAGTACTCAATGGTGCAGGGGAACAGAAAGGGCGAGGCATCCTGTACCAAAGTGCCAATGATATTGGTGCGCCGGCACTCAAAGATCTGATACGGACCCTTCAAGCCGCGTGGCACACGCAAATGTGCGGTCGGATCGTGCTGGATGACGGCGTGTCCACGCGAGTGTCCGGGTATGCGATGCGAGATGCGCAGTGTCCGATTCTCCGGATTGTAAAATGTTAGAATCTCGTGCTTCGTCTCCTGAATCAATACGTTCAGCCAGACAGCCAGATTCGTGCCGATCATGTGCATCAGGCCAAACCGAGCGATGATCTTGTAGCGATACACTTTGATCTGCTCGTTGTTCAAAAAGATGAAGTACATCTGGATGAAGATGAATGCCATGCGCGTCGCTGGCGTCAGCGCCAGCAGCACATTGTGGCACTTGGTGTCCGGATTCAGTTCAAAGTACTGACCAAATTCCAAGCCAGAGTAGATCATGCTGCCAATTCCAAATGCTGCAACAACAACAACAATTGAAACCGATAACGGATGAGTGACAAACGGATGACGACTGACGGGTGACGGGTGACAAGTGACGTGTGAGGGACATAAATTGTGCCTTTCTGATTACTCACCCACAGCTCCCATGCGCAAATAGAAGCTGCCGTAATGATGCTGCCTGCCCAGTGGCGACAGCAGCGACGGACGACGCACCTGGATGGGCGGCGGAATGCGGCGATTGGTTGACGTGCTATCCGTATCCGACTCGTCCATGCTATCCGTGGCGCTCACCTTGGTCGTTGACTTGTTTGGCGACGTTGCTGCAAATGCAAATTGCGAAATGCCCATGGAGTGTGTCATCATCATCAATTCGCTCCATTCGCTCCCACATCCAATAATTCACTTACCCATTGGCACCGGCAGCTTGGGACGTCCCCAGAGCAGCGTGGCGTACATAAACAGCAGGAAGATCATGCTGCCAATGTACAAGTACAAATAGTACACCTAAAATTTGAAGAAAAAACAAATAAACAGAAATATTGAAATCTATGCGCAATTTTTGACATGGGTCAACAAATTAAAGAAAAATATCTTAATCAAAATAAGCTTAAATTATTTTAATTTTAATTTTAACTCAGCAGCGATTTAAATTGCAGTTTAATAAATAAAACCACATTTCTTCTTTCTTTCAAATAATTACTATTTTTGCTGCTGGATATTTTCAAACTAGAGTTCAACATAAAATTAACAAATTGAGAAGATAAAATCTTCTTTTAGTTAAGACTGGAGAATTTTAAAGTAAAAAATACACGGATTCTTCTCACTATTGCCACAGTAGTAATATTTATATATATATATATCTTTTTTTAAATTAAATTCAAAGGCTACTTTGCATTGAAACATACAATCGGAACAAATTTTATGGCATTATTTTTAGTATTCAGATATATTTCATGGAATTAAAGATGCCTCTTTTAATATCGGAGCAAACGGAACACTTAACAAAATTTGGCTTAATTTAGCTAAACTTGAAACTCAGAAGTTAACTAGTATTTAATTGAGTTGAGATGGGTAAAAAAATATATGGAGGTATATATATAAATATATGTGGAACTAACCTCATAGAAGGATGGCGGTATGTAGGTAGATATGACCTCAGCCATGGGAAAGGCAATGCCCATAACTACCAGCAGTTTGCCGTATAGGGCCGAGAAGAGAGTGGCCAGAGCATCGCCGCTGCAAAGTGAAATTGGGAATCATTAGAGGATTAGAATGCGGCATCCGTATGAGAAGTAGTCGCTACTTACGCTTTGATGCGCGGCATTGGCGGATAGACAAAGGAGGGGCGATGGGTGCGCTTGATGGCCGGGATTACCGGATAGTTGGTCAACTGATGCGAGTGATACATGAGCGCCATTTGGCCATCGGTGTGTCGGAGCTGGTGCTGGGAGCTGCTGCTGCCCGGCGATGAGGGCGTCTCTGAGCTATCGTTGCCATTGCGACCATTGTCGTCATCGCCATCGCCATCGCCGTTACCGCCGCCGAGTATGAGACCGCTGGGTCCAGCGCTCTCCACGCTATCCTTTGTCGGCAAACTGGACTCATCGATGGTTACGTGATGCTGCGATCCGGAACGTGCAGACATGCGACCCGGTGAAACGGCTGCCGTCACGTGCCCAGCCTCGCCGGACGCGGCCAGCAGCGAGGTGCTCAGCACGGGAGCGGCCAGTGGCACAGCACGTCGCCCATAGCCGGGCGAGCGTCCATCCACATCCAGGGCCGCTGCCGATGGCGAATAGCTGCTCGGCACTGTGGGTGTCGGCACTCGCACACTGTGTGTGTGGTGATTCTGATGATGCGGATGCTGGAACTGATGCGGCAAATGGTAGTGATGATGGCTGGTCGTGAAGTGGGTACGCGGCTGACTGGTCACCACACTGGGTGGTGCTGTGGTAACCGCAACTGTGGCAACGGCAACAGAAACGGCAACTTGCTCGGCGCCCGACAACTGTGATGTCTTCTGCTCATCCTGGTAGCTGAGCGTGGCCAGCGGTGGCTCCGGAGCGACAATGCTGCTGGTGATGCTGTTGCTGCTGCTGCTGGAATTCGAGTTGGTCGACACAGAAGACATGGAGTGCGTGGCTGGATTAGTTGGATTGGATAACATTTGCGGTGCAGTCACAACGATGAGCGACATCGATTCACTGATTGTGCCGCCAGTCACCAGATTTGCATGAGACCCCCTGTTTTGTATTTTTTGGGCGCTGCTTGCGCAGATTTTGCAGACTCTCTCACAGATCGGCGCAACAGTGGCTTAATTAAATAATGGGCCCACTGTTGCCATGAGCTCCCATACATACACAAGCAGGCATTGTGTGTGTGTGTGTGTGTGTGTGGGTGTGTGTGTGTGTGTGTGCGAGAGTGTGTAACTAAATGCCACTATATGATGTATTCACGCTGACTGCAAACATTGCCAGACACTTCCGCCGAGGCGGCAGCCACATCGACATCCACATCCACATCCACATCCAAATCGACATTGTGCGACATTCAAGATACAAAATCTACTCAAAAGTGACTGAATTGCAAGCTGCACAATTCAATGTTGCACATATATGAAATTATGTGATTTATCAGTAAGATATATATATATATATATATATATATATCCATATGTACAGATCACAATTAACTAATTGCAATCAGTTCCAACTCTTGAATATGTCTCCAAAATGTGTGCACATTTTACAAGCCCATAAATCATTTTGGTAGCCCCATCTAATTCATCTGATCTATGTCATTGTCATTGTCATTCGATGCAGAGCAGCTGCTTCCAACGGGTGCTCCCAAATTGTGCCTAATAATAGCAAAAAATATACAAAACAAAAAAAAATAATAATAAAACCAAAAAATCAAACAAAAAATGTGGAAAAAATGACATCTAATGAACAACCCCCTCCATAAACCGCTGGGGCAATTGAAACTAATCGCTCTCTAGCACAAGTCCAATCTAAAAAAATGAGCATATATATTTTATATACATATATATATATATATATATATATATGTATATACATATAGAAAACTGGGGTAGCGATTCAGATTTGGACTTAAAAGCGATTTAACGTTATCATTTATGCTAATACTATTAATTGTAATCTTAATAATTCTTCACTTCAATTGTCGTAGAAAAATTGATTCATTTAAAATATTTACAAAATACTCAAATATACACAAAACTTCAAATGTTGCAGAAATATTGATTAATTTTAAATATTTATAAAAAATATTGAAATATACAAAATCGTCAAAAACAAAGTGAAACACAACCAACTCATAATTATGTAATAACGAGCTTTGCATCTTCAGTTGAGCAAATAAGACACAAAAAGAGATTCATCAAACTCAAATGTATCATTTTTCGCATTCACAAATCTGAGGTTATTCACACGAATCTTTTGTGCATGCTGCATTCATTTGCATTCACATTCGCATTCGTCATTCGGCATTCGCACTCACAGATCACTTGTGAATGCAATGAAATGGATTTACTATCGTATTTGGATTTAAATTGAAGTCTGGATTCCAGATGCCAGATTGAGTTTGAGCCGGAGAAGGGGCAGACTTGCCACTCGACAGTATTGTGTGGAGAGCGCAGCGGCACTCGAATGGGTACTCATCCTTATGGAGCAGTTCAGGTACTCGGATTAAGGGTATGGGACTTGGAAATTGCAACAAGTGTGCCAGGGCTTATAAATAACCTTGACATAGGGCGGCTCTGACTGACGAATGTGGTTGGTTGCCTCTAAGCCTCTAACGTACTTCAAGTCGACAATTTTCAGGGAGTCGACCAGACTGAATGACTGACTGCCACAGCCTGTGCGCTTGACGCTTGTTGCGGTTAGTGTGAATACTGTGAATACTGTGAATGCTGTGCAACATGCACTCAAGCGCTCTTGTAATCGCATTTCTAAAAGCGTGCTGCATACTTTGTGGCGTGTCGCTCGGGGTTGTTAACCTGCCCCCCTCAACCCAACCCAACCCAACCCAACCCAACCCAACTCAACCCAACTCGACTTGCAGTAATGGCCGGGCGTGGCATGGGGCAAGTGTGGGGCAGGCTTGCAGGATAGAGCCACAACAAAGTGAAGTCAGCAGATAAATGTACACAGCAAATATATAAAAAACCTTAAAACTCGGATAAGCTATAAATTGATATTAGTGATTTATCTACTGGTAATCTATGATTATTCAGTTGATGAATATTTACACAATAAAATCTTACATTTTGCTTAATTAAGCTCATTAAACTGACAGATATTTATAAATGAATGGTTTGCGAAGCCTTTGTTTTCGATAAGTAAGAAGCACATTTCAATTAGAATGTTGCATGCTACATAAACACTGTGAACACAAACAAAAGGAAAAACCAGAGAAAAACATTTTCCAACAACCAATTCAAAGTTAGCTTAGCTTAGCTTAGCTGGCTTTTGTTGCTTATTTCTATGCATTTTGTTTAAGTTGTTTGAGTTCAGAGCGAATACATTCGCAACGGTCTCCAGCATCGGATCTGATTATCAGACAAGGCACGCGCTGGCTTGGAAATGTCCATTACGCGAAGGAGGCGTTGAAGGAACGAGCTGTCATCCCCTGGACAAGCTGTTGTCACTCATCCCTCCACCTTCCGCTTGGACATAATAGCCTTAGCCCAACATACTTTCAATTGACCTATTTTGTATTGGCTGTGGATGGACGGCGCTGCGTCAATTGTGGCACTGCGTCAGGTGGCATCAGCCGAGGACAACAACCTGAAGCAGCAGCAGCAGCAGCAGCGGCAGCGGCAGCAGCAGCAGCGGCAGCAGCGGCTCTTTGTTCCACAATTCGTTCGTGGGAAGCCAATCAAGTTGGCAGCTGTTGCTGCTGCTGCTGCTGTTGCTGCTGTTGCTGCCACTGACACAGCGCCAACTGTCGCCCACGGCTAAAATGGAGGACAAAATGTCGCATACAACATGTGGGCCTGAATGGCTGTGCAACTTGTCAGGGTGTTGCACTGGAAACGTGATGTTTAATTAATGCAAAGTGTAAAAGCAACGCAGCCAACGCTGCTGACTCTACTGTAAAGTGAGACGCATCCATGTGGCAGAGTGACCGGGGTGAGTGTGGTGCAGGGGGCGGCCCCTTTGCAGTAGGCATCAGACGAAAGCCCTGGGCAACATACAGCCTGCAACATGCAACATGCGGCAAGCGTCGAGTGTGCGAGTTAAACTGTTTTGCTCTACTATTAACAGCATCTAATGGAGCCAGACAGCACCCGAGAGCCAGATAGCCTGGGAGACTGAGAGCCCGATAGCCTGGGAGCCTGGCAACCTGGCAACCTGGGAGCCTGGGAGCCTGGTAGCCTGGCAGAGCCATGGCAACGCTTATGTAATTAACAAAAGTTTGTCTGCACTATTAAGTTGGTTAGAGTGCTTGCCTCATCATAATGCAATCGGAGTAGACCAACAGGCAGCGGCAAACAATAACCAGCTAAAACAGCTAAAACATGGCTTTCATCTGCTGTTCGGCAACCACTCCAGATGCACATCGGGATAACTTTGTGCTTTAGCACAGCAAAATATTGAATATCCCATTTTAATTAAGCTTCAACGAAAACTCCTAATTAATCCGGCAGATGGACTAATTGCTAAGCTGGTTAAAATTACAAAATGGAAAATTGCATCTTTCAATTTAATTAAGAATTGTTGATGGGTTTTGATTATTAAGAGAATTTAAATTTTAAATTTCTTATAAGTAAATCGGCTCTGTTCAAATTTGAATAAAATCTACTTTTATCCCTGGGATTTGGAAAAGCCGGATTACAATTTTAATTGAGGTTTTTCCAAGAACTGAAGGCTTTTAAAGTTGATTACAAGACCCAAGCGCACCTCGCTCCCCACTTGCAACACTTTGTTGCTCTGCCTCTGATCAGTCCCTCTCTCTCTCTGTGGCACGTTGCCAGGCTCCTCATTTCTATTGTATAAAAAACATAAGTTCCAATTGCAATAAAAATAAAAATAAAAAAAAAAAAAATAAAATTCGATTTGTAAATTTTAATAAATGAAAACCACAAAAATCACAGAATTTTAAAATAATAATAATATTATAATTATCATTGCTAATACTAATATAAGTATTTAAGTTGTTATTTTATTTACGAGCTACTTGAACTGCTCCTATTCCCCCAGGATCCCCAGGACATATTCCTTTTTTACATGTCCTTTTTTTATCAAGTGTATTTTGAATTTGTGTTAACCATTCTGCAAGTGCAAGTTTTGGTAATACTAAATCGGAATACTTGATATGTATTCAAACGAGAGGATTATATAGATCTATATATAAATATATATCTATATATATATATATAGATATATATATACATACATATATGAGTGACGACCTGCTTACCTGACTGGTTGCTTAAGCGCAACTGGGACTGAGGCAATGGCCGCTGCTGCTGCCTCCGCCAGCTTGGGCGGGCTGCTCACCATTGGGGGACTGCAGACACGGGGCGGCGTTGTTACCCTCGGCGGACTGTGCATGTGCCGCGGTGGACTCTTGGCATGCTCGGGCGGTGAGCTGCGCATCAGTGGAGGCGATGGCATCGCCGGTGCACCCTCGCCAACGGGTGGACTCTGCACGCGCTCGGCACTGCGTTGCGATGATGACTTCAATGATGGTGCCGGACTCCTCATCGAAATGGAGACTTGTGATTTGAGGGATGTCTGAGACTTGAGCGAAGACTGTGGCGAGAGCACAGCTGCAGCGCCAGCACCGGCGCCAGCGGCAGCGGTGGCAGAGACAATCGAGCCTGTGCGAGAACCGGCCCGGGAGCCGGCTCTTGATCCTGCCTGGGAGCCGGCCCGTGATCCTGCATGGGAGCCGGTGAGTGGGCCGTGTTGAGAGCTAGTGCGGGATCGCTGACTACCGCTGCGACTGCGGGTGTCCGGCTTGGGTGAGACGGCGGCCGAGGCCACCACGTTGCCAGATGCCATGGCTGCAATGGCGCCGCTGGTGGACATGATGCCACCGCTGGCAATGCTGGCTGCTCTCGGCGAGCTGATGCTATCGGCTGGATCATCGTCGTCGGCTTCGTCGTCGGCCACATTCAACGACAGCTCATCGGTTTCCACTTTGGTTAGCTCCTCCTCATCAATATCCAAAGAACGCGGCTGCTCGGGATACTCGACATCGGCCGGTTCATCCTCGAGTCCCGCCGGTGGCGGTGGTATGAAACCGCGGCCCAGACTGTCATCGTCTAGCTCCGCAAAGTGCTCCGGCGGTGGCGCAATTATTGAGGATGCCGAGTAGCCGTTACTTGGCGGAGTGGTAATCGTAGTCGACTCATCCTCATTGTCCAGTGATCTGCTGTACTCCTCTGCGGCCAACTGCTGACCACCGCTCATGGGCTGCGGATCCAACTCTAGCTCTGGCTCTGGCTCAACCTCTAGCTCGGCCTCTTTCTGCTCCGGCTCCGGTTCCGGTTGCTGTCTGGGAATGGCTTGCGCTGAAATTGGCTGTGACTCCTCCTCGCTCTCAGATGAGGGAGTCTTCGGTGGTGCCCTGCTAGCATGCTGCGCCGGCGGTGACATCATGTGGGCAATATTCATCACAGGCTTTGGCGGCGGCGACGGCGGTGGGGATGGCGATGTCGATGGCGATTTGGTCAGAGGAGGCGTTACAGTTCCCTGCACATACGACAAATTCGAGGGCAATGGCGGTAGCGGTGGTGGTGGTGATGACTTATCCTCATCCTCGTCCTCATCATCGTCATCATCATTATCAACATCGGCTTCAGCGCCATCCTCCTCCAGGTGCACAGCTGGTGGCGGTGGTTGAACGACCGCCTCCTCCGCATCGTCTGTTTCCTCGCCATCGTCGTCATCGGTGCGCAGTCCAGCATCATCGCGAGGTGACAATGGTGGCGGTGGTATCAGCTCCAACTCGAGTACCGAGCTGGAACTGGGCGAGCCGGGTGGCGAGCTCCCCTCCATGCTGAGCTGCTGCTGCGGCGGCGGCGTTGGTGTTGGTGGCATATCCTCCGTCTCCGTCAGCGTCGGCAGCGGCTGGCCAAGCAGACCGGGTGGTGGCGGGGGTGGTGCCACCAGCAGCAGCATTTCCTCGCTCAGCGATACTGTCGGCAGCGGCGGTGGCAGTGGCAATGGAGGCGGCAGCACTTGGACGCCCGATCCCGATGCAAGTGCAGCATCCAGATTTGTATTGCTATTGTCCACATCCTCGATGTCCGAATCGATGCCCTGGGCAAAGTCCATGTAGAAATTGTCGCGCGAATCGCTGGAGCCGCGTCGCAGTTTTAGCGACAGGGATAGATCCGGTGAGCTGTCCATGCTGTGCTCCTGTATCCCTTTTGCTGTGTCTCGGTTTCTCTCGCACTCTCTCCCTCTCTCTCTCTCTCTCTCTCTGTCGGTATCTGTGTCTTCCTTTCTGGATTCACTAAAATTCCTTTACTCGAATTTCGGTTTTTTTTTTTTTTTTTTTTTTAGTCTTTTGTTATTGTTTCTGCAGTTGGGCGCTTTTCACTTTATGGCGTCTACGCATATTTTGTGTATCCTGTGTATCCCTAGAAATGCACAAGTCACAACTAAGCACACACACACACACACACACACACACAAATGCACACACACGCATTCGCATACGCATACGCATGCCGGAAAAGTCATCTACAGCTTCTTTCTCTGTGTGTGTGTGTGTGTGTGTGTGAGTTGTTTGCCAGTGCGGGGGTGTGGGGCGTGGCAACTGCATTTGCTGCGAATTTCGCTTTTTACGCAACGAATCCTTTTTGCGTGTATGTGTGTGTGTGTGTGTGTGTGTGTGTGTGTGTGTGTGAGAAAGTGCGTAATATGAAATACGCAACAAGAGCAACCACCGAACGAACAAACAAACAGTTCAAACAGAAAAATTTCCTTGTTTGTTTGTTGGTTTTCGCTGGTTTGTTGCGCAGTTGTTGTTGACTTACTGACCAAATACACACACACACACACACAGACACAGCAACCACAGAGGCCGTGTACCGTTAGGCGGCAACTGTGGCTTTTAAATTCTAAAGAATTGAACAACAGCTTCATGTACATAAGAATGCCAAAGTCGGCAATTTTGTATATATTTTCTGTGTGTGTGTGTGTGTGTGTGTGTGTTTTTGTAGGGCAGGAATTGGGCTGTTTGTGTATGTTAGTTTTGCACAGAAAAATTCAGAAGTGCTTAAGGCAGAGCAACGGTACTTGATAGTACCGTTATTCAGTATCAACAAACTGTATTTCGTTAAGTGTTCGTCGTATTTTGGTTTATTTCCTTTTTTTGTGGTTCTTTTTTTTATATTTTTATTTTTTGGTACTTTATGTTGTATTGCAATTAGTGTTACACATTTACGTTTCGGTTCGGTTCGTTTCGCTACGTTTCGGTTTCGGTTCGGTCCGGACTTTTTGGGGGCACACGGAGTGCGCGCCTGACGCTGGGATTTTTTGGATTCCTGCTGCGGCGGCACTTAATACTAGAATGAATCGTCGTCAGTTCGAGACAAAGCTGCGCCATTGCCGTTGTCATCAGAGCAGCCTCTCAGCCTCTCCAACTTTCCGACTCTCTGCGAGCAGCAGCGGCAGCATAGTCAGATCCACCGCCAAACCCGGGGGCAGAGAGAGAGAGAGAGAGAGAGAGAGCGCGTGGCAATTGCGAGCAGGGAGAGAGAGAGCAAGCAAGATGGAGGAAACGAGAGAAAGAGAGAATGCAAGCAGCTGTATACAATGGATGTTGGCCATACGAATGGAGTGATGAATGAATATTATTGATACGTATAGACTATATACGAGCATACATATGAGCGGCCCACTGTGCGGCCCACTGTGCCCGTTTACATTATTTTGAGGGAGCATGTGGAAAGCGGACGCTGCGTAGTGACGCCTCAATTGAGAGCGTACATTGCAAGAGAAGTGAGCAGCTCAGCAAAAACAATTGCAGCTTGCTGTTGACGGATGTGCGCACGCCTTTATATCCGTGCGAAATGTGCCGGAATTTCGCAACTTTTTTTGGGGGTGGAGCGGAGAGTTAGTCGGCTTGATGTGCGTATAAAACAAGGCGCGAAGTTCAGAGCCCTTACAGATCATATATTGTTGTTCGACTATTGCCGGCAAATCCACACATAAATATTCTAAAACATTTAAATTTCACTGTTTAAAGTTGACTGTTTAATAATATAAAACAAATTGCGCGGCAAATTAACAATTTTACTTATCGATATTTTGAACGATATGTTTCAGTGTTGGTTTACATTTTTTCGTGCCTAACAGACGATATATTGCAACGTTTATGCTTAATCGATTACTTCATTTATAAGCACTTATCGTGTAGATCAGCGGCATTATTTCATATAAAATAAATACATTTATTAACTTGCCGTTGCACAATAGCTCGTGCAAAATACTGACAAAAAAATATTTTTAAAAAATACTGGATATCGTCTTGAGTCGTAAATATCGATATGCGATTTGCCACCATAGCCTATCGTTAAAGAGATTGCTGCACTTCTGCATTGACAAAACACCAGAAAATTAAATCAATTACAATTTCCTAAGTGTATCAAATTAAATCGATGTTTGGGAGTCGCTACTTAAATTGCAATCGAGTGGAAGCACAATGAGCTCCCGGAGAACGAGCGCCGGGCCAACGCTCAATTTTAAAGCAGTGCTGCTGGGCGAAGGTGAGTAAAGTTCCAATCACAATTGGGATGCCTTTTGTCGTTTGGTGTCTTTGTTTTTGATGTGCGATGCGCTGCGCATTTGCAGGTTGCGTGGGCAAAACATCGCTGGTGCTGCGCTACATAGAAGATAAGTTCAACACACATCACCTAAGTACGTTGCAGGCGTCTTTCGTGACCAAAAAGGTGACGCTGCCTGATGAGCGACGTGCACTGCTCAACATTTGGGATACGGCCGGGCAGGAGCGCTTTCATGCACTGGGCCCCATCTACTATCGGGGATCGGATGGTGCACTGCTGGTGTATGATATCACCGATCAGGACTCATTTCAAAAGGTCAAGTCGTGGGTGCGCGAACTTAAGCAGATGCGTGGCAGCGAAATTGCGCTGGTCATCGTCGGCAACAAGACTGATCTTGAGGAGCAGCGTGCCATTAGCTATGAGACGGCACTGCGCTATGCGCAGACAGTGGGCGCACAGTACGTGGAGACATCCGCCAAGGAAAATGAGGGCGTCCATGACCTCTTCGAGCTGCTTACCCAACTGATGGTGGAGCACCATGGAAGCAAACAGCAGAACGATACCAATGCACTGCGCCTGCAGAGCACCGGACTAGCGCCAAATGCAGGTGCCATCAGCGTCTCGGAAGACACTGACGCGGATCAGGAGATTGGCTCTGCTTCCTCACCAAATCGCTCCTGCTGTGGCATCTAGGCTGCTAGGCAGTCGTCTATTGTGATAATACATATGTACTAGTAGATCTATAATCGATGTGTATTTGTATATAATACGTGTATTTATGTATCCCCCCTACCATGTCGAACTATTCTGCAGGCATGCGTATGATTCAGTTACCAGTTAAACCGTTTTGCATTGCTAACACCCCCTAACATCTCCCCATCCCCCTTACAAGAGCGATCCAGTATTTTGTTTTTGCCTACGTTTTGGTTTTTGTTTATTCTTGTGCAACTTGTTCGAGTCACTCTTGTTTGTTTTCTTTCTTTGGCAATCGTTAATTAAAGTTTTTGTATGCGTCAGTCTAATAACTGGTGAGTTTTGTGACCATCTCAAGTATCCATGCGGACGGGGCGGGACTTACACATGAACAACGATAAGCGGGGTGAACTGGCCTCTGTTGCCAGCAACTACAATCAAATTGTGAAAATGATTAATGTTTAGACGACGGGTCACGTGACTCGAAGCACCGCCAAGTCTAAACAGTATAGGAAAATTTATGTTCAGTGATATTAAGATTATATTATTTTTCACCTTAGTCTACCATTACTATAGGTGTAGCTTATCTTACACGAATATCAAAATAGTGAGCACATAAATAATATCCAAATTAATATATATATTTTTTTTTACTTGAATTAATATATTTGTTTGTAATAATCAACTTAGAGATTTTTCTTTAAAATTAGTTTAATAATAAACTGATTTCAAGGAAAATATAATGTGTTATTTGTAGCTTTCTTGAAAACTAAAATAATATTCTTTCTATAAACAAAGCAAAGAACAGGTGAAAATGTTTACAAAAAAATACAGACAGAAGCTTCGTTGAAGGAAAATTGTATACAAATGTCTGGATAACACTTAAATTATAACAATCAACCAAAGTAAAGTAACTTTATAATTTCGAATAGTTCATTTAATTCACTAATAATTATCTTTGATCCGAACTATTGAGGCCTGAAAATGCTTTCGTTGCAAGATTGCTGGCTCGAGTAGAGATAATTTTTATGTATTTCAAATGCTCATTGTCAAATATTTTTCTATTGCCAGCTCAACTGATTAGTACGGACTTATCAGTCATCGTCGACGTGAATCGAGGCAGTTTACATATTTACACCTACCAAATGTTCACATACCCTGCTATCCCATTAGGCGCAATTACTACGTGACACCAAAGAGGCGGGGCGCGGCTATGCGTGGCGGGCTGCGGCGACAATTTTCTCGTAATCAGTATGAATCAATCGGGCCTGGGTTTATTATCTAACAGCCATATGGCAATTGCCGATGGCCATTCGAGCTGGTTGGTTGGGCCAACTAATTTGGCCGTAGACCGTAGAATGCGCCTGCTATCGCGATGGACGCTTGCGTTGCTGCTCTTCTTGGTCTGCCTGATGCTAATCGTTGTCCAGAAGCTTCTGAGTTCACCACTGCTGAATCAGTATGGCATATTGCGACAGTATTTGGTTAGCAAGCCGACGAAGCAGTCAACGACTCGTACCATCCTGATCTGGAGCACCTTTTTTGGTGATGACCGCTGGAAGCTGCCGCTTGATACGTTGGGACCACAGCAATTTCGCGATGATCTCCATTGTCCCGTCTATCAATGCGAGCTGAGCAATCAACATGACTACCTGCCCAGTCTGGAACTCTATGACGCCATCGTTTTTCATGTGGCACAGCCATTCCCGATGGCAGCAGCGTTGCCGCTTCATCGTAGCCCCCACCAGACGTATGTGTTTGCATTGATGGAGCCACCGGGGGAGACGAAGCATCGGTTAAGCGATGAGCAGAACTTCTACAATCTGACGATGAGCTATCGCCTGGACTCGGACATTGTGTGGTCCTATGCCCAGCTGCTCGATACAGAAACCGGCGGACTTGTGGCGCCCAGTCCTCATCCGTATTGGCGTCAGCCGCCCGCTATTGGCAGCTGGAATGACACCACTGTGTGGCGTCTGTGGCCTCAAAAGAAGCGAATGGCTGCCTGGTTTGTTTCGCACTGTCCAACGCTATCGCAGCGAGAGAAGCTAGCTGCTGCTCTGCAGGATCACATCGAATTGGACATCTATGGCAGTTGCGGCACACTCAAGTGAGTATATCGAAGTGTTAAGCCTGTTAAGAAAGTTGGACTAATCCCTTTTGTGCTTGCAGATGCTCCCGGGGCGATCCGCGCTGCGATGAAATGCTGGATACGGATTACATGTTCTACTTGGCCTTTGAGAACTCCCTATGCGTGGACTATGTCACGGAAAAGCTCTATGGTGCACTGCAGCGTTACATTGTCCCCGTTGTGTTTGGCGGTGCTAACTATACTCGCTTTCTGCCACCCCATTCCTACATCGATGCGGAACGCTTTGAGAGCGTGCAGCAACTGGCGGAATATATGCGTTATGTTGCCAGCAATGTGGAGGAATATATGAGTTACTTCTGGTGGCGTCAACACTATAAACTGGCCGATAGATCGCCGTTCTGTCAGCTCTGTGAGCAGCTCCATAGTGCCAGGTTGACGCACAAGACGCAGTTCTATGGTGACATACAGGATTGGTGGTTGAGCAGTTGTCGCCTCGATTCCTACATTCGCTTCTGAGGAGAGCAGCAATAGCCGCCGCATGAGACTGAAAGAGATGCACCTATTGCGGCTGCAACGGGTGCAAGTGAGTCGACAAGTGGATAGCCAAATAATATTGTTGGCCTACTTGGGAATATAATGCAAGGCACTGATTAGATTTTAATTGTACGGATGTCGAGGGGGCTGTACTGTACCTGGCACGCCCGTACATTATGCTGATAACTTAATAAATTTACTTTTCATTTACGTATCACTTCAAACTAAGGAAATTGTTTGGTATGTGTAAAGTGTATAAATATTTAAGCGTAAATAAGAGGCTTACCATATGTGTATGTTAACAAGTGTACAAATATTTGTAAGCAAACAAAAACGTGGTTGTTTTCGGATTACTCCAAATAGATGACTAACGAAACAGTGCACCCCTGAATTTCTTATCTTTTTTCTTGTTCGACGGTCAATAATTCATGAAGATAAGATTACAACAATGTGCACATGGAACCCGACAGTTGCTCTTCTCTAACGTGAACCACAATTTCTCGCAAACGTTGTCAAGTTACATACACTTTTTGAATCGAAAGAGGAAAGATCTTCAAAGTGCTGATCTTCAATAACTTCAAGAAATATAACTGTACATATACATGTATATATGTGTTTCAAATTGTATCTGCAAAAGTAACACTTACAGCAGAGACCACAGTAAAATACATGATTTTTTTTAAATAAAATTACATTCGAACTTTTTTCGAACTTCTTTTCGATTATTATTTTATTATTATTATTTATTATTTTTGCAAACTTTGAACTCTAAATAATTTGTGGAAAAACCAATTCATTTTATTGATTGATTGACCCACAAAGTTTTTGATTAGAATTAAGCATGACAATTATACATATTTAAAGCTTATCCAAGTCATTTGAATTTTAACTGTCATTCCGCTCGCCGAGGGCTGCACAACAAGCATTCAGGGACGCAAAACCGTCATTAAAGACAACAAAAAATATGAAAAAAAAACGACTCACGAGTCACGCGCAGGCGCCAGAGCAAATGTCAAGTGTCAGAACTGATGGAAGCGACAACAATGACAGGACTTGTTTTTTATTTTTTCTTCTTCTTTTTTTGCCAACTACAACCCCCTCCTGAAAGCGCTCTCCCATCACTCTCTGGCTCTCTTGAAGTGCGAGCGTGAAAGTTAAATGTTGTTGTTCTTGAAATGAGCTTATGCCATCGGGCTTGTCAGGCTACAGCTTTCTGGCAGAGCACCGGCCTACAGGAGTCCCCCCCCTCCCCTCCCCTCCGCCTAACAGGACATTGAGGCAGCAAGGCAGCCAGCCAGCTAACGACGTCAGCTGTGTGTGTGCACGTGCACCTCTCGTGTATGTATATGTGAAAAGTTTTTCTGTGGAGCTTTTTTGCGGCAAGCTTTTGAAGGATACCGCTGTGTGTCGCAAAAAGCACTTCCTATGATTTTTCGTGGCATTTTCAGTCATTCTGTGCTAGATTTCCCGATAGTTCAAATCAGAGGTAACAAAGAAGAAAAATGAAAACCATTCGCAAATCATATAAATAAAATCCTACAAAAGAACCGAACCAATGCCAAAAAAGCAAAAAAAAAAAACATTAAAATTAAATATGTAAAAAATAATTGTTTTCCTTAACTTTGAGAGCAGAAACATTTGCAATTGTTTTTCTTTTTTTAATTGTTCTTTGAAAGTGCAAAAGAGTGAGACGTAAGTTGCATAATTTCCAAAACGAAACGAAAAACACACCGAGAAACGAGCGAAACGAGAAAGCGATTTGTGAAAAGCCAAGCAAGATACATGCACGGTGCGACTTCCTCAGTTACAAGAATTTTCCTCCTTTTTTTTTGTATTTGTTGATGTCTTTTATAAAGTTGTGAATGTCTAAAATCGTGAATGCAAACCAAAAGTTGACAGGTGAAAGGAAAACTTTTTCCATAACGTGTTTAACAAGTTATCGACAAAAAAGATAGGAAAAACGTGTAACTCATGTACATGTGCGTGTGTGTGTGTGTGTGTGTGTGTGTGTGTGTGTGTGTGTGTGTGTGTGCGAGGGGGGTGGGAGGGTCTCTGTGGGGGATGTGTGCGTAGGCGCGTTCTGCTCGGGGCAGTAGGGTGCACGCAACACATCGCTCTCTATTCGCTTCTCCAGCAACGAAGCACATATCTTTTAGCCTTCCTCTCTGAGTGCGTCTCAAAATCATCGATTTTTCCTAGCGATAACAAAAGCGAAAACAGCAGCAGCAACAACAACAAGTAAAAAATAAAATACTACTGCCCCCCATTTTTTATTGAGGTTTGTCCTTATTTTTCGTACTTTTATTTTGTATCTTTTGCCCACTTTAACAAGTACAAACAGGTTCCAAGCACATTTTCCGTATTTCGTAATGTTTTTTAATCCATTGCCTTCTTGGTTGTTGCTTGTAACCCTAAAAGCCAATGTTGAAAATCAGCCAATACCCTTGAAGGTTACACTCAAAGAAATGATTTTTGGCTCAGCGAAAGCTATCGCAATCCATAATTCCTAAGATCAATAATATGTGTAAAAAAAAGGAATGAAAATATTTTTATATCGCATATTTTTCATGACAGATGTATGATGCAAGTGTTTATTATATTTAATAGTTATTTATGATTTTGTGAAGAACATTTTTATTATGTTTCCAATTTGTGCACTGGCAATAATTCAAATAGTCAAACATATGAAGCGGTTAGGGACTTTTCAGAATTTGCACGCGAAAAATTCTATAAAAAAATTAAGAATAATTCACTTTCAATCTTCCCAACTAAGAACTTTGAACTGACAAAGCTAACAATAAAATAATATAGATATAAAGAGCAAACCAGGTCAATTATTCTTGTCAAATTAATTGAAATTTTGTTTTAGCAGCAGTTTTGTACAACAAGCAGGACAGAAATTAAATTGCGTTTTTTTTTGCTTTTCCCCAATTCATGCAACAAATGTTGGACCATTTTGCATTTTATCCCCAGAAATCTTATAAATCTTATAATTATTTTAGTAGTTTTTAATTTATTTATCATTTTAATTTTATTTTATATTTAATTTAATTTAAATTTGTTATTTTTAGTTGACAGTAAATAAATCAATAAATAAAAATAAATGAATAAATAAATCCAGTATGAATAGAACAATTTAATAATTTTGGGGTTTTTTTTTACAAATAAATCCGATAACTGAAAAGCTTTTGCTTTGCTCTCATTCGTTTTGCCAAGTGTACGCAAAGCTGCCATTGTTGCTGTTACAGTTATAGTCGTTGTTGTTGTTGTTGTTGCTGTTGTTGCTGTAATTGTGATTGTTTGTTGTACCTGCTGTGGTGAGTTGTGTGTGGTAAAAAAGCTTTGGCAAGTGGCAAGTTCATGTGTAGGTACACAATTGTGTCAATCCGAGAGTGGTTAAGTGAGTGTGTGTGTGTGTATGTGTATGTGTTTGTGTTTGTGTGTGTGGCACGTTCATATTTTTGCATGCGATTTAAACTTTGCCATGCAACACTCACAGTTGAATGCAATATCCGAATCGAATTCAAGAAAACCGCATGAATAACTCTGAAAAAGCATCGAACAGTTTTTGTTGAGTATTTCGGCAAATATTCTGGACATTGCGAGGGGTCAACGGTGCGGCGGTGAGTGGGTTCCTATCTATCCCCATGTCAAATAGCGACATTCCCATTACTCATCCAAAGCATCGATAGATTTTGTACGTAAACACGTGTATACATACATACATACATACACACATATGTACATACATATGTGTATACATGTATACATATATACTTACGAGTAGTTTAGTTTGTTCAACAAAATGAGTATCGCTCAACTCCTGCCTTGAGTGCGATGCACACCCAATCTGAGATGCGCTTCAGTAACTGTTTTAATAGAAGTATCCCTAGCTTACATAATGCTCGCGTCCGCTAACCCCGTAGAGTCGTAGATCTACATACGTATATGTATATACATACATACATATTTGTATGTGTATGTGTTTATGAATACAATATTTAATATTCGTGTGTATGTGTGTGTGTGTGTGTTTGCAGACCGATCTCGATGTCTCCGCAATTAGATAATGCTTAAGTTACCAAAAGGTTTAAAAAAGAAAAAGAAGAAGTCGAAAAAGGACCAAGAACTCTTCACCGAAGAGGAGCTCGAGCAGTACAAACGTGATCTCAAAGCGAAACAGGAGGCGGCCGCCAACAAATCAGAAGCTGGCGAATCGGACGCAGCATCAGACGTCGAGGGTGCAGCAGCTACATCCGGCTCCAGCCAGCCAGCGGCTGCCCAGGAGCACCATCACCATCATTCGCATCA
Organism: Drosophila mimica; assembly: GCA_037043585.1. NCBI lineage: Eukaryota > Metazoa > Arthropoda > Insecta > Diptera > Drosophilidae > Drosophila > Drosophila mimica. The sequence continues at coordinate 9,129,995 of JBAMBE010000748.1, read as the reverse complement.
GCAGCAACAGCAGCAACAACAGCAGCAGCAGCAGCAAACCGCTGACGCCGGCGACGAAGAATGGGCCAAGTTTAAGGCGCTAACCTCGGGCGTCGATACTATACTACACAAGACACAGGACGAGCTCGATCGCATCAAGAAGGAGTCCTTCTACCAGCGTCTGCCATCGGCAGCCGAAAAGAAGAAGCAGGAAGACGAGGAGGCCGCTCTTCGCGAAGCACAGCGTCTCGAACGCGAACGCCAACTAGCCGCCGAAAGGGAGGCGAACCGCGACAAGCTAGCGGAGGCCGTTGTCGAGCTATCGGATTCGGACGACGAGCAGCAGGACGACGTCAATGATATCTTTGCTACCGACTACATTGAGGCAATTACAAGTGGTGAGATTCAATTAGGCATCGTACCCGATTCACCCGTTCTTGATCTAGACGACGGACCCGATCCCTTCGATACCGCCTACGCGGAAAAGGTCATCGTCGGCGCTGACAAGGCCAAGACCAACAAGAAACTAGTCAGTCTCGGCGCTGCCGTCGAGGTCCTCTCTGGCCGCGTCGATCGCGAACACGCCCTCGCCTTAGCCAATCCAAAGCGAAAGCTACGCAAAGGCATCCAGAATCTATTGCTCAGTGAGAGCGTCGACCAGGGAGATACCGAGGCGGATCTATTAACTGCCGAGCCGCAGCACAATTTACTCGACGATCTCGTCGATGATGTGCCCGAATGTGTTGGGCCCATTGATTTAAGTGTATCGCTGCATTTGCATTTGATCAAGCCACAAAAGGTCGACGAAGACGAGGACGAGGAGGGGGGTGAAGCGGCATTTGCCGCACTCAATCCCGATCTAGCCGAGTTTGATGCACTTAAGGACGAGGAGGACGACGAATTTGCTGAACTAGCTGCCGAATCTTTAATCAAAAAGGAGGATATTACCATAGTCAGCCAGGTCGTAGTACCACCAGCGGAGCTACTCGCCGAAGCCGCCGCCGAAGCCAGTTGGGCAGAGTTTGAAGCAGAGACCGAAGAGGAAACATCAGGTAAGCGTTGATGAATCAAAATTAAGGTTCGCATAAATACCCTCTCCAACTAAGTTTTCCGCTCGTTTCCTCAATGCCCGGTTTGATTTGTCTTTTACCAAGAGTTTAAATACTGATTCTATCCGCATTTTGAATGATTTGAATCAGCATTTGGACAATAAGAATTGCAACTGACTTGGTTAGAGTCCCTTAGAGCCACTATATTTTATTAAAGAGTGCAGTGTATTTGACCAGGCATTGAGAAGTGGGTATTAATAAAAGTACATACAGTACACACACACTAAGTTAACCGACAATTTCAAGATTAAGCGGACATTAAGAATTGCGTATAATTCACGTTGCAGGTAAGCCGAAGCGTCCACCGCCGCCGGTGCGTCCAGCGACAGGGCCGCACATTGTGCCCGGGGCTATCTACGTGAGCGACGACGACGAGGAGGACAATCTAGACGACGATCCATTCAATACCAACTACGCGGAGCAGGTGATCAAAAAGACAACCGTACTCGAGCAGGACGACGATTTCGATCCACGTGCCGACGAGGAGGTAGCTGGCAGTTCGTCATTGCAAGCGCCAAGTCGTGATCTTTTGGCTGGCAGTGCTACAGATCTAAGTAAGGTGGTGCCAGCACCGCTTGCTCCCACACTCAGCGTCGATCAGCAGGAGGAGCCACAGGACTTTGATCCCTTTGATACATCGGCAATCACTGCTCTCGTTCAGCCCAAGGCCACCGAGCTGCGATTTCTGGAGCGTGAGCTGCTCAACGAAACCGGTCCGAGTCTCAAGCACTCGCTTAGCGATCCCGACTTTGATCCGCGGGCCGGTCAGCAGGAAGAGCAACCGGTTGCCGAACAAGCTCAGGTATCCGTTGCGGAGCCGGATCTCGATAGTGCACGACGAAAATCGTCACTGAGCTTGAATATACAGGCGAGGAGCGTTGGCTTTTTGGTGCCGTCTCAGGACTTGCTGGCCGCTGGTAATGAGGGTATTTTGGGTGCCAACAAGAAGCCACTGACACCCTACTACGCGCCCAACGCGCAGTCCATCGTCGAGCGCGAATCGGAGGATCCGTTCGACACATCGTATGTGCCTGAGGCAAAGCTCAGTGACATTGAGTTGAAGCACATTGAAGCCGATCTTATTGCCGAGCCGACATTAAAGCAGAGCTTATCCGATCCCGACTTTAATCCACGTGCACCGCCCACGCCGGTGCCAGCGGAGGTGCTGCTGGCCGTCGAGGAGAACATCAACATAAAGGTACTAACGCCCGCCCAGGAGCGCAGGCAACTGCCCAGCAGCGAACAGGATCTTGACCCATTTGATACATCGATAGCAGCCAATCTACAGCCCGGTCACACGGAGCTCAAGCTGCTTGAGAACGAGCTGCTGCCGGAGAGCGCAGGCAAGCAAGAGAACCCCGGTGCCCTACTCGATACACAGAGCGACGCACAGGAGCTGGGATTGGGTGATAAGGTGCTGACCCCGTCGCTGCCAAATCGCACAACACAGCAGCTGCTGGAGCAGCACCAAGAGGACATTGATCCATTTGACACATCCATAGCGGAGAATCTCGCACCTGGCGAAACGGAAATCAAGCTGCTCGAAAGCGAGCTGATTGAGCGATAATCACATAATTCAAACAGCAGAACACACACACACACACACACACCCACACACACAGACACACATAGAGACACACAATCACAATGGCCAATCCGTTTTTGATGGACGACGATCTGGATGGCGGCGATGCAGCCGTGAATCCGTTTTTGATGCAAACCGAAACGGAGCCGAGCGATGCGGATAATCCATTCGGTGAGTCGGCCTCGAATCCGTTCGCTTTTGGCGGCGATGATCTGGAAACGGAGACGGAGCCTGCAGCGGCTGTTGACATTGATGCAGCGATGAGTTTCTTTGGCACCACCATCGAGGCGGAGGACGATGCGCTCAGTCTCAAGTCCGCCGCCGAGGAGGATGACGAAGGCAAGAAGGCGGAGGCGCCACCGCCGCGACCACAGCCGCCACAAAGCACACAAGAGCTAATCAACACGGTCTCCAGCCAGCTGGACGAGACGAGCTCGGAGCTGCTGGGCCGCATTCCCGATACCCGCTCGCCCAGTCCCGTCTCCATGCGGGATCTACACTCGCCCAGCCCCACGCCCGACTCAGGGCTGGCCGATCTGCTCGATGTGGATGTCTCGGACAGTGGCTCCAGCGCCAACACCCAGGCCATCGAGGTGGACCTAATGAGCGGCAGCGTCGTTGCCGCCTCGCCGCTCGACAATCCATTTGGTGTGCCAACAGCGCTGCCAAATTTGCAGGGTGCGGCGCCGATGGCATCGCCAGCCAAGCAGCAGCCACCGCGACCGCCGCCGCCGCGTCCATCGGCGCCACCACGGCCAACTCCGCCGGCGCACATGATGCAGGGACATGGACAACAGCAGCCGACACCTACTCCGGCTCCGCCACAGCGTCCGCCGCCACCATCAGCAGCAGCAGCGGAACCGGCAGCCGATGCGGATGATCTGCTGGACATGTTTGGGAGCAGCAGCAAGCCGGCAAAGCCACCGCCACCCAAAAGCAAGGAAGACATACTTAGTCTATTCGAGCAGCCAGCTGTGGTTGTGGCGCCAGCGGCAGCTGCCCCACCGGATTTGCTCAACGATGATCTGCCAGAGTCGAATTCGCGAGATGAGCCCATCTTCAGCTCGATGCTGATACGACCGGATGATAGCACTCATGATATTACCTCACAGCCGCAGGCGGCTATCGTGGCGCATATTGCAGCACCGCCGGAAACGACGCAGAGGCAGCGGGCGCCCACGCCGGACATTGAAATTACCACAGTGGAGGATCTGCCGCGCTCCGACGATGAGGAGGAGCCAGAACCGGCGCCAGTCGTGCAGCCGAAGCAGCAGCAGCAGCCGCCAACTGAAATTGATGCGGAAACTGAGCTGGAGGCAGAGACGGTACCACAGCACCAGCAACAGACCGATCCGGAACCAGCACCCGGTCCGGAGCCAGAACCGGAGCCAGAGCAGATTGCTATTGAATCGGATCAGAGCCCACCCACGGAATCGGCAGCCACCACACAAGCTGTGCACGAGTCTCACACAGAGCTAGTCAACGAGGAGCCGGAGCAGATGGACACCGGATTAGATTTTCCGGGGCTGGCCAGCGGTCAACTGTCTGCCAATCCGTTTGCCAGTCCCGAGGAGGAGGACGAACCGAGCTTTGCGCCCGCACCCATTGTTAGCAACATCTTTGCCGTGGATGAGCCCGAAACGGAGGAAACATTGCCACCGGTGGTGCAACCACGCGCAGCTCCCCCCATTCCACAACCAGCTGCCAGTTATGCCAGTAACATCTTTGCAGCCGAACCGGATGAGTTTGATGCATTCTCGGCCAAATTTGACTCGGTCAAGAAGGACAACATCAGCATACTTGACGGCTTCGGCGCTGGATCGGGTGCTATAACACCCTCGGGAGGCGATGGTTAGTAAAAATAAACTATACATTTCCAAAATCCATATCACTCAATAGCAATAGCAATGCGGAGAAGACTCGGTCGGGCGTAACCGATTGCGAAATACCAAGTTTGCCCTTAAAATTGCCTTAGAATTTTGTGAATCTTGGAGGCGGGATTGGGTGTGGCCAAAAAATAGTTGGAGCAGTTTCCTAGTTTGAGTTTCATCCTTCCAATTTTGATAAGTGTAGCTCTTAAATGAGGTGTGAATCAAAAAATAGTTAAGGAAGTTCCTAGTAATCTTCCAGTTGTCAAATTGCTGGATTCGATAATATTGGCTTTTATCGTTCTTAGGGGCGTCAGTGGAAGTGGGCCAATATTTTTAAAAGGTTGTTATTAGCAATATATCTTATATATGTATCTGTTTGGTTAAACTAATTAAAATGTAACGGATACAGAATGATCAGCTGTTAATTTAATCATTTATCCGTACTTTACATAACTCTGTTAACTCTTACTCATATGTGTAAACATAACATTGTAATCGTAGAAAACATCGATACTTTCCACTATCGATGAGTCTGAGAAAAAAGCGCGCTTTTTGTTTCGATCGCAAAAAAAAATACAATATGACGACTGTAACTCCAAATCTCGGATGATATTACCATTTCGAAATGTAAGGTGCTTATAGCCTTAAAATTGTGGGCGATATGTGGCCTTATCGATTTGCGATTATCGATCTTATCGATTTCTTAGCCTGTAATAAATCTGTTTGTGAAGCTTAAGCTAAACTTGAATGGAATAAATTATATTTAAATGAAATTTTGCAGCTTGGGGCGATAGCGCCTTTGGGTCAGGGACGACAACGGCAAATGCTTTTGGCGAGGTCAACTCGGTGGACGACGGTTTCGGCAATGAGGATGACGACTTCTATGCGATGCAGGCGCCAGTGCGCGCGGACTCCGTGGAGTCTGTGGATAAGGAATTCAGCGTGGTCATCCGACCAAAGGCGGAGGGTGCGTCTGGGGTGGCACCACAGCTGGCACCACCGCCACCGCCGGCGCGCACAGCGATTCCGTCGGCAACCGATCAAACAACCACATCGCCAGCGACAGTGAATCCGTTTGAGGATGATGTTAGCGGCTTTCCAGCACCACCGGCTGCCACAGAAGGCAGCATGAAGCGCACAGATTCGCAGGATACGCCGCAGACACCGCTGTATGACGAGGATGTGTCCCAGCCACTGGAGGAATTCCCCCGTCTCAACTATGTCGGCCCTGGCTGGGAGATGCAGTTGCGCCAACCCAACAAGAAGAAGATTACCGGCCAGCGTTTCTGGAAGAAGATCTTCGTGCGCCTGGTTGTGCAGAACGATGTGCCGGTGGTGCAGCTACTAAACCAGGCCGGTGACAAACAACCCTTCCAGGAGCTGCCGCTGCAGCCCTCCTACTCGGTGTCGGAGATCGGTGCGCAGCAGTACGATCAATTTGGCAAAATCTTTACCATGAAACTGCAGTATATATTCTACAAGGAGCGGCCCGGTGTACGACCCGGCCAGGTGACCAAAGCGGAGCGGATTACAAACAAGCTGACTAAGTTTGCACAGTATGCCATCGCTGGCGACTACGAGGGTGTCAAGGAGTTTGGCAGTGATCTCAAGAAGCTCGGCCTGCCCGTGGAGCATGCGCCACAATCTTCGCAACTCTTCAAAATTGGCTCGATGAACTACGAGGACATGAAACAGTTCTCCGTTTGCATTGAGGAGGCGCTCTTCAAGTTGCCCGCTTTGCGTGAACGTGCGCTCACCTACAAAATGGAGGAGGTGCAGGTGACGGCAGTGGATGAGATCACCGTTGAACAGGACTACGAGGGCAAGATACTTAAGCAAATAGCGCGTGTCCGCCTCTTTTTTCTGGCCTTCCTCACGGGCATGCCAACCATCGAGCTGGGCGTCAACGATATGTGGCGACAGGGCAAGGAGGTGGTTGGACGCCACGACATTATACCCGTAGCCACCGAGGAGTGGATACGTCTGGAGGCCGTCGAGTTCCACAGCGTTGTCAACCAGCAGGAATATGAGCGCACACGCACCATCAAGTAGGTGGCACCTTGCTAACCTGGCAATACATACATTCCAAGTACTCCTACAAACTTGGTAGTTCACACAATTCTTATGATTCTTAATTTCCGTAACCGTATCCGTATCCAGGTTTCAGCCACCAGATGCCAACTATATAGAACTGCTGCGTTTTCGCGTGCGTCCGCCAAAGAACCGTGAGCTTCCGCTACAGCTGAAGGCCACGTGGTGCGTCACTGGCAACAAGGTGGAATTGCGGGCCGACATACTTGTGCCGGGATTCACGTCGCGCAAATTGGGCCAGATACCATGCGAGGATGTCTCCGTGCGTTTTCCCATACCCGAGTGCTGGATTTATTTGTTCCGCGTGGAGAAGCACTTTAGGTAAGCTATCGGTGATCGGTTATCGTTTATCGGATTGCAAGCATCCAACTTACATTGGCTCCGACAGATATGGATCCGTGAAGTCGGCCCATCGACGCACCGGCAAGATCAAGGGCATTGAGCGCATATTGGGCGCTGTGGACACGCTGCAGGAGTCACTAATTGAGGTTACCTCCGGTCAGGCGAAGTATGAGCATCATCATCGCGCCATTGTCTGGCGCTGTCCGCGTCTACCCAAGGAAGGACAGGGTATGTTTAAGCCTCAAATGGAATCCCTGCTCAGATCAGCAGTTGCATAACTTACAACACTTGCATTTCAGGTGCATATACCACACATCAGCTGGTTTGCCGCATGGCGCTCACATCGTACGACCAAATACCGAGCGAACTGGCGCCATACGCATTCGTGGAATTCACAATGCCCGCCACGCAGGTCTCGCATACCACCGTGCGCTCTGTGAGCGTGCAGGACTCCGATGCCGATGAGCCGCCCGAGAAGTACGTTCGCTATCTGGCACGGCACGAGTACAAGTGAGTAACAATCGACTTCGACTAATCAGCCAATCATCCAATCTCATCTCATCTCATCTTGCTTTCAGGGTTGGCATCGAGACCACGCACGGCGAATCCACGAATGCGTATCTGGCGGCAACGCGACCCGTCCGCCAGGAGCCCGCCGCTGCCACCGCAGGTAGCAAGCCGACTGCATCGCCAGTGCCACCCAGCGATACGGATTCGGACTCCAACTAAACATTTGCTTCCATCGAACTGAACCCCGTATTATGGTAGAGTTTAGTGTTTTCAGTGACCAGAGCAAACATCCAGCCACAAATATCTGGCACATATTTTTGATCTCTTTCGTGTTCTCATCTCAGCATCTCAGTGGACGTGAATGATTCATTCGAGAGTGCTCTGTGTGCAGTTTGAATATTAGGTAATGATTAGTTGACAATAAATACAGGAACAGCCACACACGAAGAACGCCCCCAACAAAATATCAATAATATACGGATGGATGGTCAAACGAGAGGTATCTAAAAAAAGAAGCAAAAATACACTAAAAAAAAAAGAAAGAAAATCACACATATACTGATAGCTGTATTCGAGTCTTGTTGGGTCTTTGGTTTTCCACATAGCAAATGCAAACTAACCATTACTTTAACCTATATGTAATCATCCCTATTAACTACTTATGTTAACCAAGCGACCAAAGGAGCGATACGACGAGTCAACCCATACATATGCATAGAAATAATGGTTATAGTACATGCACCAAAGCAAAATATAAATTCAAATACAAATACAAACATTAATGCATTAACACATATATACATATAGACGTGCATATATATATACATACACACACATATATATATATATATATATATATATTTAAAGAATGTTTATAGCCATAACCTATTAACGGATGTTACATACATATATATATATTAAGCGCAAGTGACAAGACATCGTTCAACTACGATTTAAGATTACGTCGAAGAAATGAATCCAACATCAATCAACATCAGCATCAGCATCAAGTAAACTATTCGCATCCTGTTCGCATCGGCAACGGACTGGGAAGCTCAACTGGGTAGCTCAACTGGGTAGCTCAACTGGCAGCGAAATCGAAAGAGGCGACAGGCTAACGCACACACACACACACACACACACACACACACTTAAACACCAAACACACACACTTGCACACACTCAGATACATTCACATACACACAGTAAACATTTAAAGCAACGCTCACTCTCAAATGTACCGCCAAATGTGCCGCAATTTACCGTTGAACTAGAAGCACTTGCCTCTGAAGTGGATGCAACTGGGTGAATCTTTCGCCGGATCAGCAGAATGAGAAGGGTGAACGCGGCGCTTGATCATCGTTCAGCTCAGTTCGCAACAGTGAAGACTAAGTAAACTGGAACTCTAACTGCAACTGTAAAACTATCCATAGCATACTTAATATCAAAGCAAAAATAAACTAAGATTTATGAAATAATTTATTTAAATTTATAAACAAAACAAAATCAATTCAAATTTAACTTCAAGCAAAATGGAAATGCATATTCAAATGTTATTGTTGTGAATTAAACTATATTATTATATATTCAAATCAACAACTTTAAAAAACAAAAAATTGAAAAGAAAAAAGAATAAAGAAAACAAAAGAAAATAACCAAAAATTGATATAGAAAAAGCGTCTTTGTTAAATCAAGCAAAAGTTTATGGAGAAAGCTACATAAAACAAAAAATAATAAATCAAAGAAAACAAAAAAAAAAAAACATGAGGAAAATAAATAAATATATACATACATACAAAGGCTATATACATACATGCATATTAATATTTAATTGAGTTTAATAGCTAAAAATGCAGAATAGATTTGTTAATTTAGTGTTAAACGAATATAGCACATATTTGTGCACTCTGTACTCGTATTTCAAATCGCCCAGCTTAATTTCCCTTAAACTCCCTTCTCCCCTTCTCCTGAATCAATATGTAACCAAAAGAGTTTTCCTAATTTCATTGTTTATGGATAACACCAAATTTCTAGGCACACACATACATATACACAAAAGAAGAAGAAGAAGCAACCGCTAAGATTAACTATTTTGAAGTGACTCTCAATCGACATATTTAATCATGCAATACAAATATACATATATATATATATATAGTATATATATATATAGTATATATATATATGAATATATATATTATACATTATAATATTTAAATGCCCTTATATGTATATTGTGAACCCCTAGGAATTATGAGCATACGTTTCCCATTTATTGTATTGTATGTTACTAAATTTACCTACGTTTAAAATTATATATATACACTGATAACTGATAACTGATAACTATTGTGTGTACCATAAAAAAGTGCAAGAAAAATCAGTCCAACAAAAAATAATACATGACAAACCCCCTTCTTCCCATTGAGAGACAATTTTCACATGTTATATATTAAATATACATATACATAAATGGTATTATCTGATGAACTAAATACAATATAATGAATATTATGAACAGAACCGACGCAAAACGCATTATGATGGAAAATTAACTAGTCAAATGAGAAAATAAATATTGAAAAACCTCAAAATTAAACCAACAACTTATTCTTATTTTAAAGTCTATTCCTCGAAGTATAAATTTTATATGCAATGCATTTTTTTGTCTTTTAAATCTTGGGCTGCATTTTTTTTTCTTATTTTCTTCTTTTTTTTTTTGGTGCATTTTTTGGCTGCAGTCTTGAGCCATTTATCATGTAGCTGGCCTGGCCTTAAGCCAGCATCTAACCAACCATCTACGACTGTTGTAATCAGTGCACATGTGCACAATAGATTTACCACACGAAATCCTTGTAAAATATTGTGCTCAACTTTGGTCTAAATATCTCAAGTGCTGACTCCACACAGCCTCCAGTAAAACTTTTACTTGGCCCTGCGGAGTTTTCCGAATCGCTTGTGTGGACAGTTTGTGTCTCTCCCTCTCTCTCTCTCTTTGTCTCTCTTTCGTTCAATCTTTTATTTTATTTTTGATGCTAATCATTTATGCAGGACCGACCACTGTTTATTCGCTGCAGGCACTTTACTTATTTTCTAATCTGCCAGCTGAACAGCTGATGGACTACGAGGCGTATGAGTAATATTTTAGTAAGCCCTATTAGTAAGTGGGCATTTTTAACCAAGTTTTTTTTTTATCAAATAGTAGTTGTTGATTATTCTCTGGAAATATATTCTATTTTGAATATATCCCATATTCTTTAAGTGAAGCTTCAGCTTTAGCTGAATCGCATTCTTGAAGTGCTGCCACTCGCACAATTTTGACTGGTTGGGGTTTTGGCTTTGACTGTGGTACGTGATGAAAACTGGCTGTCAGACAAGTGGCAGCGACCGTCAAAGTTATTCTCTTCTATCTCATGCCACTAAATTGGGGCAGAGCAAATTTCAGTTTTATGAAAGCAGCAACATCTGATATAACTGAGTTAGCCAATGCCTAAGGCTCGAAAACAAATTGACAACTGTGGATGGACCCGTGGCCAGAGTTGGAGTTGGAGTTGGAGTTGCTTTCTTGCTACCTTCCTTGGCTTATTGCTGTCAGAGTGGACTCTGGGGTGAACTATATGTGGCATTTGGCATTTCAATCTGTCTGCAGGAACGTGAGCTCTGTGTTATCCAGTGAATAGGCGTGCTGACAAATAAATGAGTCACGAGTGAATCAATAAATGAGTCGAACAAATGACACAAGCTGCTGCCAAACAAAATGAGTTTGTTTACACATATGAGAATTTGATATATATATATTCACTATATACGATTCCGTATTCAATACTCAATCATCTACAAAAGATTGTCTAACATTTGCCACTTGCCACACAACACATGGATTCAAATATAAAAATTCAAATAAATGTGGTTGAGTTAAATTCAACAATTTTGCTTAGTACAATTCGGATATAAAAATTTTTTTATTTATATTTCTATAATTGTGTGATTTCGCTTCGAATCAACATTTAAATTGCGCTTTTATTTGGTATTTTTTTTTTTTTTGCCTTGAAACATTGCCAATTGCATTTGTTTCTGGTAACGGAAGCACCAATCAAAAACTGACACAAAAACAAAAAAAAAAACGAAAATAATTTGCTGCAATTCAGTTGGCAACGGGCTAAAACGGGCTAAAACTAATTACCAGAAAAATAAATTCAAAAGCGCATTAAATTTGAATCAATCATGCAACTTCCTATGCGCATTGCCATTGTCAACATTTGCAAATCTGACTAACGCTGGCAAGGTACGAATGGACTCCGATGATTGGCAACAAAGTCGTCCGACGGCTGCCCCCAGCTTATGTGGCACAACATGTGGCGATTCGCCGATTTTTATGGGCCGCCATAACAACGTCAAGTGGTTCCGGCTAACAATCCGGCTGCCATCTGCCCCTCCCTCTGCACCACCTGCTTGGCCATAAAAATCGAACGGGCTGCACGCATAAAGTGGCCAAATGGCTTAAGGTCTAATTCCATCCGGCTGCGATGTTGACCCAATTTGACTTGGCCAGATGCGCGCATAATTATGCAATATGCCAAAGGACGACGCATTTCGCAAAATGGCTACTCAACAATAACAAAACCAACAACATTGAAATGTACAACATGCCACGCCCCTCTCCCACCATCACCATACACACACACACTCACACACACACACACACACACACACAAACACCTCCTCTTCGATAAGGAGAGCTGCGTTTGACGCCTTCGAGGGTCATGCCCAATGCAAATGATGTGTGTTCCTGAACTATTCGCTTGTATCCTTTAGCACATATTCCGGCCAATACACACACACACACACACACACACACACACTTGCACACATGCAAAACACATATGCAGCCTTGCATAATTTGTAGCATTCTTTCGTGGACGGCTAAAAGGGTCTTCGTTGTCGTCTGCGAGGTATCTTCTGTGCAACATCAAACGAATTTGCATAGAAAACTGCAAATTTGAATTATGGCCAGCAGGAGCAGCAGCTGTTCCTGCTACAACTGCCTGCTACAGCATCTCCACTCCACTCCACTCCACTCCACTTCCTCCGCCCCCGCTGATGTTATAAATACAAGTTTGTGTATACATCTGTTGGCCAATCAAACAGAAAACCATAAAATGTCGATGCAATTCAGACTTGGAAAACGATTAGTTTCTACACTATTCCTTATGCAAATGCGGATAAAATTTAATAACAAATTGACAGACATTAAAAAAAGAAAATTGTATAATTAAAGCTTAAATTAAAGCTTGAAGTACACAAAATTTTAAGACAATTTCCCAACAGTTGTGGTTTGTGTTCATTGCTGGAAGGAGAATTTGAGTTAAATATGTTCAATATTGGTAATTAATTAATTGTTATTAATTTTATTTTTTTTAATTAATTTTATATTTGTGGAATTTAACGCAAATTCATTTATTCTGAGACTAGACTTATCGCATTAAGAAAGTTCGTTCTCGACTACTTAACAAAGTTGAGAATCCAATTTTGATATAGTAATAATAGGTATGGCCTAGTTTTATGGATTTGTCGGATTTACATATAAATATAAAATATTAGATTAAGTGCAGTTAGTCTTGTATTTATTGCAGTTAGTCTTATATTTTGTAGTCTGAATGCATATTATAAAAAAGTTACTTCTTGCACAATTTTATGTTGTTAAGAAATCAATAAGAATCAAAATTTGACTGTCAGCTAAATTCAATAATTTATTGAGGGAAATGCTTAACTTGGCTTTGCAGCACTTGAACAACAAACAAGATGAGCAAGTCGTGTATACCCCTCTATCCCCTTTCCCCATTTGCATGGTACAACAGCAAATGCACATATGTATGTACATATGTATGTATGTATACTGAAGATGTATGTGGATGTTGAACTGTGTTATGACCAGTTGCAGCTAAGTAAGCATATTTTATGGAATGTAGATTGAGATACTCGTGTGCGGGTGAATGTGGCATGGTGAGTGTGGCATGGGCCCTGGGTTCGTCTAGCCGTGTGCGTCTAATGCGCCTAATAGACCCGTGTTTGCCCCAAGTTTGGCCCGAGTCGTGGATGCTTTTGGTTTTTTGATGGGCCACTTGTTAGGCGGCGTTTTGCTCATTGCTCCTTGCGCTCTTCAAATACGTAATCAGAGAAATTTTCATGCGCATTTTTCTTTCGTTTTTCTGGGCAAACAAATGTCGCTTTGAGCTGACGCTCAACTTGAAATACGTTCCTCAATTTCCATAAACACGTGTGCAAATAACACGTGTGCTGAGCTCGGAGGGTGGGTTGTGGGGGAGGGGGGGGGGTATTTAGGCAGTGGGAGGCTGGCTGAATGTGTCCTTAACATTAACTATTTCAAGGCATTTGATTGAGCGCCTCCTATGTTCGGAATACGGTGTTCTTATTTGAGTTTCAGCACTGCTGTAAAATGCGCCTAAAATCGATTTTTATTTTTATTTCCAACGAGAATTTGTCTCCAGCTGTTGAGTTTTTCTTTTGTTGTATTTATTTATTTTATTATGTCTTTTTTTGTTTTTTGTTTATTTTATTTTTATTTTTTTGTCATGCGTGCAGCTGCGACAAACTCGCTTCAAGCTACTACATTTATTCTCTCTCCTAATGGAGTTTCCATTAAGCTATTAAATATAAATCGAACTGCACGTGCTTCTAACTGAATGCCTCAAATATGCGGAAGGCTGTCGATGTATGTTTTTTGATTTGCATATGAAAATAGAAGGACTTTATTTAGGCTTACTTTAACTTTAGCATTCAAACTCAACTATTCATGGACAGTGCGACAAGATGAATTTGCCGCAATACTAACTATTGTATTTAGACGCTTACAGGTTCATTATTTTTTAATTAAATTTGTAATTTTTAAATTAATTATTGCATTCACAAGCAGAAGTTGAACTCTTATTTCAAAATAATTGTGTCGATTCTGAGAAAGAAAACACACATTTATATTGGTGAGTGTCAAGATATGTCATTAGTAGATAAGCAGCTCGGATTACTTGTGGTCTAGACTCTAGAGGCTGTACCCACTCTAGCTGATCTCAGACTCAGCAAGCGATGGCTTCTGCAGGTATTTCAATTGATACAGTTGCTGGCAAGGGCGTAGCTAGGGGATCAGCTTGGCCGAGGTGGCTACGGTGGAGAGGTGGCAAGTCATCAATAGCCAGGTGTATCTTAAAAATTCTTGCTAAGATTCTAATTACAAATAAACCTCAATGAAAGAAAAAACTGGTTCTTGTTTAAAAATCAAGAGATTTGAAATGTTGTTGAAAAGGTAACAATTTTAAATGCATTTCTTTTTTCGCTAATTACTTTGCATTAAAATCAATGCTGTTTTTTCCAAGAGGCGCTACGCCCATGACTGCTAGTAATCCAATAGGTGCATATATGCAATCGAGTGCATCGAGATCACAGTACGGTTGAGCTTGGCTTGGTTCGATTTTGACTAGCGCAAAGGTGGAGCCACATTTGGTTAAGAAACGTTGGCATGGAACGTTGGCGAAATTGCGTAGCTGTTGTAACTGGCGCCAGTTCAGGCATAGGAGCTGTGCTTGCCCAGCAATTGATTGAAGCGGGCGTCAACGTGGTCGCCATGGCACGTCGGCTGGACCGGATGGAGCAGCTGCGTCAGCAGTTGGCCGAGCCACTGCGCGATCAGCTGCACATCAGGCAATGCGATGTGACCAGCATGGAGTCGGTAAGCGATGCCTTCGATTGGATCGACGAGACCCTGGGCGGCACGGACATTTTGATCAACTGTGCGGGCAAGCTAGCCGGTGGCCAGCTGGTTACAATGCCCCTGGACGTTGTGCAGCAGGTGTTGCAAACGAACGTCATGGGTGTCGTATGCTGCACACAGCGCGCCTTCCAATCGATACGCCAACGCGACACTGCCGGTCATGTGGTGCTCATCAACAGCATTGTGGGCCACTATTTGTTCAATCCGCTGCCCGGCAGCCTCCAAGAGCTGAACATGTATCCGGCCACGAAGCATGCGCTGACTGCGATGACAGAGCTCTTCCGTCAGGAGTTTCGTGACCTCAACACAAAGATAAAGATTACGGTGAGTAGCGATGTCAACGCTGAGTTTTCTCCGTCAATTGTTGACGGTTCACTTTTATTGTAGTCCATTAGTCCGGGCCTGGTGGATACAGATCTGGTGCCAAAGGCCTACAAGCGGCTGCCCATGCTGCAACCCAACGATGTGGCCAATGCCATCATGTATGCTCTGGCAACGCCGCCACATGTCCAGGTGCACGAGCTGACCATCAAGCCAATGGGTGAACCATTTTAGAAATGCGACGAAAGCGACTCTCGCCAAAATTAAACATTTCCAATGAATTTCAAAATATCTTTCAGTTTTTTTTTGAATTGGGGGAAAATTAAATGTTTTAATCTACACAATTTATATTTATTTTATTTAGTTTAATCAACTATTTTTATCAAATTTACATTTATCCACTTCAGAAATGTTGCATTCTAAAATTGTTGAACCTTCACTTTATTGTGTATTTTTTTGTCTAACTTTTAATAGATGGAAATTGAAATACGACAGCACCGAAGAAGAGTTGAAACTTGAATATTTCAATGCCCGAAATTGGCATTGACCTGGTTTCATGTGGAAAATGGGAAGGGGTTTGGGTGGGGTTTGCTTCAAGTAAAAAAAAATACAAAAGAAAAAAAAAAAAAAACAAGAAATGTTTGAATTAAGCAAAGTGGCTAATTGTCGCAATGATCAAGTGGCAAACTGTCGCTTAATTCTCGTCGTGCAGAGGGGCATGAAGCAGCAGCAGCAGCTATTAAGAACCCAATTGCGCCACAGAAGCCGTGCTGGGCGTGCGGCAAGGGGAGTGTCTGGCCCAATATAAGAAACGACTCGTTGCGAATGGGACTCAGTTGCACAATTGTTCCGTTCAGCGGAGCACAGACGCAGATAACTCAGCCAAAAGTTAAACCATTCGAAAGAGATAGCCATGGAACGTTGGGCAAATTGCGTGGCCGTTGTGACCGGGGCCAGTTCGGGCATTGGGGCTGCTGTGGCCAAGGATCTGGTGAGGGCTGGTCTCGTCGTTGTGGGCCTGGCACGACGCGTGGAGCGCATTGAGGCGCACAGGGAGCAGCTGCCGGCGGAGCTGCAGGCACATTTCCATGCCCGCAAGTGCGATGTGGGCGATGAGGCGTCTGTTGCAGCCGCCTTCGATTGGATCGAGGAGCATATTGGCGGCATCGACGTGCTGGTGAACAACGCTGGCTTATTATATAACGGTCAACTGTTGACCCTGGCGCCGGAACAATTGCTGCACGTGCTGCAGGTGAATTTGATGGGAGTGGTTTACTGCACACAACGCGCCTATCGCTCCATGCAGCAGCGCGATGTGGCCGGTCATGTGGTGCTCATCAATAGCATCACCGGTCACCAAGTCATTCATCCGTCTGGCGAGGCGCTGCAGTGCCTCAACATGTATCCGGCCTCCAAGCATGCAATTACCGCTCTGCTGGAGACATTTCGCCAGGAGCTGAACGGTTTCAATACCCAGATTAAAGTAACGGTAAGTGATTGTTTGCACCAACATCGATCGATCCGTATAATATTTAATTTCGAATGCTGTCCCAAACATCGCAGAGCATCAGTCCCGGCGTGACCGAAACAGAGATTTTGCCCGACGACTTCAGGACTCTTCCCATGCTGCAGCCGGAGGACATATCGGCTGGCATTATGTATGCCCTTGCCACGCCTCCGCATGTGCAGGTGCATGAGCTGACCATTAAGCCCATCGGAGAGCCCTTTTAGGCCAGCAGCTGTATTAAAATTGCATTACTGTGCGCCAGCGTGGTGGGCGTGGCACTTGCCGCAAACCCAAAGCTGCTTGTCTATGAAAATTGTGTTCTTTATTTGAATATACATAAGTTTGACGGCAAAGTGTGTAGGGGGGGGGGGGGGGGGGGCGGGCTGTGGATGCGTCTGTGGCTGTGGCTGTGACTGTGGCTGTGGCTGTATCTCGGTGCGAGAGACTTCCGGCATGCTGCAAGGTATGCCGAAATGCGAAAATAACTTAACATTACCTTGTCAGGGTGATGCAGCAGCCGTAGCTCCCTTTCCGGATACGGAACAGGTTTCCATGTCTCGTGCTGTTGCAATGCCGGCGTCTGTCAATATTGGAAGCGTGCGCATTTGACATAAAATGTAATATAGTCACAGGCACACTCCCCAGCACACCCAAGCACACACACACACACACACACACACCCAAGCACACACACACACACATTCAGCTAGTGAAGCTGAGAAACATGCTAAAATATGCTGCTGCAGCTCCGGAAGTTTTATGCAAAATAGCTCCTGCCTGAAATGTTCTTTACACACAACGAATATTGCTGAATATTGCTAATGCTGAGAAGTCGTTGCAATTCTACAGATTTTGCCCAACTGAAAAATCGTATAGCTTCTGAAAATGCAAACCGATCCAATGATTTTTTTTATTAATGCCAGCGGAATTGTTTAGCTTCAATTTCAGTGTATTTTGCATATTGCATTTCATTTGGATTTTAAACCGAGACGCGTGTTCGCTGAAGTAACAAGTATGCCACAAATACACATAAAAAAAATAAATACACCTGCTCTCCAAGCCCGAAAACTTTGATGACTTCCCAGTGAACAGCAGCAGCAGCAGCAGCACCAGAAATATTGGTAATGAGAATGCTGCTGGTAACGGGTAACGGGTAACTGCTGCTGCTGCTGCTGCTGCTGCTGCTGCTGCTGCTGCTGTTGGTGGTGCTACATTTTCCAGTTGCTGTATTTTGGCATCAGTCGCGTCAAGCCAAGTTGTCAATGTTGCATAGAGACACGGCGTTGTCAATATGGCTGCTGTGCGTGTTGTGTATCGCTGGCTGCTGCTGCCAGCAATGGCAAACTATGGTGCAACAGCAGCAACAGCAACAGCAACAGCAGCATCTCGTTTACATGTCTGTTTCAGTGGCAGCTCCATTGTCAGCGTTTTTGCCTTCTCGCCGAAGGAGCTAATAACGTTCCGTATCCAGCTTGGGGCCATGGAGCGACACACATTACACCAGAGGCGCCAGAGGCGCCGGAGGTGCCAGTTGTCGACTGTTGCCTGTCAGCTTTTTAGATTTTTATCCTTGCCTTCCCCAACTGGTTGATAGCCAGTAAGCGTCTCTGTAGGTTTCTCTGCGGTTTCTTTCAACTTTGGACCATATGGTCAAAATGCTTGTGCTTCTAAATGGATACCAAGTAATGCGCCCAGGCAGCAATTGCTTTTGGCTTTCAGGCGACACAGAATTAAATATTATTCCAATAAACTCATTTGAGCTGCAAGTCGAGTTCGGTTTCCGTTTGCTCAGCAACAAGCAATTAACACGATTTGCGGCATGAGGCAACATCAAATCAATCCTTCAGAGCAACTGGCAAACAATAAAATTAAATGGCTTAACCACATTTCTTATATCTATATACTTATCAATGTTAAACATCAATATTTATGGATATATTTCAAATATTGATCCTAATCTTAATGCAAATCTCAAACTTACTCGTATTCTTCCAAATTGAAATTATACTTTAAGGATTGTGAGCTTGAGTGGGGAGCCACACAAATATATAAACTAACCTTGCCAGGCCATCCCACGGGAAGAAGTGAAGGGGAGGAGGAGAGAGACCGCAAGGACGCAGATACTCGGATGCTGGATACTCAACTGAGAGCTGATAGAAATTTAGTACATTTTTGTTGCATACTTTTCGGCGTGGCGTCTCCAAATTTACATTCAAATTGGACGCACTGTCCCCGTTACTGCACTGATTACGCTAATCAGCATGCGTTGAACTGTCGTACCGTTAATTTTGTGGCGTCCACCAACCCCCACTCACCTCCCCTACTTAACTTATTTTTTTTTGTTTTTGTTTTGTTTTTGTTTTTTGTATAGCCACCCCCCGAAGGGGCATGGTAGGTTAGGTTTTGGGGAGCGCACTCTGATTGATTTGCGGCGACATTTTGTGGGTCGCGGTACCTAATTAGCATAACGCTGACAGCTTTTAATAAGTCGCTTCTTGCGACTCTCGCTGCGGCAGGTGCTGCAAATGCGTAAATGGAGCAACTTGCAGTTGTTGGTCCTATGCGAGGCAGCGATTCGTGTAGTTGCTTTTAATTAAAACTTCAATTCAAATGAAGGTGCCGCACAGTGGCGCCTTCTCAAAAAACCGTGCAGCTCTCAACTAAATAAGATACTATGAAAAATATAATAATATGAAAATCTTAAAAATCGGATTTTTTTTATTACGCATCAGATATATTTGTAAATAGTAAATACATTATATTTAAATAATTTAAAATGTATTTTGCAGAAGTTAAAATTTTCGTCCTTGTTTATTTTGATACATGTCAGGATTGTGAGTATGGATTAATATATATATATATATATATATATACATATATACATATATATATGTATATATATATGAAGTTAGTCAAATACCAAAACTTAAATTTAAATAGTGTTCGATTTCTTATATTTTCGATTTATGTTGCGTCCACAATTCCTTTTTTTATTTTAATTTAATCCATTCAGTAAGTTTGTCCATTTGCAAAAATCGCATTTATGATGTGAGTTTTTTAATGATTTTAGGGCAAAGGTGCCACTGTAAGCCGCAGCGCAGGTGGATAACGCAACGTGCCGTGTCTCGTTCAGCTCAATGCTGTAAATCTAATTAAACAGCCTCCAAGGCATTTCCCCGTGTGGGGAAAGATCAACGTAAGACTGACAGACAAAAGTCTTTAATTCTCTGAAAAGTTTAAGATTTGCCTCAGTCATATATCAAATTTCTGAACTAATAGCTTTTGTTGCCTCCACATGTTGCAAAGGGAGCTCTTAGTTGGATATCTCCCTTAAATCTACCAGATGATTCCGTAAACGCTGTAATATTTGCGTAAACTTGATTATCTGGGATGATTTTCATGGATTCATTCATAAGTATTTCGATATGATCGATTGGGCTTTATTTGAAATAAGTATGCTCTTATTAAGATATTTTTAAGATTTGCTCCTTGTTGGTTTTCTATTATTATATTCTATTGATACAATTGTACAATAAGTAAGCTGCTGTTTTTAGTTATGGTTGATTAATTTCATATTTATTTATTTTGAAATCTTGATAGTACTAATAATCCCAGCACTTCTTTGTCAGCAGATCGGCACCATTTGCAGATCAGTTCCGGAACTGGGCACTCGACCAACCCACTGTTGCACATGTTAACTCATATATATAAATTTGACGATCCTTAGATAGTTTTTTAGGGTAGGTATGTTGCTGTTTTGAGTGATCGTCTAAGTGTTCCGGCCGGAGCAATACGAACTGATGGAGATGAGAGTTCCACGAGTTGCCACGATGTGGGTCTCGTCTCTCTGTAGGATGTGTAAATAGAATTCATCTTAGTGGAGCTTGAACTGCACTCGGTCTGCAATCGGAGGCAAGTAACTGACAGTGTGCTATATTGGGGCGACACGTGATGCGTGCTGTGGACCGTCGACAACAGCGGACTGTGGCAGGCGCTTAACTTACACAATTTCCGCAGTGCTTTTCTCGTTTTTCCGCTTCCTGCCACGCTGCAATGCGTCGCGTCGCGATGCGATGCGATGCGACGCTGCGTTTTCTTTTACGCCGCCCTCGTGCCAACTAATTATAAAGTTGGAAACGGAAACATTTACAAAACATTTAGCGAAAAATGCACATTTACGTAAAACGTGTACGGACTCTGTAATGGTAAACGCCCTCTCTCCTCACAACGCCCCCTACCCACCCATCCATTTAGCTCGACGACACAGACATAGACACGGACACGGACACGGACACCAACACGGACACAGACACGGACACGGACACGTTAAACGGCCAGCCGGGCATGCAAATGTCGTCGTCGACCGCAAACGAGCAGCGAGGAAATGTCAGATTCACGTCTTGCCCTCCTCCACCTTCTCCTCCTCAAGTTGCTGCATGCCTCGCTGCCCCCGCTCAATATATAAATTCACACATATATAAATATATATATATGTGTGTGTGTGTGTGTGTGCGTATGTGGTTGGGAAAACGAAAGCGGCCACAACTTCATTTTAGGCCGCACCATGAGATAATAAATGTCAAGCCTGGAGAGACGTGGACATTGTGGCTTATGGGCTTGAAAGTTTTTTAGCTTCATGCATTGCTGAATATGTTATCTTTGCATATGTTTCATCTCGCTTATACAATTGTACGCGTTCTCTCTCTATCTCTCTCTCTCTATATATATATCTCTTTCTCTATCTCATATCTCTCACTGGAGAGAGCAGAGCTTTCACTATCCAAACACGTACGTAGGTGCAGGAAATGCGACATTTTGTTGAATTGAGCGGAAAGTGCGGGTTTTATTTATGCCTTCAACTGAGCGTGAAAACAAGATCATAAAAGAGGCAAATCGGCCCATTGGGAGCACAATTTAATTTGTTGATATAAATTTGTCAGGCTGATTCAATAGATGCACCAGGGATCAGCTAAAGATTATATGTTTGGGCGGAATCTCAAACCGTGGTCGCCAAGTCGCCAAGTAATTATATTTTTCTTAAACAGATATGTGTAAATTAATTAGTTATTTTTTTTATTATTTAATGTATGTGGAATTGTCAATTTAGGGCTATCCTTTCTAATTAATATTAGCATATATTTTTTAAATTTTTTTTTTGGATTAAGTGATAATCGATCGTCCGGTTAACAAATTATTTGTAGGTCGCCAAATGCAGAATAGGCTAACTTAAAATAATACAGCAATGAACATCTAAAAATTCAATTTGTATTTTATTTTCATGGATATTAATATTTAAAACAAAAAAAAGCTTTGTTAGCGCCTTAATTTAAATTATTTATGTGTCTTTTTATTCAAATACTTTGGGATGCAGATTTTTTGTCGTTAGATTGTTTGCTAAAAAAGAAGACAATTGTTTATTCAAAAAATTATTTAGAATTAAATTTACAATTTTAATATTATAGTTACTTGTAATTCTTGTAAGTGTCGCTAGTACTTATTTTTTTTGGAGATAATTAATAATATTTACAATTAACATGCGATTGTTGCATTTCGCAGTTTACATCTGTAGAAAACATTGATTCCTTGATGTAGCATATGAAGTCATTTCAGTAGTCAGCTCTACAAATTTATTCCGATAATTGTTGTTCCTAAAAAATATATATTTTTTTGCTTTGAATTCGTTGAAGATTGGACGCTATCAATGTGAGTTGTGACGATAGCATAATGTACTAAATGGAAAGTGTTGAACTGGATTTTGTCTTTTATCACTTCCCTGATTGTTTTCTTTAATGAAATTTAATCGCTTTACGTATTCCGCTTGTTTCAAAACGTTTTCTTTGGTTTTTGGTAATAGCTCCATTTCCATTGCCTGCAATATTTCATGAGAATAAGAGTGTATTTATTTAATAAGTCGAACAAACTACTTGCAATGTTTCCCAAGATGTCCAATGGTGCTCCTTGCTTCAGTGGTCCGCAAGATGTTTTCCATTAATATTTCATTCTCCATGTGTCGGAAATGTCAATTCCTTCCTTCGCATGCGGATAAGTTATTGAGTTAGGAACATATTTAAATTATTCTGTAATCATTCAGTCTGGTTTTGAATCGACTTTGGTCCGGTCAGCAACTGCTAAATGTGCTGTTTGCATTTTTTCCCAGCGATAATAGGAGAATCATAACCAATATTGAGGTGGTTGATGAACCGATATTAATGCGCCATCTTTTCTTGGGATGTCTGTCTTTAAATTGTTCCGTACTTGGCTTTATCTACTGGATGTTTGCAGTTCGATTGCTCTTCATTAAGCAACGCTGCTATATTTAGGAAACTTTATTCATTGACAACGAGAGGCTAAAATCATGCCCAGACTTGAATCCAAACTCAATCTCTTTACTAAATGTGCATTTCCCAGTGCACACACATACACATGTGTGTGCGAGTGTGTGTGTTGCGCTATCAGCTTTTTGATAGCTTTATTTAAAATAAGTACACAAACTTATTTCACGACGTTATAAACTTTATTCACGAATGAATTAGATTAATTATTATTAATCCTTAGAGTTTTACGGACTAGAAGCCACTTGCTTAGTCCTTTAACAACGACGAGGATATTAATTAGAACGCTCGAGTTATGCGAACTAACCTTAATTGACAACGATAAATAGTCAACTGTAATAGAGTGTAAACTCACTAGCTGCAGCAGCCGGCGGATCAGCGAGCGCCCTTTGTATAGAGAGAGAGAGAGAGCGCTGCACCAGAGAGCGCGGTAATATGAGAAGAGAGCGGCAAAGAATAGCGCTGATAACGCTGGCTGCTACAGCTCGAACTGCACTTAAGATAATTTGCATGTGTAAATGCAACTACAAATACTCTATATTTATTGAGCCGCGCAGGGCTCCAAATGTACAACAATTGTTGACTGCAACTAATTTTGTGCTGACGCCAACATACTCCCCCCGTTGAAAGGCTCCCTTTCAACAGTAAATCCAATAGGCGGCAGACACATCTTGTTCACGACACTCCTGATCATTCCTTTCGGTGTCTTCCAGTCAGCAACTCGAGCAATGCCATCTCTGCCCGGAATCACAGCATGCACTCTGGCTAGTGGCAAGCTCATGGTCGGCGGATTCTCGTCCTTAACGAGAAATACATCATCCAGTTGAATCGAACGAGCTGGAGATCTCCATTTAGCACGCCGTAGAAGGAGTGTGAGATACTCCTTACGCCACCGTGCCCAAAAGACTTGCTGTAGGTGAGTCATTTGCTGCCAACCATCCAAGCGGTTGCAGGCTAGGCTCGTTAGGTCCAGTTGCAGAATTGTTGCTGGAACTCCGCCAATAACAAAACTGGCCGGAGTCAGCACATCTACATCGCCAGGATTTTCTGAAATTGGATCTAACAGTGGAGAATTAGTTGTTACCACAGTTTGACAGACAAGTGCTCGCCACTTATCAAAAACGAGCACCGACTGATCAACACAGTGGTAATGGTGATGACTTGCGGCGTTCTCTGCCGCATCCAGATTTTGGCGGCAGTGCTGTACGGCGATGGTTGCCTCCAATTCGCTGACCTCAGTGGCAGGCGCATCCATTGCCTGCGTCACCGGCTGCTGTTCAGCGCTGCTGTTGCGTAGATCTTGCAGCTGCTTCTTTAGCTCCTGTACCTGCTTGGCAAGCTCCACATTGACTTGGGCATCGGTGGAGGCATCAGCGACGGAAGCATTGTTGGCCTGCTCCTCTAACAGTTGCTCCCTGGCTTTGTGCAGCTCCAGTCGCGTTGCCTCCAGCTTGGCGTTACAATCGCGCAGCTGCTCGGCAAGCGGTCGCAGTGTCTCAAGCTGTTCGCTCTGCTGCGACAGAGTGCTTTCCAGCTGTTGGATGAGTTGCTCGCTACGCGTCAACTCTTGGCGCATATCGTGCATCTCCTGCTGCAGCTCCTGCTCCTTACGACTCTGCTTCATCTCGTTGAGCTTCATCTTGTTCTTGAGCAGCTTGAGCTGTCCCTCATCCGTATTGATGCGCTGCAGCTGCTCCATCTCCCAACATCGTCGAACAACTTCATCCTGTCGCTTATCAGCAATCGAGACATCCTCTAATGCTGGATTGGAGATCAACAATGAAGTTCGGCTCAAGCGTTGACTACCACCTGTAACTACCCAGCCAAGGCGAGTCTTTTGTAACAACGGCAGTCCGGGCACGAGCCTGATCTGCCCAACACACAACAAATCATAGAACATGCTGGCTCCAATCAGCAAATCCACACACTGAGGCTTGTAAAATGTGGGATCAGCCAGTCGTATGTTAGCCGGAATATTCCAATTTGTAATGTCAATTGGAACGCCGGGCTGACTATCCGTAATCGTGGGTGAGACCAACGCAGTGATTGAAGCGGCATAATCCGATGTTTGGGACTTAAAGTCAATTTCCACCGTGTGATCTTCAGTGCGAACATTAGTGTCACCAAGCCGCGGGACCAGTTGAGTCGCGTTGTTAACTGCAACTGCTGTGCCAGCCGAGAGCTAACTAGATGCAGCTGAGAGCCTGAATCCAGCAAAGCTCTGCATGGAAGAAATAGGCCCGATCGACTTTTAGCCAGAATAATAGCAGTGGCCAGTAGCACCACTTCTGCTGAACCATCCTGTGCAGCAAGAGAAGCAGCAGAAGATGGTAAAGTGCACGACGAATACGCGATGAGAGCAGATTCAGCTATTGCATCGGCTGGCTGCTGGGAAATGTTGTCGTCAAAGTGCAGCAAGGTATGATGCCTATTGCCACAGACATGACAATGCCCACTGCCGCACTCACGAGAATGGTGTCCAGCCTTTAAACAATTAAGGCAAAGGGCCATCTTCTTCGCTTCCTCTTTGTCGCAGAAAGGGAGAAAGGTTTCCAAATCGGCTGCACGTATATATAGTGTGGCCGACACAATTACAAAATAGGCACGGAGAATTGTTACTTTGGGATGCCACGAAGGATCGTCTACTGGGGTTAGTGTTTGATTGTTTTTTCCCACCTGAGGTTGAAGGAATGATATGCCATTGCATGCCAGGTTCTCTAGCTTTGGCATCGCTTCTCCAAGAACGCTAGAATTCTTCAGCTGAGGGTATTTGTCCATAGATGCAGCTTCCTCCCAACAAGTCTGAGTAGATGTCCAGCTTTTGTAGCAGCATGTGTATGACCATGCAGCCAGCTATTTCCTGCTTGCTTCCCAAGGATGCAAGTGCGCGCATATGTGAGTTAACCTTGTCTGAAAAGTCGCGTAGCTTCCCTGCAGAAGTCGAATCCACCTTTTTGAGTCCAACAATCTCCTTGATGTGCGATTGAAACACTAATCGCTTATTATTGAACCGTTTGTTCAAAATGTCCAAAGCCGCACGATAGTTCGCACTGGATATTTCTAGCGAACGTACCGACTCTAACGCCACGCCCGACAAACACGACCGTAAATGTTGAAGCTTTTCAATGTCACTAAGCTCTGTGTCTTTATCAATGATCGAGTTAAACATGGATATAAAGTTTGCGTATTCCGTGTAACCGCCAACGAATGTAGGCAGCTTGAGTTCAGGTAAGCGCGGTCGATGATAGCGATCAATAACGACGGGAATTGACCGATCAGCTGCCGACTCAACATTCCGAAATGTTGACGATAAGCGACGCGTTTCGACCATTTCAAGCTGCCTATTCAACCGATCTTTCAGTGACTTGTTTAGCTCCAGAAAGTTTCTGCTCAGCACACTGCTTATTTCATCGAAGTTAAGACGTTCCAGAGCATCATGAAAATGTTTGAACTCGGCTCCAGTTGTGTTGAGCTGCTCTAAGGTTGACTTGATTTGTACCGAATCAAACGAATTTAGAGTAGGCACCGACCACGACTCGTCAAGCCTCTGTAGATCACCATACATCGCTTGAGTCTTGCGCGTATAATACGAAATCAGCGCAGGCACACTTTCACTGGACGCGACTGTTGTGTTCATGTTTAGGCTGGACGCTCGCACAAAATTGCAGCCAAATGCACAAAATGACAACAACAAAATGTAAAATGTTTCTATGTGCTTAATCGCGCACGCACAGCTGCTTATGTACACGAAAGAAGTTCACGAAAGTTCAAGCGAAGCAGCGGCAAACACTAAACGACGATTGCGTAGCGGATTTATCACCAAGCGGAGAGAAGACAAATGCACCAACAACAAACAGCTTCTATATATCGCCCACGCTCAGCTGCTTATGTACCGACGCACGAAAAGTTCACAAAGGTTCACAGCGAAGCAGAGGCACACTAAGCGGCGATTAAGAAGCGAATTGATTTGCACTTGTCTTTTAATGTTTTATGCACTAGTTTTTATCTATGCAAATGTTTTGATTTTGTAATGTTGTTTTGTTTGTGATGTTGTTTATTAAACGCACTTAATAAACAAGAATCACGTCGGGGTCACCAAATGTTGCGCTATCAGCTTTTTGATAGCTTTATTTAAAATAAGTACACAAACTTATTTCACGACGTTATAAACTTTATTCACGAATGAATTAGATTAATTATTATTAATCCTTAGAGTTTTACGGACTAGAAGCCACTTGCTTAGTCCTTTAACAACGACGAGGATATTAATTAGAACGCTCGAGTTATGCGAACTAACCTTAATTGACAACGATAAATAGTCAACTGTATAGAGTGTAAACTCACTAGCTGCAGCAGCCGGCGGATCAGCGAGCGCCCTTTGTATAGAGAGAGAGAGAGCGCTGCACAAGAGAGCGCGGTACTATACGAAGAGAGCGGCAAAGAATAGCGCTGATAACGCTGGCTGCTACAGCTCGAACTGCACTTAACATAATTTGCATGTGTAAATGCAACTACAAATACTCTATATTTATTGAGCCGCGCAGGGCTCCAAATGTACAACAATTGTTGACTGCAACTAATTTTGTGCTGACGCCAACAGTGTGTTTGTATCTGTTTCCAACTCAGTTGGTTGTGCATGGTGCTCACGTTGAGTTCTGTCAGACGACAGCAAAACTTGAATTACATAACAAAGGATGCGGATACTGTAATGCCCACAACAGCAACAGTTTTGACTGCAGTTAACTGTTAAGCAGACAACACTAACAATATAACCATATTCAACTAACCAGCATTTTTGCACCCATTAAATATGTCAAGAGAAACTTATGCTGTGCACCACGAAACAGGGTGGTGACTAAAAAATGGTTTGTTTATTATTCAAAAAAAAAAAAAAAAAAAAAAAAACAATATGTTGCCAGAATATTGGTTATATAAGCGTGAATAAGATATGGACTTGGCTATTCCCATTGCCACTCCCAACCCCATTTTCATTGAAAAGTTCTGCTTAATCGACTAAGACTGGCACCAAGAACGAACTGCAAACACACATTTATATGTGCATACATAACAGCAATCTTGACTTGCAACGTACGTGTGTGGCAACAGAAACTTCAATCCAATATACACTCAGATAGTGATGTGCCACACACTGAACGGAGGGTGCTCAATATCAAAGCAATACTGCCTTTCAAGTTATTCATAGCGGGACCGTCAAGTCATGAACAAAATGCTATTTGTAGAAAGTGTTGGATGATTTACAATGGATCATTATGTTTTAAAATTTGAAATGTATACGATACGATAACAGATCAATTGGAATCGGGTTGCGAGTGTTGCAGCTTTTACAAGTTGGACTCGCTTGCACATCTCTAGGTGGGAAATCAAATGAATCGGTGAGCAGCGAAACCCTGACAATTCAAAGACATTAGCTTCCACAATGGACGAGTATGAGAATTTACACGTTATGCAATAAATACTTCCGTTTTACAATAATCAAATGACGATTGTGGGCGACTATTCGCATTTCGCTTACACTGTCGAGCACGGCTCCAACTTAAATGGCACGGAAATAGCTATCAGCAACCCAAACTCAAACTCCAACTCAAACTGGAGCATGCCATTGGAGTACTAACAGAGGATAGCTATCAAATGGTACATAGATACATAAATGTTCGATGACGATGGCGATGACGATGGTCGAAGGTCTGTTCACTGGTCTGATTTGGGGGAGGCCCTCTGCTGGTGCTCTGCTGGTGCTCTGCTGGCGACATCAAAGGCAGGAGCATCGCACGGAGAGACTAATAAAAATGGCAACGAAATTATGCAATTAGTAGCGTAATATGAAGCACTTTACGGGCATTGTGGGCGTCCTCGTTAATGACACTTTTATCCAGGAGCTGTTGTTGTTGTTATTGTTGTTGTTATTGTTGTTATTATTGTTGTCGTCGTTGTTGGATATAGGAGATGGTTGCGGCTTCGGTGGTTTGGTTTACAATATATATACTTCAATGGCCAACAGAAAAGTTGTTTGCCATCCATGACGCTGCTGCTATTGAGACAAACAGAATGCTAAAGGAAATGGGGCGTGGCAATGTGTTAACGATAACTTTTTAGCTGATCGGATTGTCAGTCTCTGTTTTGCTTGCTTGGAAAATGGGTAAACAGTGTGCAGCTTCAAGCAGATTATGCTACTCACAATGGCTTAGCGCAAACTAAGTGTTCAACAACTTAAATTAATTTACTTTTTATGTATGCGTACAAAGTAAATGTAGATTAGCTAATAATACATGTAAATATGTAAATTATATATATATGTATATGCATATAAACGATCTAGAATAAATCGGTGTCAAATTAACGCGTCTGATTAGGTCCGCTAAAACTAAAATATTCCCAATGTTAACTAACTGTTGACATGAGCGAATTCTGTGAATTGCTGCTCGACGGTGTCAAAACAGTGCACTTTGATATCCACACAATGGAAATGCTAAATTATGAATAAAAAATGACTTCAATCTTCAAGAAAAAACGCGGCAAACGCGAAAAAATTAATTCACTACATTTTTGCCTTTTTATCGCGAAATTTGTCGTCGAACAGCAAGCCTAACAGTCATTAACAGCTTAAGGCCGTAACATAACATATAACCAGTTAACAGCTGTTAATGCGAAATTTGGCGTCGATCGGTAAAATTAACAGTCAGTAACAGCTAAAGGCTGTAACGTAACATGCGACCAGTTAACAGCTGTAGTTAACATAGAATATCGATATCAATTGATATCGTTACTGCGATCAGCGGCTTGAAGAAAAATAGATCAGTCGTTGTGAATAAGAAAACTGAGCGGGTGTGTTTGAAAAATATATAATTAAAATAATTTTTGTTTTTGAATATAATTAAAGTGTAATAACGAAATTTAGTGGAAATCGTGTCTGTGAAATATATCTAATCGTTGGCAAGAATAAGACCGCTGATTTCCCTTTGTGATTTGCTTGCAGCTGCAAAATGCAAAATGCATACTTAAGCAAAAACACAGCACTGCCAGCCAAGAAAATCGGAGAATTTCTGTTATACGACTTGTGGCCTTGCGGCAAAAATCTATGAAATTGTGTAAAATAATTTTTGTTTTTGAAAACAATTAAAATGTAATAACGAAATTTGGTGGAAATCGTGTCTGTGAAATATATCTAATCGTCGGCATGACTAAGTCCGCTGATTTTCCTTTGAGATTTATCATAAGTTTAGATTTGTACTTGCAGAGTACAACGGTTTTTTCGGCTCCGCTGCAACATGCATACTTAAGCAAAAATACAGCGTTGCCAGCCAAGAAAATCTGAGAATTTCCGTTATTCGGCTTGTCTTGGCCTTGCGGCCGACATCTATGAAATTGTGCATGAGTGTGTGTGATTAAGTGTCCGCCCCGATACACACACACATTTATAGATACATACATACACACATACGCTAATATTATGTATGAAATATATGGATGGGTAGCGCTGGCAACCTTGGCGTCGGTTTCTTTTGCTGCTTACCGGATTGCTTTGCATATCGCTCCGACACAGGCTACCTCAGCAGCGGCAAAAGGCTGTGTTGCAACGGTTGTTGTGTGTGTGTGTGTGTGTGTGTGTGTGCGTGCCTGGCCTGGCAGTAGTCAAAACATTGCAGCACTGGCATTAAACACAAACACACCCAAGTACTGTTAGTCGGTGTGCGCAGCATATAAATAGTTGTGGGGTAGGCAAGAAAATGCACCGACACAAACTAGGTGTAAATTCAATAGAGGTTTTTTCTGGTTTAAAGTATGTTTATTGTATTGTTGCAATAGTTTTTTTAAAATATATCAGTTATGAATATGCATAAGGCAGTATAGAGGTGTTTTTTTTTTATCCAGACCAGTGTGCTTTTCTAAAACGGGATTTGAATTCAATTAAATCCTGATTGCTTTCTTGCGGTGCACAATTTATTCGCTGTTGGCGAAATAATGTCATAACATGAAGAGTGATATTCCACGCTCCAATTACGAGCAGCCGTGCTCTTGCTCCAAAAGTAAAATGCACAACGTTACGGCCGGTAGAGAGTCGGGCAAGCAAGCAGCCAACCATCAGCGCCTCTGCCTGTGGCATGCCACAGCCCAAGCTGGGCTGGTCTGGTCTGGTCTGGGCTGGGCTGGGCTGGGCTGGGGTGGTCTGGGTTTAGCTGCGCTTCAGTTCGCTTAGCTCTGTTGCAGCTTGTGCAAGCATTTGCGCTTATGTAACCAATGTCATCGTTATTTTTAACTTAATTTACATGCTTAACTAAAGTTGTCAGGAAATTATGTTGTCGCATGCAGCTTTCAATTATGTTGCATGCAAGAGGGCTGCCAAGGGGTGGCCCCTTGCCACCATCACCACCACCACCAACATCCCTCCGACAGCAACATGTGCTCGCAGCTGTCGAGGGAGTCGCCAATGCTCGCACATGTTCACACCATCAGCATCATGTCGGTACAACATGGCGTATGAATTCATCATTTGTCATGTGCACATCACATTATCATATTTGTTGGCAAGTCAATTACAAGGCGTCTCTACAAAATGCGCAACATACATTCAAGTAAATGACTACATGCATAATTACGGCTGTTAATCGAGTTATGCAAATCATTAAATCCATTCACTAATGATGAATGCCATATTTTTGTTGAACATTTGTATTATTATTTTTTTTCTTTTCTTATTTGGTGTACACTGTAAAGTTATTTAAAGGAACTTTTAAAACCATTTTAGAAACAGTAAAATAAAATATTAATTTTACTAGGTACTGTAGTAAGTATCTTTTAACATTGAGAAAATTTTTAGGGTCATCACACAGACCTGTTTGCGGACTGGTCCCTCACAATTCTCCGCACACTTCTTTTGCTGCTTTAGGAAGTTACTCCTTGATTTTTTTTTAAAATATATTTTACAGTAATTTTTTTATTTTTAATTTGTATTAATTCTTCTTTAAGCTCATCGAGCTCTTCTGTCAATTTATTGGGTTTTTTCCAAACCTATGGTCTCTCAGCAATTCTCTTTGTTAGATTGTTTTTATGACATAAAGCTTGGTCTACGGATTTTTTGTTTTGTTGACTGTTGCTTGCCGTTCCCGGCAATGCTTCCATTGTGATCCGTATAACAACCCATAAGAAAACCGTTTTTGTACACTCTACTTATTCAGTGTTTTATTTTTTGTCCTTAGTTTGGATCTATAGAAAAAGCTTCCCTCATTTTGGCTGGTCTGCTCTCGATTGTTTACAGCTATTTTTGTAGATGTCAGCTGGTCGTTATCATATGTGTGTTGACATCCATCAATCAATTTATCCACTTAAACATAAATCCATGTTTTAGTCTGCAGATTATTCTCAAATGCACTTAGCTTCATATTTATGTTGCAACAGAGGGTAACAGTTTATGCATTGCATTTATACGCCACAATAGATTTTTTAATAGAATAACACAATTAAATTTCGAATTGATTCTGAATAGTTAGCTTTTATTTCTTAACGAAAATAGTTAAACAGAGTAGAAAATGCATCCTTTTAGTTTTTTAATTAGAGTTTAAGTCACTCGATTTAATTCTTGAACATAACAAATATATTATTCAATCTTAAGTCAACCATATCGAAAATACATTTGAACCTTTATTCAGCTCTCATCCTAAAGAAGCGTTCGTATTTGTATGAATAGCTTTGAATGCCATTCATTTCATTCACACTCTGCACACATTCATCTTAATGCTCTGGACACGTTGGAGTTTTTTTCTTCTTTTTTTTTTTTTTTGTTGAAGTGATGAACGCAGAGCGACAATTAAATTTAATAGCAACGCAATTAACTCTTAATTTATATTTTGGCATCGTTTTTGCCAATGTTTTTTGTGTATTTTTCGGGTATTCCCCGCACAAGCGTGCAGCAGCGTGTTGAACCATTGTCTTTAGATCTGAATGCGCGATGTGGAGAATTCCCGTTGAATCGAGTTTGTCGGGGGTGAAAAGGCGACACTGAAAAAGTGTAGGCTGCGACACAGAGGTCATTTTATTAATTAACCAACAGGCAAAGTTGCTTTGCATTTGGCCAAGTCCGTAGTCCGTAGTCCGTATCCGAGTCGGAGTCGGAGTCTGGGTCCGCTCAACGCGTTGCCCAAAATGTGCGGC
This sequence comes from Drosophila mimica, assembly GCA_037043585.1. Taxonomy (NCBI): domain Eukaryota; kingdom Metazoa; phylum Arthropoda; class Insecta; order Diptera; family Drosophilidae; genus Drosophila; species Drosophila mimica. Next base: position 9,096,398 of record JBAMBE010000748.1, on the reverse strand, counting down.
AAATTGCGTGAATTATTTCAGCTGTGTGCGTGTATGTGTGTTTGTGTGTGTGTGTTTGTGTGTGTGTAGGTTTTGACCAAACAGGGGCAGCTAAATTAAAATAAAATGCTCGCAACTAAGTGCCCATACTTTGAGAACCATCACCCCCATTTGCTCTGCCCTTTTGACCCTTTGAATTACTTCATTAAATTTGCATATTAGGTGAGGACTTGGTTGCCCTTTGCCGCATTTTTTGTCAGCTTTGCTCAGCTCAGTCCAGACTCGTGTCCTCTTGTTTGGTTCTGCTTTTTTATTTTCCTTATTATGGCACGGAGGCTAACAGCCCATAACTGTCGGATTGAAAAGTAGGTTTACAACTGCGAACACACTTTTTTGTTAGATATCCGACAAGTTATAATCAATTTTTATTTTATTTACATTTATTTTGTAGATCAATTATATAGATATTTAATCCAATAATGCTACTACTTACGTAATGCTAGATATGGTTTTTTTTTTAACCTTTTTCTCGTGTTGTAAATATTAACTTATGCATCCAGTCTTGACTTCACTTTATAGTGCAGCCAGTAAATTGTCGTTGTGGGAACTACTTCTTTATTGGATCAATCCAGTTTTACTTATAGATACGCTCCTATATCGTATCTAACGCCTGTCATTTTCTATCTGCACATTATGTTAACATTTGCTTCAGACCCCGAGAACCACAGTTCAGTCCAGGAAGCAATCTTAGACAAGTCTTTAATTATGTAAATTATTGTATTGCTTGGCATGGTGCAAATGGCACTCGACCTACACAAATCCTCGTCAACTGACCCGTTGACCCCCAAGGGCAACCGCCCCCCGGCGGCACTTTTGTAGTGGCGCCTGAATCCGCCACCGCCCCCTTTCAGACCACCCACCCCACCACCTATCTAACACCTGTTTAGTTCTCGCGGTTAACGGCACAAATGGAAATAGCGAGCGGCTAGACTATCGCCATCATCATTTAACCATCATCATGATGATGGCGTCGTTATGATCATCACCTCGATGTCGCGTCCTTTCTATTGTCAACGTGCCGAGTCCACAACCCATGGAGAAGCGCAGACGCAAAGCCGCCGTTGCTGCTGCTGCCGGCTGATGCTATAAATTAGAAAGTGTCAGGTTCGTTACGTAAATTACCTGGCTGTAAAAAACGAGAGAAAAGCGGACGATGGCGGCGCCGTCACCGTCGCCTTTGCTGTCGACGTCGACGATGACTGGAGCACCACCTGAGGCATTTACTTAGGCAGGGGGGCATGGGGGAGGGGGGCAGGCTTCAAAATCTCCTGGTTTGGGCAGTGTCTTTTTATTTGCGCTTCGCGCGCCGAAAGGGCAAAAAGATTTGTCAAGGATATTTACGGCATGGCGCAAATTTGGGTGGCGGCGAAACGCCTAGTTTTGCTTTGCATGCGGCAGCAAGGCTAACACAGAGACGCAAAAATTAAGAGAGAGAGAGAGAGAGAGAGAGATACAAAAAAAGTAATACAGAGAGAGAGAGAGAGAGAAACCCAACAGACACAAAACAAATAAATAAAGATGCTGACCCAGAAATAAAAATGAGATTAAGTGTGATTAACACGCTGTCGAGCTGAGATACCGCCATCTTCCATAACATGTTTATATATATTTGTGGGTGGCTGTGTGTGTGTGTGTGTGTGTGTGTGTGTGCGTTTGGTCGAGTATTTCCCGTTATTTGCCTCGCATTCAACTTGTTCGCATAGGCTGCAACTGTTTTTTATATCCTTTCAGTGAGTAATATAAGTTTTTGCTCACAGGCTATATACATATATATATATATATATATATATATATATATATATATATATATTCGTGATCGTCAACATCTGACAGTCCAGTCTTTTGATTTTAATCATAAGACATAAGATATCTTAGACTATTCTGGATCGTACCACTATATCATAAGCATATTATAAGGGTATATAGTCTTCGGCGAGCCTGTCGCAGATATTCTTTGTTGTTTTTGAATCTTGTATCTGTTGTTGGACTCAGCTTTCGGGCTTTTTTTCTAGCGGATTTGCTAATGTTCTCTTTCGATCTCTTTTAGCCCCAGCCCCCTTTCGCCGTGCCGTACGCTGTTGTCCTTGGTGGGGAAATTTATTTGGTTACAACTTGATTTGCATAAAAGAACATTTACTTTTTAATTAGGTGTAAAATTTATGCACTTCACTTTCGCTTCGGCTGTTTTGTTATTTTTATACCATGATACCGAAGCTATAATAGTATATTGGGGTTGTGCAATGTTCGTCAGTAATTTCTTGGACCACGCCCACAGCCGCCCCCAGGAGCGTCCGTCCTAGAAATCTGAGCTGCGCATATCTTCCATAATTTGTAAGCTAGAGTAACCAAATTTTGAAAGCCTATGTCTCCCGTAACTTAAGAGTTATAGTTACCAAACTGGAAAGGTATATCACTAAGATCGAACTCTAAATATTGTTTTCGGCCACACCCACTCCCGCCCCCAAAAACCGATAAATTCCCACATCTCCCGTAATTTAATAGCTACAGTTGCCAAACTTCGAAGAAGGGTTACTATCATATATCTAACTCAACCTGAAAGGCAAACTTGGACAGTATTTCTTGGATGCACAGAACTTATGGTATCATAGTATTCCGCAGTCGGTTACGTCCGACTGCAACGTTCTCTTTTCCTTTCTTTACACTTTCTGCTGCTGAAGTTGGCGCGGGCAGCACGTGGGTAACTGAGTCCTGGACACAGGAGTGTGATAGCAACTTTTGTTATTCTACTACCCTTTGTCACAAAGTGCGTAATGTTGTAGACATAGTTGACCCCATAAAGTGTTTGTTTATTCAAGTAATTTAATGTTAATTATTATGCTACAAGTTTGAGGTAATCTCGATTCCTGCAAGGACAACGGACCAACTTATTTGATGATTGGTATTCATCTGATTTATTCCAAAAGTATTGGAGTTTAGGCAAATACAATTTGAACATATTCAAGCTTTCTGTTGTGATAGTCTTATCGTCTTCCACATAATGTTTTCGAAGTGACGAATCAAAAATAGATCATAAATACAAGTGTCAGTTATGTTTCCCATTCAAATTTGTCAGATTGTAAAATGTCTGAGGTTTAAGCTCTGTTTAAATTTGATACCTGTGCATATTTCTGTGAATCAGATTTCTCACTTCTTTATAGTCGATCATGATATATATGCGGTAACATTAAGATACTTATGCGACTTGTAGCTTTATTTGTTCGGCTATTCAAATTGTGAGAAATTTTTGCTAGTTGAGCAAATTGGCTGTGATGCCATTTGCCAGGCGAGGCTTAAAATGAGAAAACTACCAAAAAACATCGGGCCTTAAGTGGTCTAAGTGGTCAAGCCATTCACAGTTTACCCTGATATTCTAGCTTGAAGCCAGTCGGGTAAATATTTCATTCTCTTTTTATTCAGACTGCACATTGGCCAAGCAGAGCAACTGAAAACATAATTTCAAAAGCGAGTAGTAAGTTTTGGTAATATAAACTGACTTGTGACTTGAATCCTCCACCTGCCCAAAAACCAATCGTACAAAAATGCTGACAAATGCACACACTCAGAGACACACACACATATACATACATACATGTATGTATGTATGTATGTGGGCAATAGTGACGTCAGAGAGTGACTTTTTTAGTTGACAGTTTGGTCGCTGGGGGGGGGGGGGGAGGACCGAGTGTCCCCCAAGCCACATCACGTCCAAAATGTACATTTGCCTCTCTCAACACGTTGCTGCTTCATCCTTCTTGCCGCTGCTGGTTTTCCAGCTGCTGTTCGCATTTATATCGCTGTCGGTATGTGGAGAACACAGTTGTGTTGACGCTGACGCTGGCGGGTAGTTAATCGGTCGCTTGCAATGCCAACGGTGAGTTACCCCTTCCCCTTCCCCAACCCCTTCATTCCATGCCCCATTCCGCTGCCAGTGCCAATACACTGTGGGCGACGCCAGGTGTGATAAGGAATTTTCAGATTTCTTTTACTTCACACATACGTTTCAGGAGTCTGTACAATACAGGGTGATCCAAATTGTGCTCTATTTCCTGCAAAATAATGGTCGAACATTCGCATAAGGATCAACATTAATCTTCGTTCCCAATCTGAATCGAGTGCCTTTAATTTTGATTGCATAAAATGACATTACCTTCCAAATTACCGAATGCGAAACTTCTAACGAAATAAAGTAGTTATTCAAATGGGATCAAACATGATGAATTATAAACATATAAAAATATATAAATATATAAAAATACAATACTTTGGCGTCAGCACAAAATTAGTTGCAGTCAACAATTGTTGTACATTTGGAGCCCTGCGCGGCTCAATAAATATAGAGTATTTGTAGTTGCATTTATACATGCAAATTATCTTAAGTGCAGTTCGAGCTGTAGCAGCCAGCGTTATCAGCGCTATTCTTTGCCGCTCTCTTCTCATATTACCGCGCTCTCTGGTGCAGCGCTCTCTCTCTCTCTCTCTATACAAAGGGCGCTCGCTGATCCGCCGGCTGCTGCAGCTAGTGAGTTTACACTCTATATAGTTCACTATTTATCGTTGTTAGCTAAAGTTGTTCGCAGAACTCTAGCAGATCGATCGGTCTAATTAATCTCGTTGTTGAGAAGATTTAGCAATTGGCTTCAAATCTTCATTTCGTGCATCGATCTCTATTCGTCGTTGTTGAAAGACTAAGCAGTTGGCTTCTAGTCTAGACTCAAATAATCCAATACATTCGTGAATAAACTTTATAACGTTAATAAATAACTTAGTGTATTTATTTGGAACTAAAGCTATCAAAAAGCTGATAGCGCAAACATAGTATATATATAAATGTATATGTGTGAATATTTTAATTAACTTGTATGTACAATTGCATATGTAGGTTTTTAATATTCGCAATTATAAACTTGGGTGTTAATATATTATATATATATATATATATATATACATATATATATAAATATATATGTGTGTGTATATCAATGTGTGCCAATTTTTGGCCACAGAAGGCCCTGTTTTTTTTTGGTTTTTTTTTTTTTTTTTTGAATGCGTTTCGGTTTTTATTTTTGCGCCTTTATTGGAGAAACTTTTGTTGCTACTTTTGTGTTTTGTTTGCACATTTCTGCGCCAACAACTGTCAATCTTTTTCTGCTGCCACTGCCGCTGTGGTGCCTGATGAAGCCTGCTCCAAAGCCACCGCCGTGCACGGCTTCGTCTTCTTCTTCTCCGTTTTCGTCTTCGTCTTCGTCTGCGTTTGCGTCCCCAACTCCGTGTCCATCCTGGTTGCCGTGTCCGTCTCCGACTCGTATTCTGCTCATGTGTTTTGATACACATATTGTATCGTTTTGTGCCACAGCTAGCAAAGGGCCGTACGTGTGCTCCAGGGAGATGCTCAAGGTGTGTGTGTGTGTGTGTGTGTGTGTGTGTGTAACTGTAAGTGGGAGTGTGCAAGTGTGTAAGTGTGGAGTGGTATGTGTGCGTACGGGGCTGGTGCTCGGCATAAGTGGCTGTATAAAAAGAAGTCGACATTTATTTGCGAGCATGCTGTAAATTGTAAATTACATTCCTAATCTTTGTAAGACGCTACACACACACACACACACACACACACACACACACAGAATAAACACACTCAAATGGGGCGATACACTAACTACACTTTAAGGCCGCTCCGCTCGGTCCAGGCACAGCTCAGGTTCCCCAATGAGGCAGACAGACGCAGACTGACAGCTGAGCCGAGCCAAGATACAAATACAGTGGATGAGGAGGATAGATGGTGAGAGCGAGAGAGAGAGAGAGGAAGAGGGAGAGGGAGAGAGCAGAGCACGTCACGCACTTTTGCTCATTTGTGTTTTAAATTTCATTGGAGACAACAACAAATACGAGTAAAGTAATTTTAAGTAAAGAAAGTTACAATTTCGGTTGCCAACTTGAGGCGACGACTTCCACGCCTCCTTGGGGGCTCTGCTGCATTGTGACTTTTATGCTTGCCGTGATTTGTGCCTGTCTGTCTCTCCCTCCCCCTCCCCCTATCTCACGCTCTGTGTGATGTGCTGTGTGTCGCTTAAAAATCTGCGACAGTGACAATGTCACGTTTTGTGTTAATTTAATTACAAGAAACCATTTGTAAATATCACGACGTGATTTGCAAGGCACGCATGTCGCCACAGGACCCAAAGCCTTAAAAACAAAAACCCCACAACCCCTTCCACTCGCACCCACACCCACACCCACATCCACACCCAAAAGCACACTTACGCAGGGTGTGTGTTCGTGATTTACAATGATATACAATTTTCAGGAGTTTACATTTGCATTTGCAATTCATACGCAAGCAAATTGTCTTGACGCTTTCCACCAGA
>JBAMBE010000748.1:9015000-9085000 GCA_037043585.1 Drosophila mimica | reverse complement strand
TATCAACATTGTTCCACAACTTTCATTTGAATAATCGGCTTATTGAGTCAGTAAGCCGATTTGAGTTCCTCTTTCAGCTTTTGTAGCTTATTGCTCATTAAACAAATGCATGCAATTACACACACACTTACACACACTCACACACACTCGCACACACACACACTCACACACACACACACTCACACACACACAGACGTAATCCAACTCATAATCAGTTGTAATAAGTGCGGTTTTTGGCATCTAGTCCAAAGTATTTTGGTATTGCCATTGACCACCTCAAAAGTAAACCTCAAATTTCCACAATTGCAATGCATGTGTTAATTATCATCTAATAGATTACGTTTATGATATTGTGCAACGATTCGTTTACGGATATGGAAACCGCAACCTGATGCGAGTTAACCGGTTGCAACTCAACAGATTTTGTCGGCATTTGCAATTAGCTAATGATCCACTGGCTTTGGTGGATATTCGCTGAAGTTTGCTTTTATTTTTGTGTTATTATTTTGATTGTTTGCTTTTGTACGTAATTTTAGTACATAACTTGACATTACCAGTTTAGCTGAAAATTATGTGGTAGTCTTTGTTTGTTGCCCAAAGGCTCAAACTAAAATTGATTACATTGGCAATTCAGTCATATGAAAGATTAAGTTTATTATGAGGATTTTTTGCTTTTTTTTTTTTTAAATTCTAAAGCTATGACTACGGCATGTCCTTAACTGGAGCGGCCCACATGCTCAGCAAAGAGGACATTAGGTGCTATGTTGGTTGTCTAATGCGAAATGTGAAATATGAACTTGCTCCTCTGCTCGCACCTTGTGCAAATGGGGCAGTCAGCGAAATTTTATTTAAATTGAAAAGGCTTCGAAGTGCCCCGGAGTGTGTGTGTGTGAAATGGGGCTGAGTGGTTGAGGGGACTTGAAGTGGTTGGTGGCCACCAAAAACAGCATCAACAGCAGCAGCAGCAGCAGCATCGCATTTGGGTTAATCTGAATCCGAGACGAGGTTGTAAAAGTCATTCAGTCAGGAAGCAATAAAATGATTTTACGCCAATGCTATGAAAATGCTGAATTTGAATAAAGGTTTGTGGCGCTGTTTTGCTCACGTCCTCAACTGGCACCCATCACCACCAACACCACCACCACCACCATCATCAACATCATCATCATCATCATCATCGTCATCATCATCGTCATCGTCGCCGTCGTCGTTGGACTCATATGGCCATCGATGGCGTCTTGGCGGTTGCTGTTGCTTCCATTGGCTTCCTCTTCTTGCCACTGCCTGTTTCCTTGCTGCTCCACAAAATTTTGCTGATGCAGCGGCCAACGTGACGCAGCTGGCGACAGCTGCAGAATTTTTGTGCCAATTATGTGTGTGTGTGTGTGCGTGTGTGTGTGTGTGTGTGTGTCTGTCTGTCTATCTGTGTATGTGTTAGTGTGTGTATTTTGTGTGCGCGCATTTACGCAAAACGAGCTCGGCTAATGCACAACGCATATTGAAGCAATTTGACTTGTAATGCTTATCCATTCTATTGCACAAGAATGCGTGTCTGTGTGTGTGTGTGTGTGTGTGTGTGTATGTGTGTGTTTGAGCACCGCATACATAGCCACACACTCACTCGAATATACGTCCTGCCATTTGCAGCATCAACTTTCGGCTTCAAAGCACAGAAAATGGCCCAACTGGCTTTACGTGGCACACCGAACACCCCCCAAACCCGCAATCCGCACCCCTTTCTTCTGCTTCCTCTGCTTCCACTCGATTCTCCTCCTACTGTGTGCTCCTGGTGGTTGCCGATGCTGCTTCTGCTGCTGGTCTGCATTTCCGTCCGGCACTTTGCATTGTTCTCGTTGCTCGGTCTGCAATTGTCGTCAATTGCATTGCAATAGCCGTTGCCCGACTAAGGCACACAGATGCCCCTATACCATGCCCCCTCCCTCCCTCCTATCCCTGACCTCCTTGTATAATCAACGCATAATGTCTTCGTCTTGTCCTCGACGACATCTTCTTTCTTTTGGTTACGTCGTGAGGTGCTCCTAATACAAGTCCAAAGTCAACTCGCTACAATTTTGAACATCCTTAGCACATCAACTGCATGTCTGTTGATCATTTCAGTTACCAGATCTGCCAGGCTCTGTTCCATAGCTCAGCTCTGATTTGCTTCCATTTTCAGATACTAAATTATTTATTTATTGTTACCAATTATTCAGCATAGTTATGGCTAAAAATTGTACACAGAGCTGTGTAAAATAATGATAATATGGTATTTCCGATATGCGATTTAGTTTCACCATTTATACCATGTCTCAGCGTCGATTTACTTAATGCTGATGTTTCAAGAGCAACAAGAAAATATGAATGTGAATGTGAAATTGACATGTCCGTTTGGTAGTCCGCTTGCCCATAGTTCTTTGTTAGCTTGTTGCACCCGAAATGCAGGAATAAACTAAACTGACTAATGAGGATTGGTCTATTTATACCGAAAATATTCAACCTGACGTAAGAAATCCCGATTTTATGGCACCCAGGTGTCCATAATGTAACTGTTGCAATTGTCCCTGAACCATAAACTAAGGTATTTTTTCACATAACCCGACCAAGCAGGTGGCGAAATCCCAATTTATTAGGGTTATATATTTATTTTGGTGGTTAATAAATGTACCTGCCATCCGTCTTTGGAATTATTTAAAAATAACGTATAATTAGTTTATGGCAGGCAATTACATTTGTTGCTTGACACTGTAGCTGTTAACTAGCGTTGCCACATAACTGTAACTACTCGTTACATGTATTCTATAGAAAGCAACTCTGCACGTTCTTGTCAAAATCACTCGGGTAATCAAAATAATAAAGAGTGCCCTGCTTATTCAGGAAGGAAGAAGCAGAAGGCATTTCCTTTGCAAATCTCGTCGACTTGCAGTCGCCGTGGAGCAGCTTAAGAATTAAAAAAATTTAGAAAAAAAAAACTTCCGGTTTAATTGAATTTTTTTTTAATAGAAAAAAAAAAAACTAACAGAAATAAATATGAGCAGTTCAAGCGACGAAGAATTTGTTCCCAACAAGAGGATTAAATTGGAAGAGTCTGGAGAGGCGGGAGGCAGGAGGACAGCAATAGCGAATCAGGAGATTGCTCCAGCACTGTCAGCGTGGATACATTAGATTCCAGTTCCGACTTATCAACAACAACAAGTGACGATGTCTCCGAATCTGATGTAATCATCATCAGCGATTCGGACAGCGAGTAGGCGACAAAAAGGAGCGATTCGCAATGCAGAAAACACACATTTCGACACACACACACACACACACACACATACACACGAGGCATACACTCGTATAAGTACTGGAAACACTAACACATTCATGCGAATAATTATAATTGCCATTCTCGAATTGAAATTGAAACACTATTTTGATCTCTCAAGATATCTTTCCTAGTTTTTTGCTATAATTGCACAAGAAAATAAAATCTTATTTTGCACAAATTGCAAAAAGCTTAATTCATATCAAATTGTGTGCAAATGTTGTCGTGACAAAAAACGAATGCAAAATGCATAAATCTGGCTCAAAACAAGAGCTATCCTTTTAAGCCAAGTTGATATCGCAGTTATGCAGCTCGAGCCAAGCCTGTTGTAATATTTATTATAATCAAAAATAGAGTAGAAGTTCGCTTTTTACTATTGGATACGTGGCTGTCAAACATAGTGTACATCCAGAGATTTTCGGTTGATCAATGGTAGTCCGTTTGCCCTTAGTCCTTGTTGCGTTCAGTTTACGTTGCTTGTTTACTTGCCTCTTGCTGTCACTGTGCTCGCAACATCGCTTCAATAACAACTGTGAGCTGATCTCGCTGAATCTCCAGAATCTGGCAGCAGCAGCAGCAGTCGGAGGCTGAGGTGGATACATGGATGGACACAGCGGAGCGCGATTGCCGCTGCGTGGCGACGGCGAGTACATTTTGGTTCTTGGTTCTTTGGTTCATTCTGTTCCAGGCGTTCGGTGGTCTCTAAACGATCCTCGCCCCAAGGTGAGATCCCCGCAACAGTGGGTGTCCTGCTGCTAATCCATTGAGCCCACCTAATCTGTCGACGGACAGACGTCGCTGTGCCGGGATGCAGCTGGCTGATAGAGAAATGACCTGTGTCTCTCTGCCGATTACTACGATTGCCCCGGTGACAATTGAGACATCGACAATCACTAAGATTGATCCGGTGACAATTGAGCCGATCACAATTGGGCCAGTGCTAGCTCCATCGCCAGGGCCGGTAGTATCGTAATGTCACAGCTGGTTAGCTAACTAAACACGACTGTTGCATGTCCTCTTTTCTTCTTTGTCTTAATAAATATAAATGGTCAATTTCGGAGATGCAGCCAGAGAATTTACTCTTTAATTGCAGCCAGTTCCATTTTGCTACAACTTGAATACCATCAAAGAGTACGATTACTGCCACGCCCATAACGCATGATTCCAGCTGGCTGCCTTTTGCCAGCCGCCATGTTCCTTTGGCGAAAATTATTTTATTGAACCCAATTGTTTTTGGCTTTGGATCGTTCGTTATTTGGCGGCTGCAAATTACTTTTTATGGCTGCCGAAGTGCCGCTTGTCGAGTTGCCGTTGCCACTGTTGCCGTTGCCACTGTTGCCGTTGCCACTGTTGCCGTTGCCGTTGCCGCTTCTCCTGCTGCTGCGGCGGCTGTTTTACAAACTTAATGGCTTAGAAAACCATTTGCATTCTTTCGGTTGCCCAACTTTTATCAACATTATTGGCGCCGTATGTTTGCCCCGCTAATTAGCTCTGCATCGACTGCATCGACACCACCTAACAAATATTTTGGTGGTTATGTATTTTATTATGCAGCTGGCAAACCAGTGATCAATTCCTGAGCTCATATTTTAAATTAGGGCTACTGCAATTTAATTCATTTGTAGTTCAATATTTCTATTTAAAAACTTAAAAGGTTTTGCAGAACCCAAATGCAGCCAAAGAAAACCTGCGGATTTCACTTTGCAGATTCACTTGGCCACCGTTTCGACCAGTTGCAGTTGTAGCTGGAGTCTGATGCCTTTATGACCTGACCCATTTAAACTGAATTTACAATAAACATTGTGCTAAAATTCAATATACTATTTAAAAATAGTAAGAATTATATTTGTTGGGAGTTAGCAGCAACAATAATATACTCGTAGACCGACGATGGCAAATTTGAGTTGTACACTTAAAATACAAAAGTTTGAGTATATCCGGATTCTGTCAAGTCCATCTAATATTATATACATACATATATGGTCAAAACAAAATTATATTTCCTTCTCAATAATGCCGTTATTACTTTACATCATTCACAACGATGAAGCTCAGTTTAATAATTTAAAATACAGATAGGAAAACAAAAATCCTTGAAATAACTTTAACATGTGTGCCTCAATCTTGTGAATGACCCTTTTGTGCCCAGTAAAAGTTGGCCTATCAACTTACTGGTTTGCTTTGAACGGAACACAATCACAAATATGAATTTGGTTAGCAGCAAATCCACTTCAGCTGTTTATGTGGGCCAAGAGAGTTTAGTGTTTGTGCATTTAGTTTTTAGTTGGCAAAACTTTGAGTGCTGCACATGGTCAAGTTTATTAGCCACAAAGCGAATTTCAATTCTTATGCATTTGTGGACTTTAAGAAAGTGCAAGCCTTAATTGTTATTGTTGTTGTTGTTGTTGTTGTTGTTGTTGTTGTTGTTGCTATATCAGACCGCTTGAGAGACCAACTGGAAACCGAGCTGATTTCATGTGAAGGCACAATTCAAAATTTGCCTTTTCCCCAGACACATCAACGCGTTTCAGTTATGCCCCATAAAACCCAAGCTAAAAACACAGAAATACATGAAATAAAACTGCATAAAATGCAAAAATATATACATAATGGCTCTGCGAATAGATTAACAGAGTTGATTTTGATTATTAAAATGTAATTTCAAGCAAACACAAGCAATGTTAATTGTGACCCGCATCTCAAATTTTTAGTGAATTGCCCAAACAGACTGCAGACTGAGTTTTGTCATCTTCCAATCAACCTTTAACCAAGCAGACTTGGCCACAAATTCCTAAATAGCTCAATAAATTTTGAATTTAAAATCAATCTATTGACTGATGACCGCACAAACAGAAAAAAAATTAAATTTAGAAATATGACCCATCAGGCAAAATTAATTTAAATAAACTTTTAATAATACAACACGCAAAATAAGAATGCCATATGAATTTTACAAAAATACTGCTTAATTTGCATTTGCATTCCAAAATACTTACTGAGTTCAACTTAAAATATGTCCAGATTACGATAGAATATGTCTTTATTTAGGAAATTCTCCATTGTTCTTGTGAAAGCCTCTAAATGCTGCTTGAATATGGAGTGTTTTTATACTTTGACATCGAAGGTATCGTAGTATATTGGTTTTGTGCAACACAGCTTTTTTCGAGATTCTTAGTTATAGGCATAGGGATATGGAACTTAAGCTTGTCTGTGCCTGCGTCAGACAAAGTGTAAAAATTGGAGTGCTAGTCCACTGGGAAGCTAGGAAATCGATAAAAATCGATAATTTCAAATATACAAATCCCACAATTTTAAGGCTATAGTCACCAAATTTTGTTGATAGGTTGTTGGCGATGCCAGGCTCAATTTGTGAGTAGAACCCGTCAAACTTTGTCAATATATTACTGGTAGTCGCCACTAAAGGATTATAATCGATAGAGTATAAGTCGATAAATCCGCGTACCTCCCATAATTTTAAAGATAGAGTCACCAAACTTTGTAGGTAACCGATAAAATTCTCTTTCTTAATAAGCTAGAAACACCACATTAGAAATATATATATTGCTAACCGGATGGTAATTTATGGATACACCCAACCCGTTATTTGCTACCAGTTATCAGGTGGTATTACATATGGTATCACAGTAATTCGCTGTCGGCTATGCCCGACTTCAACGTTCTCTATTGTTAAATTTGATTTCGTTTTATTTTGCATTGAGAACATTTTGGGTTCGCTTCTGTGGTTTTTTATGTTATGCAATTTACATAGATCTGTGCTTCATTTAAAATATTTCCACACACCCCCCCCCCCCCCCCCCCCCACCACACACACACACACACACACACACACATAGCAACAAATTGTGAGAATCAGATAGGGCAGGGTAGGGATACTCAGACAACAAGCAGTCTAACGTAATTTGATTTTTACATCGTTTTTCAGTTTAGGTTTTCCGGTTTTGCATTTCGTCGTTGCGACCATTTTCAGCTGTTTTGCCAGCATTGTGGCCAAGACTTTATTGAAATTGTTTCTTTTCATTTATCGCTTCTGCGTTTTCTGGCTCAACCGAAGAGCAACAGACAAGACAGGACCACCGACCGTATTGAAACCATACCAAACCATAGAATGGACATGGACACTCTGCCTCCCCCATATTTTTTGGCTTTTGTAGTTGAAATATCTTATTATTTGCCCGATACCTTATGCATTGGCATTTTGCATATTGCATATTTCTTATACGACACACAAATAACAAGGGTTTGGTCCGAGCACAACAAAAAACAAACAAATCTTCGATTAGTCTAACACAATTTATGGTTATTCATTTCCAATTCTATACAATCGAGAGACCAATTAATGAAAAGAAATATTTCAAAATGTGAATAGAAGAAAATGGAAAATGCTCAGTAACAGTTACTTAATATCAAAGATTTTTATTATTCCTTTGGCTTATGCAATATCGTATTATATCAGATACATATATTTACTTTATTAGTATAATCCCTTAGAACCATCAAGCCACACTTGATGTCAATGGAAGAGGCAATAATTTCAGCTCTTTGAGAGCATTCTGTGTGTGATGTTGGAGGGGGGTGTGGTGGGGGGGGGGGGGGGTAGGGCAAGGAGTGCCAATTGGATTGAAAGGGTATGTCGCTCAATTGCAATAATTTACATGCAAATGCGTTTGGCTCTAAATGTGGCAGCAGCAGCGACAACGCTTTCCAATGTCAGCATGTGGAAAACATGTGGGGTTTCTGGCGGTATGCGGTGGGCGGTGTAGGGTTTGTGTGCTGTTAAAGTTTTTGGCCAAATCGAACTAAAATACGCAAACAGGCAGTTGGATGTGAAAAATTCTGACGTAATTCAAGACGAATCTGAAGCTGGAAATGAGCTCGTCAGGCAAAAGCAGTAGTCACATGTGTTCTGTTTTTGGCAAGGCTTATAGGGTATGGCCGCATTTAAAGCTGACAACCTTTTATGCAGATACATCCCTTATGTATCTGTAGCCGTGTATCCGTGTATCCGTGTATCTATATCTGTATAAGCATGCATGTAGAAATACGGTGTGTAGTCGGCACATTGACAAATTGTGAACATGACAGCTCGCTGACTCTCACAGCCGCGACTGCGGCGGAGACATTTTGATGGGATACATTTTGGTCGTTTTCGACACAAAACGAAAATCCTTTTGACATTGTATTTACAAAACGCATTTGTCGCCAACGGAAATTGGCACAGAGCACAATAATAAAGCCGCACAGGAGGAGCCAAACAAGCGCGAAACGAACGTCAGCCAAAATGAATTTGCAAAGCGTCTGTCACTTGAGCTCAAGGATAACAGTTACAGCAAAAGCAACAGAAACAGCAACAGAAACAGCAACAGAAACAGCAACAGAAACAGCAACAGGAACAGCAACAGGAGAAGCATGCCAAATACAGATTGACAGTCTTCACATCGCATTCAATTTGAGTTCAAGATTCAAGAAATTAAACTATTGCCTGCTGTAATAAGTTCGATAACCGCAAGCTGAAAGCGCAGCCAGCGCTTCTAATGAAGTGGTTGGCGGCGTCTGGTGGCACATCTAGGCAAGTGGCACCATCAAGGGGCAGGGGACATCATCAATTGGCATAATGACGGACAGGAATGGCGAACCGGCTCAAGCCAATCATAAAAGGAACGCGCACCCAATCCATATTCCATACTCTGCTTTACAGTTGCGGATCGATTGGCTGGACTTGGATGAATATTGTACACCATATAAATAAAATGGTTACCAAAAATGTAAGCATTCCTGAATAATACATACCGATTTCACGTAAAAAGCTAATCCAATTTATTTCTAAATTTTTAGATAGAACGATAGCAACTGAATTCACATATTTCTACTTAATGTTTAAATAGAGGGTATCTCCGCGTCAAGCGTAATCTTTTTTCAGGCTTCTCCGATTTGCGGTCCATTCATTTAAGGTATTCAGAAGTCTGTGCGGATAGCTTGTTGACGATTCACACACTTCGATCGCATTATTTTACAAAGTAGAAGGCGTCCCGCAGTCTGCGGTCGCAAGAAGGAGCAGGAGCTGCTCATCAAGGATGGCGTTGCATAAGCAAAAGCCACAAACGGATGCCGATAGCTGGTGCTGACATTGACACGGCCACTGTGACAGTTGGTGCCTCTCACTGGGTTGTTGCAACGTCACGCGTCGCGTCTGCAGCCGCTTTTCAAGCGGCGACACGAATCTGAAGTCATGTTGAAAACTGCAAATCAAGAAGGCTGAAAGAGGCTTGCTGCAGATTTCAAATAATGAGCACATCCCGTTAGATTGGATGATGATGAAGAAGCGGAGCAGTTGCTTCATTGTCTGCATGCAAATTTCAATAATTTAACAACGGGACTGGCAACACTTGTGTGAGAACAATTGTTAATTGGATGTTTACCAGCTGAGTGGGTCGAAAACAAAACTATCAGTTAATCTGCGATGCATTGTAATTTTATTGTTTGAGCAGATCCTGCCTAAATCCAAATTATACAAACATACGCAATTTCAGGATAACACGGAGCTTATCTTGGTTGAGGTGCAGCCAACTGCTAATTACTGACTGTAATTGCAATTGAATAATATGGACCATGTGCAGCCAATTGGAATTTCGTTGTTATTGCTGTATCTAGATTTCTATACAAATTGTACATATGTATGTACATATATATACATATATATATATATATATTATATATATATAGTAATTGGGGACATGCAGCAGAATGGCAACAGTCACAGTCACAGGGACAACAACAAGTTTGTGACGTTAGACTAATGTGCGACCATCATGATGATCAATCAATGCGACTATTCGTCAGTCGGTCAGTCAACCAACTAGCCAGTCAATCAATCAATAATGAACGACCACTGGCAGCCATGAATGTGTGTAGTGTGTGTGTGTGTGTGTGTGTGTGTGTGTGTGTGTTTGGTGTCCAGCTTTTGGCCAAGCTCGTGCAACAATCAATAACGGCGCTCAGCGAGCCGTGTGTGATTTGGTCCTGCCCCGGGGCGTGTCTGAAAATCCGCTGTCTTGTCTCCTATAATCTGTGGCCAATCACTCGATATTTAAAGTTGCACTTAAAGTTGCTCTTCGGTGTCTGCACCTAGTTTGGTGTGTGTGTGTGTGTGTGTGTGTCCTTAAATCAAAGTAAAGCATCAGACATACCAATTCATGTGGCCTGTAAAGTTGCCACACTCCTCTCCTTACTTTATTCCCTCTCAGTCTCCTCCTCTCTCTTTCTCTTTTTCTCTGTGTGTCGTTTTATTATCTTTTAGTTTCTATCTCGGTTTCGTATTAAGAAACTTTTCAAATTTTTGGGAGCCCAAGAAAGTGCAGGTTACTCTTTATTGCGTTAAAAGTGTTTGCTTTTACACAAGTCTATTTACAATTCAGGCACACACTTATATATATGTATATATATATATATATTTATTTATATATGTATATATATACCTCTAGGGACAATCGGCAGTTGCCACGCCCAAAGGCTGCTTTTTTCCCGGGGCACTGTAATTGATTTATGTGCGTGAACGTGCGTGGAACGGCTGCTTACACTTAACACCCAGCCACCTTGCCCCAGATAACCCCACCAAGCCACCCTTCCACACTTCAGTCCTTGGTGAATAGCAAAAGAAAGAGGCAAGTAAATTTGCTCCAGTTTAAAGTGCCCTGTAAGAAGATATCCTATGACCAGCCCTAACATTTATTTAAAGGCCACCAAAAAGTTGATTATTTTTGACAATTTTCTCCTCTAACTCGAATAAATTTTAACTTTAGGCACACGAAACCTATTCAGTGTAGAGGGTGAGGCTTTTTGAGTAGGATATAGGAAGAGTCTATGGAGAGTCTGTTGCAAGTATACCAGCTTTAAAACTATAGTATTTAATAAAGAAAAAAAAAAAATTGTATTTAAATTATTCTTTTTTTTTTAAGTGAAAGGAGCTCGATTTTGTTGTTTGTGTTGTGGTTCATTATTTGACAATCTGCCGGTGGCTTCATACTCCAAATATTACAATTATTATTTTAAAATCAACATCATTAATCATAGTTCAATTTTCCAGGATAGTAATCAATGTCCGAGTTAAAATGGTTTCATCATCTGACTCATCTACGTCCTATTATGGCAGCTCCTGAAGGAAGGCTGGATTTTGAAATATATTTTAAAATAATAATTATAATACATATATCTCATGTATCAAGGAATCGTTTGTATCTCATATTAAATACAAATCATAAGAAGCGATTAAATATTTCACACATTTTTAATTCAGGTTGTATTCAAATGTCGAAAATTTATGACTGCGGAGGATGCGACGAAATCGTTGACTACGTGAAAGAATCAGCATTGGATCTTAGCCACGTGAGAGCAACGACAACCTCGAAGGAGAAGGAATACCAAGAAGAACAGATATGGAAGCCACAGCTAATAAATGCGATTCATCCGAGTCAGGTTAGTATTTATCTGTCCCTAATCCAATATATGTATATTTAATAAGTGCAACATCACAAATATGCATACCTCATAGGGACATTTCTAACATAATAATATTGAGATTAAGGGAATTACGTAGAGTCGA
Organism: Drosophila mimica; assembly: GCA_037043585.1. NCBI lineage: Eukaryota > Metazoa > Arthropoda > Insecta > Diptera > Drosophilidae > Drosophila > Drosophila mimica. Next base: position 9,073,076 of record JBAMBE010000748.1, on the reverse strand, counting down.
TAGGAATAATTCTCTCGCCCCAGATTAGTGAATAGTGGAAACCAATTGAATAGAGCTACCTATCAAATTGAAATTGACAAATGTGTGGAGTTGTCGCGGTTTCAACTTGCAGCAGCAAAATAAATTTGCAATTCATCACCTACTGGCGGACATCTGACAGTCAATCGGACACTGGCTGCCCGAATGTGAGGCAACCCATTTCTAACGGGCCTCAGCGGCAGAAGTGCGCCCTGCTGTGGCCAAGTCTCTGTGCAATCATGGTTCGAAAGAAAAGTGCTTTCCTCAGGGGCAGCAGCAGCAGCAGCCATTGCCATTAAAATGACCAACAGCACCACCTGCACCACCAGCATCAAAAGATTGAGCTTGAGTTGAGTAGAAATAAAAATTTATGGAGTGGTCATTCATCACAAGACGGCGGGCATCTTCTGTTTGTGTTTTCACGTTAGCCGCGCTACTAACTTTGCTATCTGAGTTGTAAGTCTATTGGCCGTTTTAAGTTTAAGGAGTTATAAAAACAGCAGCAGCACCACCACCACCACCACCACCAACAACAACAAACAGACATCAACAATCCCAAGAGCAGTAACAATACCAATAACTAACACGCTGTTGCTTCGTTTCTTTGCTGCTGCTGTTGTTGCTGCTGCTGCTGTTGCTGCCGCTGCTGTTGTTGCTGCTGTTGTTGCTGCTGCTGTTGTTGCTGCTGTTGCTGTTGCTGCTGCTGTTGCTGTTGCTGCCGCTGCTGTTGTTGCTGCTGTTATTGCTCATTTGTGGCTGTTGTCTTTGGCTGGTTGCCGTTTATTTTGCAGTTGCTGTTGATTTACGGCTGCTGTCGCTGCTGCTGCTATTGCTGCTGTTACACAGTTGCTATTGCTGTTGCTGTTGCTGCCGCTTCTTGAAACTTAAAACTTTCATTTATAATGGAATTTCCTTGTCAAACACACGGCGGCGACTCCCTCGATGTGGCATCAGCACAGCACGTTCTCTGATAATCCACTAATGTTTTCATACTCTGTCATCGCAGCTAGAAAAGTGTATTCGTTTTGGTAACAGGCACTGCCTGTCCGTCTGGGTGTCTGTCACAAATTCTAGACATAATTTACTAGTAGCCATAGCAAAAATTCAAAATTCTATTGTTCGGAATATAATTCCAAAATAGTTCCACCCCTCCCTCCCCCCAACCTTAATTGTTTCCAATTACTATAATAGGAATTATGTTTGCAAACATGAATTGACACAAAGACCGCAACAACAAAATTGGTTTTAGGAGTTTTTGTTATTGCCGCAAATCCTGTTCATCTGCCGCACAACGTTAAACAAACTAGCGCATTTTAGTTGCAACTACCTGAATCCTTTATTTTTAACGTATTTGAATATTTGTCCGGGCAACGCTTTGCATGACTTGAGTAAATTGCGCAATTAGTTTATGCGAATTTCAATTAATAATTCCGAATTCGCCAACATTTTTTACACTCTGCAAACACATTCTAAATGTTAAAAAAAAAAAAAACAGCAACAACTAGTAAGTGCTTTTGACGAGATTGCCCGACTACAACATTCTCTGTATTTAATCCCAACATGCATACAATTAATCAGCAATAGAAAAAAAAATTAAAAAAAAAAAAAAAAACAAACATCCAAATTTATTCTTTCCCACTCTCAGATTGACTCGTCTGTTGCACATATGCACATGTTCAGGAAGCATCTTTTTTTTTAATTTCCATTTCTATGGGTGTAGGGTATTAAAACAAAAAATACCAAATATTATGTAAACTGTTGCCAAAGGTCTCCAAACGAAATTTATGAGAAAAATTTTCACACGAAGCGTATTGTTTTTGTCATGTGCCCATTTATTGTCCTCGCGTAGCCACTGTCAATGTTCGTCTCTCCGTCTCTCCTTCTGTCCGTCCGGCTGTCACTGCAGCAGCCCATACCATCGTCCAACTGGCTTTTTGTTTAAAAATATTTGTTTGTTTTCGGTTTTCGGTTTTTTTTTATATCTTTTTGTTCCAAATATTTTCCGCAAACTTTTGGTGCATTTTAGTTTTTATTTGATTTTTATTTTTTTTGAATAGTAAAAAGCGTTAAAAACAAAAGAAGAAAAAACCTAGCTGTCATCATACATAAAAATACATGTATATATGTATGTATGCATGTATGCTGCTAGTATTTATATACATATGTAGACGTATCAGTCCGGAACTGGTAACTGGCACATGGATTGGGGGGGGGGTGCACCTTTCCCTATCCAGCTTTTGTACCTGGCTAAATCGTATGAGTGCCTCCTGTGCATCCATGTGAATGCATTTTGTATCTCTTTATGAATGTTTTGTTCTTTCTGCTTTCTGCAACCGTATCGTACATCAGTTAAAGTACCAAAATACGAAATCATAACTAAATCAAATATCTTCATTATTTTTAGGATTTTGCGAGTCCAGTTTCAATGGGTAACACAGAAGTGCGCTATCTCTGGACTCTGGACTGGCTATTGTCGGCGTGATTTTTTTCTGCGCTTCATTGATTTAATGGAAAAAGTTTTCGGTCCACAGTTTGTTTGTTTATTTGCAATTTTCCAACCCTTACAGAGGGTATTATAGAATTATCGTAAAGCTTGCAACGCATTGACGGAGATGTCGTCCTAAAGTACACATATGCTTGGTCAGCACCAATGGTCGAGTCGATGTAGTTTGTTTCCGTTAGAAAATATTCTTTTGGTTTTCCACTAGCTTCTCTAGCTTTGCATTTTGAGACTACTTTATCGCATTCATAGTAATAAATAATTTTGTTAGGGTATGCGATCTGCGAGTTTCTTTCTTTTCTCTTTATACTTTGATACGGAAGGTATATATAGTATATTGGTTTTGTGGAATGTCCCTCATGCTGTCTGTTTGTCTGTCCGTCTGAATGAACTCAACTTTTCGACATCCTTAGAGATAGTGACTTCAAACTTGGAACATATGCTGGTCTGTGCTCCCGATAGAAAATGTGTTAAAATTGGAGGAATTGGAAATCGTTAAAATCGATATTCGCAAATAGATAAATCTGTATATCTCCCAAAATTTTAAAGATCGTGTGACGAAACGAAGTTAACTTGATGGTAACCTCCTCCAAGGATCGGCATATATCTTTTTGGACCAGGCTCTCAAACTGGTGACTAAAGTCATCAAATTTTAAAACTATGTTGCAGGTTTTTCCCCTAAGATATATTGATAAAAAAAAAAATTGGTTGGCCACGCCCACTCCGCCTCCCCAAACCTGTACATCAGTTAGGGTAAATCGATAAGACCATTTATCTCACACATTTTAAAAGCTAAAGTCGTCCAATTTGAAAAATATATTGCTAGTAAAACTCTTAAAAAATCCGTAAAAAATATTGGACCTCGGCCACTTCCGCCCCCAAAAACGATATATCTCCCGTAATTTAATAGCTACAGTTGCCAAACTTCGAAGGAGGGCTACTATCTTTAATCTACCTCAATCTGAAAGGCAAACCTGGGCAGTATTTCTTGGCTTCACACAAATTATGGTTTCAAAGTATTCCGCTGTCGGTTACGCCCGACTTCAACGTTCTGTGTTGGTTTCTTTTCGTTTTCTGGCATTTCACAAATTGACGCTCATAAATTGACTGGGTGGTGGTCAGTTTCATGGATGGCATAAATACATATATTTTTGTTATTGTTGTCATTGTTGTTGTTGTTGTTGTTGTTGCCCAGGCAAGTTCATTCCATATGTTAGTAGTAGCTGTTTATAGTAATTTTCAATAGATTTGAGGTGAAAAATATGTTCCGCTTGTTTCTCTCATATTTTATTATCGGCTTTTCCCTTGTAATAATAACATTTTCCATGCAGCTCTTGTCTTTTCATTGATTACTTTCGTTATGGGGCACGACACTTATTTATGCGACACTTATTTATGCCCCTATGCTATGTTGGAGCGCTGATTCTAAAAGTTCGCTTTGAATTAAAAATTATAATGAGTTGTCAAGGTTGCTTAAGACTATCAATAACAGATTCAAAATTACCAGACTGATTCCTGTCTGAGGGATGCTCTGAAGTGCATCTCTGCAAACCAACACTGACTTTCGTCCATGTGACGGACGATTCTACATTAGGACTCAATACTCAATAGTTGCCATTGCTGGTCATAAGCTCTAGGAAAACAACCTAAAGGGTCACAGTAGAGAGTGCTTTCCTTGAAAATGCCCTGTAGTCTGAATACGAAATACCCTAATGCAAACAATGGAGTTTAGGACACTTGTTTATTATCAGAAATATTTAAGATTTTGTTTGCAAAATCAAGACAAGCTTAACTTGGAGGTGGTGTCACAACTTGCTCTTCGATCGCCGCACACAATTTACGGGCACAGGGAGAGCACACCGAGAGCTTGCCACTCCCCATCCATGGTGGTGGGCAACGTCAACCATATCCTTGTCCTTGCCGGACAATTAAGTCGAAGCCACATTGACAGCCCAGGCAGACTGTTGACATCCAAGTCGCCAAAATGATGATGATTATGATGATGATGATGATGTCGCACAATCTGCCAATCTGATTGTTTTTCGTTGAAAAATGATATCGCCCGAAGTAATGCAAACAACAGAAAGTTCCTTAACTTTTAAAAGAATGCTTTCACCGAAATTGTGATGACGAGGACGTACTGTGCGACGAGTCGGCTTGACTTGGCTTAATTCGACTTGACGTAACTTCACTTGTGGTCGCTCCGGGTCTCAGTTCGCAGTTGCAGGGAGTCGGCAATGAAGTCGCAGTTACTGTTGCAATTTGTCTTGGCAGACCCACAAAGTGTTTTAATAGTTGAGTGGAGCAGTAAATGTTGCGACCGTCAATATTGCCATTTATAGCAGCTTGCTGCTTAGTTACCTTATTATTTTGTTGCACGTAGTGCAAATGGAGTCAACGTCAAATACTTTTGCTTCAGCTGCAGCATCTCATCATTTACTTTAGTCAAATAACCAACATCCCTGTGCCAACATATCAGCTTACATTGCTTCAAGATGTCTTCGTGAGTTGATGATGCCAACACTTGGAACAGAATAAATTTAATTGAAACTCTATTCATTTAATGATGCTAAAATATAAAAGCGTAATAACAACCTATAAACTAGCTACCATATGTGACTAGCTGATGGTCCAGAAAAAGGTAGACTTTCAAAACTCAAAGTGGCAACTGCAATTTAATTAAATAAGAATGCTGTATATGTGTGAGCTCGACTACGATATACCCTCGATTAACACATATCTTTGCATACAGAAAATGTTTGCTCCTGTTGATCAATATGAATATAATTTGAGCTTTTCTTATCAGCTCATGACGATGATGTGCACTTTTCAACAATATGGTCAAAAATATATAATTTATCGTTACAATTAAATAAACTTGAACTGCTCGGGGTATACAAGAAACGTAGATCCGGAAATACGTCGGATTCCAGCTTCTCGGCACTTTGGAGTAAATTTTCCTTTAGTATATTGAGGTACACATTCTTGTCCATTGTTGTTTCAATGAACATCAAATTTCCGACGCCGGCTGTCAACATACAGGCTCAAACCATGACAGTTCCTCCGCCATGTTTGACTGTTGCCCCTAAGTGTGGGATTCAGCTCAGTATTGGACTGTCGCCCCACACATAACTGGACTCATCTTCAAATATAACTGTGTTGCAGAACTCCAAATCTTTGCCCAAATGGATTTTGGCGAATGTCATCCTAGACCCTCTATTTTTGCGCCTATAAATTGTTTTTTTCGTGGTTCTCGGGCCTTCAAGTCATAGTTGCGCAAAACCTGGAACACAGTTTTCACACTGAACTTTTTCCTTATTTGATCCTGCACCTATTGACTCAGTTTTTGAATCGATAGCTTAGGATTTTCCCTTATTTTCCTGATGATCCTCAACTCGTCCTGCTTAGTGAAAATCTTATTTGGTGCCATTCCGCCCTCGCCCTCCATCCAATTTTCGTCGACGAAACTCCAAATGATATAAAATACAGTTGAGGTGCTTAGATTGATTTTAGCTATTTGGCGATATTAATATATTAATATTAATGGTAGTCGGTTGCACCCGAAATGCAGGAATAAACTAAACTAACTAATGAGGATTGGTCTATTTATACCGAAAATATTCAACCTGACGTAAAAAATCCCGGTTTTATGGCACCCAGGTGTCCATAATGTAACTGTTTCAAATAAGCCAGAACCATAAACTTAGGTACTTTTTTACATAACCCGACATAGCAAGTGGTGTTTATTAGGGTCATATGTTAATTTTGGTGGTTAATAAATGTACCTGCCATCCGTCTTGGGATTTATTTAAAAATAACGTATAATTAGTTTATGGCAGGCAATTTAATTTGTTGCTTGACACTGTAGCTGTTAACCATCTATTAACCAGCGTTGCCACATAACTGTAACTACTCGTTACATGTATTCTATAGAAAGCAACTCTGCACGTTCTTGTCAAAATCACTCGGGTAATCAAAATAATAAAGAGTGCCCTGCTTATTCAGGAAGGAAGAAGCAGAAGGCATTTCCTTTGCAAATCTCGTCGACTTGCAGTCGCCGTGGAGCAGCTTAAGAATTAAAAAAAATTTAGAAAAAAAAACTTCCGGTTTAATTGAATATTTTCTTAATAGAAAAAAAAAACTAACAGAAATAAATATGAGCAGTTCAAGCGACGAGGACTTCGTTCCCAACAAGAGGATTAAATTGGAAGAGTCTGGAGAGTCGGGAGACGAGCAGGAGGACAGCAACAGCGAATCAGGTGATTGCTCCAGCACTGTCAGCGTGGATACATAAGATTCCAGTTCCGACTTATCAACAACAACAAGTGACGATGTCTCCGAATCTGATGTAATCATCATCAGCGATTCGGACAGCGAGTAGGCGACAACAAGGAGCGATTCGCAATGCAGAAAACACACATTTCGACACACACACACACACACACACACACACACATACACACGAGGCATACACTCGTATAAGTACTGGAAACACTAACACATTCATGCGAATAATTATAATTGCCATTCTCGAATTGAAATTGAAACACTATTTTGATCTCTCAAGATATCTTTCCTAGTTTTTTGCTATAATTGCACAAGAAAATTAAATCTTCCATTTACACAAATTGCGAAAATCTTAATTCATATCAAATTGTGTGCAAATGTTGTCGTGACAAAAAACGAATGCAAAATGCATAAATCTGGCTCAAAACAAGAGCTATCCTTTTAAGCCAAGTTGATATCGCAGTTATGCAGCTCGAGCCAAGCCTGTTTTTTTTTTTTCATTCGACATAAAATTTGAGTATTGCAAGCATTTTGATAATACTCTGCATCCGAGTTAGTGCAATTTGGTGTGAATACAGGTGGAAGGTACCTAATCAACTGTCTGCTGAACGCTTGCTTGTTCTTAGCAATTGTGCTGCAAGTCCTGTTGCACACACCGTCACAGTGACACACACGGCAATAGATGTCGTGTTGCAGACAAGCGACCACTGCAATGAGCTTGTCGCAGGTGCACGACTTAAACCACCCACACTCCTGCCCAATGATGCACACTCACACACACACATATATGTTTATGTACATATCTACTTGCCGCAACTTTCGCTTGGTGTGCGTGTATGTGTGTGTTGCAAGCCTAATTAAAATTCCGCATTGCATTCAACGCCGCTGATGAGAATACGTGCTCAAGAAAGCGGAAATCTCCATTTAATTAAAATTGTATATAATACAAATATTAAAAAATAGTCAAATAGACACAATAACTAAAAAACAATAGCTGAAAATTGTAAAATTCTTCGCTGGCGAATTTTTGGGCTTAAATAATAAATTAAATATGGTTTTCGTTCAATTTTGTTTGTCATTTATTTATATTTAGTTGTTGTTGCTTTTTCAATACAATATTTTTCGTTAATAATAATTCCATTTATTGTATTTTTTTTTTGTTTTTGTTTTTTTTTTTTTTTTGGTGAATTCTCCTTTGCATTTGCCTTTCTTGTTCTACATAAGAATAGAATAATTGAAAGTGGGTTTTCTTTGCATAAGTTATTAATGCCGATTACATCCAGTTTAGAGAGAATAAATAACACACACACTGCATATCATCTTAAAAGCTGTCTTTACGAGATACGCTTATCCCTATTATTTGTTTATTTGTTTATTTATTTATTTATTTACTTATTTTTCCTTCTTGCATTGGCAATCTTTATTCTAAAGTTCGACTCTTGATTTTGTCTTGCAATTTTCAATATGCGCAGCTATATTTCTTGTTTTATTATTAATAGTTTTTGTTTTGTTTTTATTTTTATTTCTATTTTTTTATTTTTATTTATTTTTTTTGTTTTTTCTTTGTTGTTAAGTTCAGCCCCAATTTCATGGTTTTCTCTGACTTTAAACTGTATAACTTGAACTGTGTACACATACATGAATACATGAACAACTACATGTGTATGTAGTAGAATGGCTTGTACATTCACAAATATTTGTACATATGTTTGTGTGTGTACATACATATGTATATATGTATTTAGTATTGTTTAGCAGTTTTGATTTAAACAGAAGCCCTGGATGGGTGAGTGCAGATAAGGAACAACATGAACAAAATTACATTACTTTCGTTCAGGAAGGGAATGGGAAAGGGGAAGCGGATGGGGCTTATGGGTTTATGGGTTTATTGGTATATGGAACTGGACTTTGCATAAATGGGGCAACATTTCTTATGATTTGATTTGTTTCAGTGTCCCTCTTTTTGCTTACAAGTAGTCTGCTAGAAATTCTTTAGCTTTGTTTGCATTTAAATTGTTGTTTTTTGTCATTATGTAAATTGTTGCACTTTTATCATAAATTGTTTTTATTGTTTTTTTTGTTTTTTTTTTTTGTTTGTTTGCTTCACTTTGTTTTTCGCATTTGCTGCTGGCTATAAAGTAATTGTTAAACTACACTGCTCTTTGCCATATACACTGTATGTGTGTAAATGTGTGTAAATGTAAATATTACTTATGCATAAAATGCAATCAAATTTATTTATTTTTTGTTATAGCTAAAGTCTTCACTAATTCTAAAAATATTTATTTATTATTTTAAAACAAGAAACAAAATAGTTATTTATTGTTAAAAAAAAAAAAAAAAAAAATTATAAATACAAGTTAACTATGAGAAAAAATTGATTTATGCATTTTACAAATGAAACTCTTTGAGTTTTTGCCAACAATTTTGCATGTTGCTTGCGCTTAATTAATTAAATTTTATTATTTCATTTATCTGTTAATTAATTAGTTAATATGTTTCCTTTGCCAGCTCAGTGTTCGCAATTTAATTCTACTTTTTGAGTTTTTAGCTCTTTTAATTTTGTTGCTATATACTTAGTACTTTTTCCTTACCGCGCTGCTTAAAAAAAAAATATTTATTTCTAAGTTGGGTAAAAAAAAACACTGATTACAGTAGTGTGTGTGTGCTTATATATTTCCATACATATGTATGTAGCTGGCATTTGCTTTGATTTTTCAGCCTACATTTATTATAGGTATTTTTAGTTTTTGTTTAATATATTTTTGTATCATTGCTCAAAAAACTGATTTCCATTTGTTTCTTTTCTTTTTGATTAATATTTCTGTTTTTTACCATTCAACTTTTATTTACATTGAATATTGTTTTTTTTTTGTGTGTCATTGTTTGATTTTTCCATTTTTTTTTATATATATTTTTTTTTTGGGGGATTTTCTCTACTTTAAATTGCCATAACTAAACGAACGTTGAACGTATCATGTTGATTATCACTAACCTAGTTTTTGTTTTTTTTTTTTTTTGTGTTTGTTTATATTTCAGTAGATTGGGGCTTTTGCTCATAAAGTAAATGCATTTTGGGCCACATTGAAAACTTAAAAATCATTTTACCATTTTTACTGATTAAAAAAAAAAAAAAAATGTTTGAATGCTAAGTGAATTGAATGCCACAGCAAATATGAATCGTAAAATTGCGAAATATGACAAAGGGACAAACGGATCAACAGACTCAAGTGACAATTTGAGGTCGCTTGCGAATAAAATGAATTGAGATGACTTGAGTCCTGACCTTTTGGGCACTGCATATCCAAAGCGTTTGATTGAATCGGTTAGAGCATTATACAAATGAACATATATATATAAATATATATATATATATATTTATATAAATGTGCATTCATTCATTCATAACGGCCCTTTCGTACGTATCGATAAATGAGAGCAATTGAGATTGAGTTTCCGAATAAAGGACAACATTCACTTGTCGCAAATGGTGCTGTTGAGGGGCCTCTACAAAACGCGAATGCTATTGAAAATACATTATATTTATATGTATGTATATAAAAATGTCGATGAGTACGACGAGTGTGAGTGGCTCCTTTTGAATGCGACTAACAGACGCTCAAATGGTTCGTGTTGAGCACCACTCCCGCTGCCATATAGCCCCCGATGGCGCCGTTGTTGTTGGCACGATGCGCCGCCTGATGATGATTGTGGTTGTGACTGTGACTGTGATTGTGATTGTGACCATTGGCATTGCTGTTGGCTGGTGTGGCAGCGACGGCGGCAACATTGCCACCAGCATCGCCATTCTCCAAAACGAGACCCGCAATGCCCACAATGGGACTGCGACTGCCCGACTTGGCCAGCGTCAAAGGTACGCCACCAATTGGCGTTGTCGCTGTGGTGGTGGTGGTGCCGGTGCTCAAACTGGTGCCGCTTATGTGACCGCTGATGCCGCTGGGCACGCTCGACATGTTGTGTGATACAGTTGCGACCGGCGCACCCGCACCCGCCCCCGACAACGAGGCAGCCCCAGCTGTTGCTGCAGCTGCAGGTGCAGCATTGGGTGCGGTACGCGTTAGCTCCTCGTTGGGTATGGAAAAGTGTCGATAGGAGATGTATTCGGGCGGCATGGCTGCCTGTCTCTTGGCGTTCTCGATCCGCTGCTTCTTGAGCTTCACATAGCTGAGCACCGATATCATCACAATGAACACGATAATGCCCAAACAGCAGCCAACAATGAGGCCCAGGCGTCTGGTCAGTATGGAGTGTATGAATCCATTACTGGACAGTCCATTCTCATCGGTAATGAGGCTGGGCGTCGAGTCCAATGTCTGTACGTCTGTGCAGGCGGAGATGTGCGAGTTCTTCAATACCTCGTTCAGCACTTTGTCCGTCACGATGCTGTTCTCAATCAACGCTGCCTGCTGCTGATCCATCTCATCATCCACACCGTTCAGGTGCTGATATGGCGAATAGCTGTCCGACAGCGATTGTTGGGCGACATCACCAAATCCAAATCCAAATCCAGCTCCAGGTGGGCCCAGCGTCAGCAGCTCATCGCGTGTCTCATTGTAGTGCAGCCTTTGGAGCGCATTAGCCAAAGGCTCCGAAAGCCAATTACCGGTACCGATGACACAGATATGATAGCGTGTGTTGGGACTCAATTTGGTTAGCTTTGTCGAGCTGGCCGTGCCGTTTAGCCGCTTGCCGTGTATCTGTGGAATAAATTAACCAAGTTTCGAGATTGTTATTTTTTGTTTCTGTTTTTGTTCTTGTTTTTACTTTTTACTTGCGTGCCAAACTCAGCCCCAAAACCCCACCCCACCCCACCCTTCAATACTCGCAAGAGTCAAGTCATTTTATTCAAATTATTTCTCGCAGCCTGCGGCCCCACTTTGACTACCATCAGGTAGTCCGACCAGGACGATGGGCGTCATTTCATTTTTATTTTCATTCGATTACCTTTTAATATTATTAATTGAATGGAATCGCGTCTACTTTATGGACTATAAATGGATCAGCCAAACATACTATGTGTTGGTGTACAATAGGAACAATAATTACTGTATTTACAATTGGTTACCAAAACGGAACAAGTCATATTTTATTTAAGGTAGATTTGTATTTAGCTAGTAAATAATTCAAAAAGAATTAATTATAGAATTTAATCTACTTATTTTTAGTTTACAAAATGGAACATCTATCGGACTATTGGAATTGTCAAAGTGTCTCAAAGTAACTGTGATGCCCACTGTCACGAGGATGCTGAGGAGGAGAATCGCAAGGATGCTTAAATTAAATTTTGTATGCACACGGTTAGGGAGAGTTTATCGAAGATCGAAGAAGGCCGTAACCACCCCTTACTCATAAAGCGGTCCGAGTGGCAAACATGATGGGATCAACCAGTATTTTTATATTAAATAAATTTCAAATTTGGCGTTCAGTGTGTGGCAGTGCATGACTGCTCTTGGGGCAATTGGGCCGGCCACTTACCTCATCCGTGGCACCAAATTGGTGCAGACGTTCTCGTACTCGTTCTCTATCTGCATCTCCATCCGTATCCAGCTCGCTGTCTACGTGCGGGGACCTATCGTAGTTACGGTCCCGTTCCCTCTCCGATTCCTGTTCCCGTTCACGTTCGTGATGATTATCAAGGCCTCTGGTCTCGTCGCGGACGGTTGGGCCAGCAATGAGTCCATCGTTGGTGGCATGGTAAACAATTTCGAAACCGGTGAGACCCAAATGGTCGCGACTCTGCCAGGAAACGACCACCGAATACGGCTGTATGTCCTGTATGGCCATTTTGGGTATTAATGGTGCGTCACAAAATTGCTGCGGCTCCATGCGGCCAAACACCTTGCCACGCAGCTCCGTTGGGTGTTCGCACCTGAGATAATTAATGTTATCACCCCCAGACGGCGATAGAGACCATTTGCGATGATCCCGCAGCCATTCCCACAGCTTTTGGGCATCACAACTGCAATGCAGTGGATTTTCTGTGTGTGTGTTTGTTTGTTTATGTGTATGTGTGTGTGTGTGTGTGTGTGTGTATGAAAATGCCAGTCAGAATAAATATAGAATGAAATTTGGGGGCAACTGGTTCATTTACTCACCATCTAGCTTTAGCTGGCGCAAATTTGTCTCCATTGGCTTGAGTGGCTCCAGCGGCACTAGCTCAAAGTAGTTCTTGCGCAGATCGAGCAATTGAAGCTTACGCAGATAGCGGAAGGCATCATTGGAGAGTGCTGTCATGCGATTGCCCATTAATAGAAGCTCGACAAGGCTGTGCAGGTTCCGGAACGTCTTCTTTGAGATGCGATCCAGCTGATTGAAGCTAAGATCCAGCGTCTGCAGTTGAGCCAATTCGGAACTGAACTCGTCCAGATCCTTAAGCGTGTTATGCGATATGTTTAGCAGTCGCAGCAGTTTCAGTCCCTGCAAACGCTCCTTGGGCAACAGTTCCAGCTCATTGACGCCCATGTCGAGGGTCAACAGATTGGTCAGCGACTTGAAGGCACCCGGCGAAATGCGCGTGATGCGATTGTTCACCAGATGCAGATGCTGCAGCGCCTGAAAGGCCTCAAAGTCCTTGGAGGTGAGAATGGAGAGGTTCGTCTGGCAGATGTACAGCTCCTTGAGATACAAGTAACGCTCTTCCTTCACCGTATAGATCTTGTTTATGGGATTACCGGTCAGATTTAGCCAGGACAAACGTGGTATGGACAAATCGGAGAGTGCCGAACTGGGTATCTGCAGAAATCGATTGCTGGACAGGTCAACGCGTTGCAAGTTAATCGAGTGACGCAGAAAGTTGGCCGGCAACGAGAGCAGCAGATTGCCACTAAGATCCACGTTATCCAGCTGGGTCAGGTTGACCGCATTGAAGCCACTCAACGAGCTGATCTTGTTGTCTCGCAACACCAGATGCCTCAGGTTCAGTGTGCCGCTTAGCTTGAAGAAATCAATGGAGATCAGCTGATTCCGGGCCAGATCGAGCGTCTCCAGCGTGCTCAGATTGTACAGTGCAATGTGCGGAAACTCGACGAGATTATTGCGGCACAATCGCAGCTCCTTGAACACATTCAATCCACTGAATATGTTGCGGTTCATCTCGGACAGCTGATTGTCGCACAAATCGATGCGCACCAAATTGGTGTTCTTGGCAAACAGCTGATCGGGTATACTCCTTAAACTACAGTTAGCCATCGATAGGTGCTGGAGGGAGCGCAACTTATCGAACATACCGGACATAATGCCGCCGACTCCTCCGCCGATGCCCACATGACTGAAGTTATTGTGCGACAAGTGCAGACGTCGCAGACTGGGCACATCCAGTTTCTGGATGTCTGCCGGATTAAGGCGATTGCGCTCCAGATTTAACTCGTTTAGGTTCTGCATAGACTTGAACGTGTGCTGCTCCAGCTTCCGCAACGATGTGTTGCGCAAATTAAGCGTGCTCAGCGGCAGCTCATCCAAGAATATGTCACGGGTCAGCTGCACGAGCGGATTGTGCGAGAGATCCAGCAACTTGAGCTGCTTGAGCCGACTGAAGGCGAAGCCCTCGATGGCCTCGATCTGATTGTTGGCCAGACTCAGCTCCTCAAGGCTGAACAGTGTGGCGAAATAGTCGCGTCGCAATTGCCGCAACTGATTGCCGCTCAGGTCGAGGAACTTCAGCAGTCCCAAGCTGGCGAAGGTGTCCTTCTCAATTTCCCGTATGTGATTGTTGCTCAAGTAGAGGCGGCCCAACTGCGGCGTGTCCACAAATAGCGAACGATCGATCTTTGCCAGCTGATTGTCGCGCAACCACATAATCTGGATGCGCTGCTGCTGGCGGAAGGTGCGCTGATGGATCTTGTGCAGATAATTTGCCTCCAGTTGGATGGAGAGCAGCGATGAGTTTTGCTCGGGAAAGATATCCTCTAGGACGGTGAGTTGATTGTCCTGCAAATTGATATGCTGCATGTTGGCCAACGTATGAAATGCACCCGGCTCAATGTCCTCAATGTTGTTCTTCTGTATGTGCAGCTCCTGCAGAGCCGGCAGCGGCTCAAAGACTCCCTTCCGCACACGCCGGATGCGATTGTTGTGCAGTCGCACCTCTCGCAGCTGCTCCAGCTTGCGGAACATGCCAATCTCCAGGTCTTGGATCTCGTTGTTGTCCAGCGACAGTGATGAGAGCTTTGTGCACTTATCGAATAGAGTGACGGGCACCAGAGGTATAAAATTGGAACGCAAGTACAGATGATCCAAATTCGATAAGGTGCTAAAAACATTGGGGTCGATGTGCGCAATGCCATTCGATTCCAGATATATGACGTCCACGTTGGTCGAGTTGGTAAACGCATCCGCTGGCAGCTCAAGTATATTGTTCTCCGACAAGAACACCTCGCGCAACTGCGGCAAATTGGAGAAGACGCCACTGATGGCGTGTATATGATTGTGGCTCAGATCGACGGTCTGCAGCCGCTTATTCTTAGCGAATACCTTGGGATCCAGTGCGATGATGCGATTGTGTGACATGTCCAGCGACATTAGCTCCTTGAGGCTCTTGAATGCCTCAGACTGGACGAGCTCGATTTGGTTCGCATAAAACGACAGCGTCTTCAGCTGCGGAAAGGCTCGAAAGCAGTCGTAGATTATCTCCCCAAACTGATTTGAGCTGAGATCGAGCATGATTAAGGATGGTAATTTGAGTGCGGCTGCTGCTGATGCTGCCGCGGAGGCATTGTTTGTTGCCAGCTGAATGTCGCCATAGAATGTGGATATCTTATTGTTGGACAGTCGAAGAATGCGCAGATGGTCCAGCTTACGCAGCGCCATCATCGGAAATGTGCGCAATCCATTCTCGGACACATCAATCTCCTGCATGCAATCCTCGAGACCGGCGAATCCATGCTCTGGTATACCCTGCAAGCGATTGCCCTTAATGTTCAGCTTGGAAACGCGTAAACCATAAAAACTATAATCCTCGATCCGCACAATCTCATTGTAGTCAAAGTCCAAAGCGGTCAGCTTTTGCATCGAGCTGAGAGCACGTGACGGCAACTTTGGGAGAAGACAACAAAACAGAAATACTTTCAATTAGTGCATTTTATTGTTGACAATTGGGATGTTCTCTTAATTTCACTCAATATTACATTTTACTATTCACACAATAATCGATATGCAATAGGAGAAAACTATCGATGTATATCGAGAGTTTCAATAATTTAGCCGATAGGATGAAGTCTTATTATCTAAAGTTAATTTCTGCTATAATTTCTGCTCGTTGTACGTTTTCCTATATTTTAATAATTATTATAATTGATAATACAAAAAAAAAAAAAAACAAAAACAAAAAAGACACAATACAAAATTTGAACAACTGTTTTGTTTTTTGGCGAGCAATTTTGTAAAAATCAAGCATTTCACAGCCTTTGCAATTATAAAAAGATTAATCATTCTGCAATCATTTTGTGTTTGTTTAATTGTTTTTTTAATATATGTATTTATATTTATATTGTATTGCTCAACACTTGTTTGCACTTTCTGTGCAAATACTATCAACACACACACACACACACACTCACAAACAACACTCGTTCAAGTGGGATTTATTGTACTTTTCCAGTAAGATTCGTCGAGCAGTCGCAGCAGCAACTGGAGCTATTTTATTTTGAGTGCACTTTCAATACCCATTCAGAGATTGTTTTAATATGAACTGAACATCTGTGAACACTGCGAGTATATATTCAATATATATTTAAAGCATCATTAGCAGAGATGGACTACCCTTAACATATGGGTCAACATCGGACAACAGCGAGCAATCGTTCACTGTTGAGGATAACCAAAACTAGCTGATTTAAAGTTCATTTATTTTGTTGTTGTAATTGTCTATGTGTAAATTTATTATTTATTTAATTATTTATTTTTTTATTGTAAACTAAAATCAGTCGACACCAACAATACAAAAATACAAAATTTGAATTAAAATTAAAAGACAATGTATTCAAGAAAAATCGTTGGAAGCAATTGTGAATTACTTAAAAAGTAGCGTATTTAATAATAAAGTTAACAAAACGTTTCCCCAACATTTTTATATATTTTCGATAATTCGATACGAAGTGCAATTTGTTTTACTTTTAGTTGGTAAATTTCAAATAACTTTTCAGTTCCCATTTTTAAGGCAAATTTTCAAATTTGATAGGGGAACGGTTTTTTCAATACACTGCACACTTCAGGCCAAAACTTTTAAATGGATAACAAAAAAAAAAAAAAAAAACAAGTAGCAGCTAAAACCTTAATCGAATTTTCCATGTCTGCATTAATCTCACGGAAATGTCAAATAAAAAATAAAATTTGTGCATTTAACTTAATTGTTCAACTCACTTTAAAAAATAAAAATAGGATTTTGTAAAAGTGTCGCTCGCATAGCTTCAAGTCTTAGATGCACCCAAAACAAGGAGCAAAACAAATGTGTTCCTTGTCACTGGACTGGGAATATGTGTAATTTTTGCAATTTTAAATCGCATCGCAGCGGGAAAATAATGTAATTCATTCGGAAATCGATGCATTCCACCGATCCGAACTGTTTGGCTTTTTAATTGCATTGAATTATAAAGTTTCCGCTACGACGGAGCTGCCATGTGGAAGGTGGCTGCGTTGAGGCAGGTGACTGCACACCGTGCACCGTACAACTGGACGGACAGATGGAAAGACGGACAGCCAGACAGACGGATAGACGTACAGAGACGTACGGAGGAGTCTGTGTGCCGTGTGACATGGCCAAGCGAATTACGGCCTTTTAATTAATGTACTGACATGGAAATTTATGGCAGTCGATTTTAATTTATTGAACATTTGGGCCGCCATTTCGGCCGTTTTTGGCTTGGCGCCTTGAAAACTGCCCCCAAACAAATTTATGGCCAAGTCAAGCGAGCCTCGACTGCCTCGCCAGAGGTATGCGGGAGGGGAAGAGGTGTCCACCATGCACAACTCACATAGAGTATGCTTTACAAGGCAGCCCAGGAACAAAAGCAGAACAAAGAAATGGATACCATAAAATGATATTTATTTTTATTGTCGCAACATTATGAAATATTTACGAGCGCTTTGAATTTGAAGCAAACAAAACAACAAAATTTTAAAATTCGAAAAAAAAAATTGATGCAATAAAAAAGAATATAAGAGAGCAGTTATCTTGGAAACGTAGAAGACATACATACATATATGTATATATATATATATATATATATATATATATATATATATATATATATATATATATATATATATGTATATATATATGCTGCCATCGAATTCTCAATTGTTCATTTAAGAACCGATTAATTCAATGGAAGCTTTCTATCAAATTGTGGTATTTATATAAATATACATATATATATGTATATATATATATATATATATATACATATATACATGTCGTCTACGCTTTAGATTTGTCGTTGTCAGCATGTCTAACCCTTCCTAGTGGCGGCGTTTGCAACGCGAATCCTTGACGCGCTTGAGCTGCAGATATGGGCTCTTGGCGTTGAGGCAGTTCCTCCGACGGGCTTCGCATTTGCTCAGCCAAAGGTTACGTCCCTCTTTGGAGCTCCAGCAGCTGTTGGGCTTTTGGTATTTGCAGGGCTTGCAGTTGTACACATGCTTTTTGGGTCTGTGGGATTTGACGGGGCGTGGACGAGGTGCGCATCGAGCGATGCCGGAGCTGCCCTTAATGTTGGCGCAACGTTTGAGGCTGGTCACGCGGAGCGGCTTCAAGCCCAGGTTCTTTAGAGCGCAGTTCCGCTCTCGCAGACGGCACGGACGCAGCTTCTGGCATAATTTCGATCCAGTACCCCGGATGCACACCCTCTCCTTTGAGTGCTCATCCTTGGCGCTGCAACGACCCGAGCAACGCGGTTGCTTGTTTGAGGCTACCTCGCTGACGCCAACCAGGACGACGAGCAGTAAACAGCAAGCGGTAATCTTGAACATGATTCGAGTAACTGTTGTAACTGTTGTAACTGTTGTTATCAGGTGCTAACTAAAGTTTCTGATGCTTTTGAGTTAATCGAGGTGCCTATTTATAGGTCCAGACGATAGCCCCCAATTATCCAGCAGCCCCATTGTGTCCTAGATCTTTCCACCCTTTCATATAATTTCCATGCATATTTTGCTGGCCTGATTTTATATTGCATTTGTTTTGTTCAGCTTTCTGTTGGGCCATTTTTTGAATGGCAAATCGTTAAACAAACGAGTAAATGAAACAATCGAGTGAATGAAACAATCGAGTAAATGAAACAATCGAGTGCACGTGCTTCTGACACATTTATTCAAATTAGTACAAGTGAAATACTGATAGAAATGTACTTAGGATATGACATATATCATATATCAATTTCGAAGATCAACAAATAACATTGATCACATTGTCTAGGGATTAGTTATAATTAAATAATAATTATACTAAAATTCTGAAAAGAACCACCAGAATACATCTAGTCAGTAGTATTCATTTGAAATTAATAAAGTTTGGGGAAATAAAAAAACCCACACAATCCGGCTCAAAACTCAGAGAAAACAGTAACCCAACATGTATTTCAAGCAAAATAATAACTAAATAAGTAATTAGGAATTAGAGCTGCAAGAATATATATTAATTATAGCTGGCATATTAGATTCTTATGAAGGGTTTATTTGAATATTAAATATTATACATTTTCCAAAGCTCAGTCGATGATGTGAAGGAAATGTGTTAGGTGAAGTTGGTGAGATGAATTTGTGCCACTAATTTGGCTCCCTCTTCAAATGAATGTTGCAGCAATAGAAAGCTTCAGATATATACAGATGTACAGATATAGAAAGAAGCGTGTCGGTTTTGAATTTAATAGTCAAAGAGGTAACTTTCCGTAGTCTGTAACTCAACCTGTTTTCAATTACAATTGATATCAGAAAAAGATCTGATGTTTCTGATGTTTCAAAAGATATTGACATGCTTTCAACTCTTTACACACATCGAATCATTCAGTTTTTGCAGTCAATACCCTTGAGAGGAGAAAAGCAATGCAAAACAAAAGTGGCGCGTGTCAGAGAAGAATGTGGCAAGTTTGTGCAACTGTTGTTTCTCCCGCCATTCTTTGCAGTTGCCCTTGTTTCGCCCAGTCTCCAAGAACTATAAGAACGATGAGCTGCTGCACAAACTGATAAACCACAACCACAACCAGAACATCAACATATCAACATGCAGTTGGCCACGTTAATCGGTAGGTTCTGTTGGTCCTGAGGTCATTAAGTTTACGTCTAAGCTAATTGTTTAATTGCTTTTGGCAGCCACTGTGCTCGTAACGGTGCTTCTCCAGCTATTGCCGTCAACCAGCGCGTTGACACTGCCACCACAAAGAGAATGCCGCCTTTCTGCCGCTTGTGCTCTTCGCAGTCCGCGCGTCTGTGGCCGCACCAGGGGCGGCTTGTGCCGACGCTTCAACAACATATGCGAGATGATCGCGGTAAATGGCCATGATCTGGGCAACTGGCGCAGACCGAGGTGGATACACGCACCGGATCGCGATTGCAGGCGGGTGCGTGGCGTCGGGTCGTCAAGAGCGTTTTGGTGCCAACGGGACTGCCCCAGGCGTCCGGTGATCTGTAAACGCTCCTCGCCCCATGGCCAGATTTGCGCACGTTCTCGCAACGGTCGGTTGTGCAAGGTGGTGGCGAATCAATGCCAGCTCCGCAACAAAAACTGCTACACTCGACCCCGCAACAGTGAGTGTGCTGCTGCTAATCCATGGAGCCCACCTAATTCCCACACCTTTTCTTGCAGATTGGGTGTCGACGGACAGACGTCGCTGTGCCGGGATGCAGCTGGCCGATAGAGAAACGACCTGTGTCCCTCTGCCGATTGCTACGATTGCCCCGGTGACAGCTGAGCCAACCACGATCACTACGACTGCCCCGGTGACAGCTGAGCCATCGACGGTCACTACGACTGCCCCGGTGACAGCTGAGCCATCGACGATCACAACGACTGCCCCGGTGACAGCTGAGCCATCGACGGTCACTACGGCTGCCCCGGTGACAGCTGAGCCATCGACGATCACTACGGCTGCCCCGGTGACAATTGAACCATCGACGATCACTACGACTGCCACGGTGACAATTGAGCCGATCACTACCCCGGTGACAATTGGGCCAGTGCTACCTCCATCGCCAGGGCCGGTAGTATCGTAATGTCACAGCTGGTTAGCTAACTAAACACGACTGTTGCATGTCCTCTTTTCTTCTTTGTCTTAATAAATATAAATGGTCAATTTCGGAGATGCAGCCAGAGTATTTACTCTTTAATTGCAGCCAGTTCCATTTTGCTACAACTTGAATACCATCAAGGAGTACGATTACTGCCACGCCCATAACGCATGATTCCAGCTGGCTGCCTTTTGCCAGCCGAAATGTTCCTTTGGCGAAAATTATTTTATTGAACCCAATTGTTTTTGGCTTTGGATCGTTTGTTATTTGGCGGCTGCAAATTACTTTTTATGGCTGCCGAAGTGCCGCTTGTCGAGTTGCCGTTGCCACTGTTGCCGTTGCCACTGTTGCCGTTGCCGTTGCCGTTGCCGCTTCTCCTGCTGCTGCTGCTGCGGCGGCTGTTTTACAAACTTAATGGCTTAGAAAACCATTTGCATTCTTTCGGTTGCCCAACTTTTATCAACATTATTGGCGCCGTATGTTTGCCCCGCTAATTAGCTCTGCATCGACTGCATCGACACCACCTAACAAATGAATGATGTGACAAGATACACCAGAAGGTAAACACATTTTCTTAAAATGTAATCTCTTCAAAAAACTAGATAGAACGTTGCAGATGTGGCGGATGTGGGCGTGGTCCAAAAATGTATATGACAATCCTTGGAGGAGGTTACCAGAAAATTACCTTCCTAGTTTGGTTACTCTATCTTTAAAATTCTCGGAGATATACGGAGTTATCGATTTACAATCGGAATTGTCGATTATAGGCGCAGGTGTGGGCGTGGCACCACCAATTTCATATCGGTTCTTAAAGGCGATTACCAGTAATATACCTACCAAACGTTCCCCACTCAAAAACTGAGGAAGATATAGCCATTTGAAAGTTTTAGGGGCGGAGGTGATGGTGGCGTCGGAGGTGGGCGTGGCACATGCCAATCTTTCAAGGACCTCGCCAACAACCTACCAACCAAAATTGGTGACCGTATCCATTAAATTGTAAAAGATATGTGGATTTTCGATTTTCTAAAATCGAATTTCGCGGTTTTCTAGCTCCCTAGTGGACGTAGGTCCAAACCCAAGACACTTTAACTTTTGAGGGTATTTTCCAATATACGTTCCAAGTTTCAAGTCTCTATCTCCAAGGGTGTCGGAGGAACGCGCGTTCATATACTATTATACCTTTTTGGTATAATAGTATAAAAAGAGATAAGGTAGTTGTCATTGCTTAGTAAAGTTTTGCACCGCTTATCTCCAGCCCAAGAGTAGGCAACCAGTTGCTTGACAGCAAAGAAATTAAAGGCAGCCGCATTAAAAAAAAATAGTGCATACTTTTATGCGCTGGTTGCCATTTATTGTCTAATTGTTGAATATACATAACAATGTACAGTGTCTTCAAGCTTATTTGAAGCAGTGTCAAGCAAACATTTTAATTGCCTGCCATAAACTAATTATACTTTATTTTTCAATAATTCCAAAGACGGATGGCAGGTACATTTATTAACCACCAAAATTAATATATGACCTAATAAACCCCACTTGCTATGTCGGGTTATGTAAAAAAGTACCTAAGCTTATGGTTCTGGCTTATTTGAAACAGTTACATTATGGACACCTGGGTGCCATAAAACCGGGTTTTAATAGACCAATCCTCCGTAGTCAGTTTAGTTTTTTCCTGCATTTCAGGAAACGGAAAATTTATGCATTTTACATTTGTTTTTTGTCACAACAACATTTGCACACAATTTGATATGAATTAAGATTTTCGCAATTTGTGCAAAATAAGATTTTATTTTCTTGTGCAATTATAGCAAAAAACTAGGAAAGATATCTTGAGAAATCAAAATAGTGTTTATTCAATTTGAGAATGGCAATTATAATTATTCGCATGAATGTGTTAGTGTGTCCAGTTGTGTATGTATGTCTGTGTGTGTGTGTGTGTTTTCTGCATTGTCAATTGCTACTCCTTGTTGTCGCCTATTCGCTTTCCGAATGGCTGATGAGTCATCGTCACCTGTTGGTGGTGACCAATCGGAACCATCTGGTCCCTTGCCAATTTGATCTATTGGTTCCCGGGGATAACCGGCAACATTCGCCTTCCGAATTGCTTGGTGTTAGTGGTGCTGGTGGTGACCAATCGGAATCGTCTCCAATTTGATCTATTGGTTCCCGGGGATAAATGCTATTGGAGCAGCCTTCTCCCGTGCCATTAGCATCATATAATTCCGACTCAATGTTATCTTATGGTGGTGACCAATTGTTATCTTTTCCGACGTCAATTTGAACTATTGGTTCCCAGGGATAATTGGCGACGTCGAATTCGCCTTCCGAGTCGCTTGGTGTTGGTGGTGACCAATCGAAACCGTCTCCAATTTGACCTATAGGTTCCCGGGGATAACCGGCAACATCCAATTCGCCATCCGAATCGCTTAAGCCATCTATTTCCGAGTCATTGTCACCTGTTGGGGGTGACGAATCGGAACCATCTTGTCCTTCGCCAATTTGATTTATTGTCTCCTGGGGATAGCTGGCAACATCCAATTCGGCCTCCGAATCGCCTGCAACTCCAGCAGACGGTGAAGGGCTGACGCTGCTATTGCTATTGGAGCTGTCTCCCGAGCCATTGTTGCTGCCGTCGTGTTCGTCTCCCGGTGGCATCAAGGAATCATCAAATTTAGCCTTCTTGATTGGCGGCGAGTCTTTACCGTTTAAGTCTCTACGCATGTTCGCTTTTTCACTTTAGAATTAAGAACAAATTTTATCGAGCAGAATTTCTGTTTTTTTTTTTCTAAATTTATTTAATTTCTGTGCTGTTTCTACGACGAACGAAAGTGTCTCCACGAGATTTGCAAAGAAAGTGCCTTCTGCTTCTTCTTCTTTCCTGAATAAGCAAGGCACTCTTGATTATTTTGATACCCAGTTGAGATCTTGACAAGAACGTGCAGAGTTGCTTTCTATAGAATATATTCTGAATATTTTGACGTTAACGTATCAAATAATGAAAAAATAGTAATAGACTGAAACTGAATTAATCATAAGGAAAAGATCATCATTCGAAATGATTATTAAAAACCCGTTGTTTTTTTCTGTATGCAATACGAACTAGAATAGGACTAACATTATATAGATTATGGATATTCTTTGCATATCTCCATTTTTGCAGTTCAAATTAGTTTCGAGTCGAAGACGCTGAATGCATCGCTTTTGCCTGCTGGCCATTTGACCATTTCAGTTCTGTTTCTTGGCCAACATTTTGGTGTAGCAGCATTTTCACATTTGAATAACAAAATAATGTTTTTATTTAATCATCATATAACAATTTTGATTCCCGGCTTTTTATGTGTGTATGATATGCGTGTTTGAAGTACTTGTGTGTGTGTGTGTGTGTGTGTGTGTGTGTGTGTGTGTTTCTGCGTTCCATTTGGTTTTTTGACGCGGTTGAAAGAGTGCAGTGAGTGTAAATTGCTCGAAGGGAGCTGTTGACGCTGGCTGGGATTCCTTCTGGTCGTTAAGAGTCACTTTTTGGCGCCTGTTTGATTAGAAAGAGTTAGGCCATAACCACAATAACTGGAATCCAAGGCTCGATTTTCACACAAATAGTTAAGAGCAATTGATGCTTTCGCAAACACTGCCACTGCTGCTTGTGCTGCAAATTCTGCGAGTGGCTCCTCTGGCAGGTGTGGCAGCTCTGGGTACTCTGGCAGCTCTGGCTGCTCCGGCTTATCCAATTTCATAATTTTGGCCGGCGGTTCCTCGGTTTTGCAATTCCCTTGCAATTCTTCTTGAACTTATCACAGCAAAGAAAATTGAATTAAATAAAATCGTTTCTTTATTTGATTATTCTCAGGCCCTATAACGATTGACAAGTGACTCGACAAGATTGGATACTAAATTTTTTTTCAACAAACAGGGTTGATTTCAATTACTCAGATGTGATTTCGATCAAAAATGCACAGTTCTCTTCAATATTATTTAATCAGATTTTACGTTTAATCCATGTTAAGTTTGAATTACTTTAAGTTCACACATACAAGTCTACATACATATTTATATATAAATAAATACAAATATATTTACATATATATAAATCAGAATTAAGTTTGTTTGTTTGTTTGTTTGTTTGTTGAGCAGTCAGCAAACGATTATAACGATGACTGAGGGGCGTGACCAGCCCATGCAGCAAAATGTTGAAGGGTGCAATAAATTTGCGTGTAATTATTTTGGTGCCGCCTTCGCCATTTTCTCATTTATTTATTGAGCATAGGATGTGTCAAGGACACGGGCACCACTCGAAAGTGACTTATTTGATGCGTTGCACATGACGTATACATAATTTGAAAATTGTTGGCCAACCACTTACCTGTGTTAATTTGCCATTGACAATGCTGAGGGACTCGAGGCTGCCACGGACGTTGCGCAGGCTGTTCTCCTTGAGCGCCTCGAGGTGCGAGTGGGAGAACTGCAGGTGGCGTATGTGCACCCCCGGCTGGATTACGTCCTGGGAGAGCGATGTGACGGACCGATCAAAATCGTAAATGGACAGCGAGTGTATCGGCGCCGAGATCCGTTCCAGCGTTGAGCGCAGCGACAGAGCCGTGGTGCCAGGACACTCGAGGAAAAGTCCTGCGGACGGACAATTGTAATGAAAAAAAAAATCATGAATAATCTTTAACTTCTGGAAAGCACTTCTGGGTAATTCCAGAATTAGTTACTAAAAATAATAACAAAATAAGACGCAACCACTTTCTGATAATTGAGGCGATTCCCTTAGTTTGAGGGCACACAACAAGCTCATTTCATGCATTTCAATTGGCCCAAACAGAGTCGCAATATGGCCAGAGCATAACAATGAAGGCTGCTGCTGCTTCTGGCCATTGTAATCCATATTATTTGCAATGCAGGCCCAGACCAGACAACCGGACAAAAGGACAGTCACCATTATTCCAGAGCAGCATGCATCAATTGAGTGCGGCACAAGTGTGTTGCGTTGTGCTGTGTTGTTGCAAGTGGGTCTGTGTGCGAGTGTTGAGTGTTGAGTGTTTATTCGTACATTTTAGTTGAATCGTGAATACGACAACAACACATTGTAAGGCTAAGGTTATTAGTCAATAAGTACTTAGTCGTAATCAAACATTATTGTGCACTTGAATGCTTCTAGAAATGCGCCCACGATCTTCACATTTCCCAAACTGTTTTTCCTTGATTGCTTTGAAGACACACCAAAACCAAAACAAAAAAAAAAAAAAAATACGCAATTGACAAAATTATTAAACTTATTAAATTTAACGTTTATTTTTTTTATTTAATTTAAATGTTTCATGAAATCCACAAACTGCAGTTAAAAAACATTAACTGAACGCTCCTCGAATGATTCATAAGCTAATCTAATTGCAATTGTGCACGTTTTTCTCTTGCCACTTGTGGCAATGATATTGTTGCATGTTGTTGTTGTTTGTTCATTCATATTCAAGTGCAATTTGTACCCACTGTGAAATGCTTTAAGTGCTCTTCTGCTCAGCTGGCTCGGCTCGAGACAGGACTCTGATTTGCTGACGCTCTCTGGTGTCAAAGTAAACAATCTTGGCATGCGTAGGAATAGTGGTCACACACACACACACACACACACACACACAAAGACACTAAAGGGATGTGGAGTGGACAGGAGTGGGGTTCTTTTGGGGTTGCCGTGATTTGTTATTGTGCTTGTCTACACATTGTTGGATGCAATAAACTTTTGCTCTGGTCGGCTTTGATGCGTTTAATTAGTTCGGTTCATTTGCTCGCCCGCCCATTTGAACTTACCATCCTCGAACTTGTAGCATGGACAGGCGGAGCTATCATCGAAGCTGGGGCACTCAATGCCCGCTGCTCCGCCACCACCACCACCACCATTTGCTGCAGCTACGGCACCGCCAACACCAACACCATCGCCACCGGCGCCATTGCTCAATTCATAGTGTTCTCTTGTGTTGCTCTTGCCACTGTTGTGGCCGATAATGCCGCTGCCGACGCCGGCGCCAACGCTGTTGTGGCCGCTGCTCAACGAGCGGGCGATTCGCACTGCTCCTGCTCCTGCTACTGTTGCTGCTGTTGTTGTTGTTGTTGTTGTTGCTGTGGTTGCTAAAGGTGTTGCTGTTGGCTTGGAAGTTGTTGCTGTTGTTGCTACTGCTGCTGCTGCTGCTGTCGTCGATGTCGCTGCCAACGTCAACCACAGGACAATTGAAAGACAGCCACGTTGATGTAGCCTCCTAAACTGCTTTTGCTGCTGTTGTTGTTGTTGTTGCTGCTGCTGCTGCTGCTGCTGCTGCTGCTGCTGCTGCTGTTGCTGCTGCTGCTGCTGCTGAGGCTGCACTCTGGCAACAGTATTGCAATTTCGACGACGTTGTCCTGGGTCTCGTCCAAATTCGTGTTTGTGTTCATGTTCTTTGGCTGCCACAACGGCGACTGCCACTCCATTTATCCCCGTTGCCATTTGCTTTATTTGATGTCCTTGTTCCTGACGTTGTTGATGTTGCCACTGATTATGCTGCTGCTGCTGTTTCCCCGGCTTTTCCTGCATCTGCTGCATGTTTTGATGTTTGGTTCGTTGTTTGTGCGGCTGCTCGCCTGCCCCTCGTATGCACCTCTGTTGATAATTGTTGGCGTTGCTGCCTTTGGGGCAGTTTGTTGATTTCGTGCACTTCGCTAATAAGTTTGTAAGCATCGCAGTTGCAGTTGCAGTTGCAGTTGCAGTTGTCGTCGTGATTGGATTGCTGCCGATGCACATTTTCGATTTTTTAGTTTTTCACGTGCTCCCACCTTGTATCTCTCTTTCTCTCTCTCTTGCTCTCTCACTCTATCTCTATTTGTCACAATAGATTTGCCACTTGATTGTTTCAATCAGCGTCGCTGCATTTATATTTAATATCCTTGCTGTTGCTGCCACATAACTCGCTCGCCATCTGCAAATAAAAGAGAAAGTCAATTGTCAATTGATATATTTCCCAAAGAAAATGAGATCTATAAATATTTTGACTCAATTTCCCAGCCACTTTACAAATCGATGAGAATATTTTGAAATTAATTTTGTTAATCGCTTCAAACTATTGATTGTGGATAGAAGCGAATCATAAAGGGGCATACTGCAAATGTTGCACACAAAACTAGACAAGACACGTTCCCATTTGCCTCTTGCGAAATAAGATTACATTTCTGCCACAAGCACCAGAGGAACGAGGAGCTGTTGAAAAGGAGGCAGCACTTGCCAACTTTGTGGGTTACAACATGCCGCAATTTGTAATGAAATGAGTTGTGCAACCCAAAGTTGCAACATCAAAATCAAAATACTCAGCGTTGATGCTGATGCTGGTATCAAATGCAGTCTTTTGTTGCTGCTATCAATTTAAGCCTCAAATTCACAATTTATTTGATTTAAATTACGCAGTTCATGACGAATTGTATATTTTTGATAACTAAATTATTAACAAATATATTTTTTGTCGCTTTTTTTTTAGTATCGATAATCGATAATTGGCAGCACTGGTTGGACACGATGTTTGACAGCCACATGTATCCAATAGTAAAAAGCGATTTTCTTCTATTCTATTTATTTTTGATTATAATAAATATTACAACAGGCCTGGCTCGAGCTGCATAACTGCGAAATTAACTTGGCTTAAAAGGATAACTCTTGTTTTCAGCCATATTACGACAACAACGCCGATAGTGCTATCGGAGCTATATCCCGACTCATTGTTGCTGTCCTCATGCTCGTCTCCCGGTGGCATCGACCACTCATCCAATTTAATCCTCTTGTTGGGCCCCAAATCTTCATCGATTGATCGTCGATTCATGTTTATTTCTGTTGGTTTTTTTTTTTCAATTTATAATTAAGAAATAATTTTATCGAGCAGAATTTCTATTTTTTTTTTTTTTCTAAATTTATTTAATTTCTGTGCTGTTTCTACGACGAACGAAAGTGACTCAACGAGATTTGCAAAGAAAGTGCCTTCTGCTTCTTCTTCTTTCCTGAATAAGCAAGGCACTCTTGATTATTTTGATGCCCAGTTGAGATCTTGACAAGAACGTGCAGAGTTGCTTTCTATAGAATATATTCTGAATATTTGACGTTAACGTATCAAATAGTGAAAAAATATTAATAGACTGAAACTGAATTAATCTTAAGGAAAAGATCATCATTCGAAATGATTATTAAAAACCCGTTGTTTTTTTCTGTATGCAATACGAACTAGAATAGGACTACCATTATATAGATTATGGATATTCTTTGCATATCTCCATTTTTGCAGTTCAAATTAGTTTCGAGTCGAAGACGCTGAATGCATCGCTTTTGCCTGCTGGCCATTTGACCATTTCAGTTCTGTTTCTTGGCCAACATTTTGGGGTAGCAGCATTTTTTCATTTGCTCGCACTTCCGCCTCAGCGGTTTTCATTCTGTCCTGCAACTCAACCACAGGCATTTTCAGTAGTTTCCACAGCCCTTCCAGGACCCACACTCAGCGCCAATTCAGCATTATTATGAATTATTTTTTGCGTGCTTTTCCCGTTTTTTGTGCACTTTGCGCTTCTTTTTGTTTTGTTTTTTTTTTTTAATTTTATTTTTGCTTTTTCTTTTCTATACAATTTTTTATTTATTTTTTTTTTTCAATTTTAATGCCATGCGCCCCAAGGGAATTTGTGTCAAGTGCGTGAATTCTGCGGGTGTTTAGTCTCGAGCGCCTAATTTACTGCCATTCCGGAGGACCACTGAGTGGTTGTGGGCGTGGCTGAGGCGTGTCGGTCACGTTGGCATGCTATATTGTTATTATTTTATTACTCTCTCTCTCTCTCTCTCTCTCTCTCTCTCTCTCTCACTCTCTCTGTCTCTCTTTCTGTGCTTCTCTATGGCAGTCCTTCTGCTTGTTTTCTAATTAATGCGTTTATTATTTTTTTCTTCCCTTGCTGAACATTCGCATTCAATTCCTGCGCCATTAAACGCAATTAAAATTATGGCAGCTAATGCCGTCGTCGCCGTTTGCTTTCGACCTCGGTTTTGGCCAGGCTAACAGACTGCCAGCCAGTTGGCGCCGCCGTCGTCGTCGTCGTCGTCTTAGCCGGAAATTTCGTTTCTGCAATAAAAATCAAAGTGAAGAAACTGCAACAGCGAACCGAATATTAATTATTCCATATTTCCGCTGGTCGCAGCTAAAAAGCCAGAAAAAACAGAGAAGAAAAAACAAACAAAGAAGCCAAGAAATCTGGTCACATCGAATTGAAGCTGGCCAAAGGCGATCACAGCAAGGATTTTATATCGATAAAATCAAATAATCAAATCGAATTAAATTCTAGACAACTTTTAAAAAACGAAAATTAAATCGATCAAAAAATGTTTAAGATTTTCTTAAACGGCAGCTTTCTGCAAGCAAAAATAAGTGAATACTTTGGTGTTGCCACTTTTTTTGTGTTGCAAGTGCTGCCAATTAAAATACGATTTCTAATATACATTTTTATTTCAGCAATAAAGGCTAAGATAAAAGTAGAAAGAGACCAACATGTGGTCAGAATAGGGACAGAGGTGGTTTGGCAACCATTTAAATTGGCCTTGAATTTGAGTAGAGTGAAACACGTGCAACGTGCGACATGACACGACACACGCCCCAAGGGACGCCTCGTCGATGGGCATTTGTTTTACAGCTATTCCCCAGATGATTTAACAACATTTCAAATAGGCCCATAACTTTAACTGTATTTCATCCCCCTTTCAGGCAATTTCAATTAGTGGCCATGGCAACTGACATTTGTTACCCTCATTTTGTGTCACCAGGCCTTAAGCTGAAAATGCAGTTAGAACTTGGCAGCCAGTCGCTCATTTCTTGGTCAGCTGGTTGGCAACTCAATCAGTTATCGAATATCAATTGCAACAAAAAGCCATAACTAAATATAAAGTGAGTGTGTGTGTCAGTGTTTGTGTGTGTGTGCTTAATAAATTGTTAATAAATTGACTTAAATCAAATATTAATTCGACAATTGATTCAACAAAATTCGCCAAAATCCAATACAAAAAATATATAAAAATATGCAGCATGTTGAACAAGTGATGCCACAAATCGAATTATTTTATTTATTTTTTTTTTGTTCTGACTTTTAGCTTAAGTTCTTGTCAGACAAATAATAATATGTATTTGCCATCTATTTTAGCCACCCCAAGTGGCAGACACATGCCGGAGCAGGGATCTCAATCTAAAATTAAAAATTGCCCATTTGCAACACGCAGCTGCTTTCACTTAAAAATGTATCTGAATTTGACTACAAATATTGGAATGCATATGGAAATATGGAAACTAAAAGATACAAATACTATTCTATCAATATCCAATCAATAGCCAATCTCTTGGAGAAAAATTCACTTTAATTGAAGTTTCTGGGGCGTGTTAGGAATTGATTTAATTTCGTTTGTTTTTCCATCTTCAAATATGATGAGTTATTCGGGAAATCATAATTATTTAACAATTTTTTTTTTTTTAATGAAGTAAATTTTATATAAAAAAAAAAACCAAAAACATTTCATAATTGGTCTTTCGCTCAGTGTATACATATATTTGTATAGATTCGATCGACTAAACCTGCATATAGGATTAGGATATGACTCGATCCATCTTCAAGCTCAGATCCAAGCAGTGAAAGTCGATTGATGCAGCTCGTTAGCAAAATCTGTGCGATTAGCTAATGATGAGCTTTTTTTTTATTAGCCGGGCCAGAACGATGATGAGTTGGCATTAGAGGCACGGCGGGACATTGTTTTGGCCATGAATGTGTAGACGACGCTCAAGTGAGACTCGAAATGAATTGCAATTAAAATCTAGTTGGCGCAGGCAAAACCAAACACCAATGAATATGAACATGAAGATGAAGATGAAGTTGTTGATGATGATGATGATGATGATGATGATGATAATGATGAGGAACTCTAATGTCGGCAATGACGTTGGCAATAACTAACACAACAACTGCGACTCCAACCTCGAATGTGACTGCAAATGGGAATGGGAATGGGAATGGGAATGGGACCGAAGCTGGAGTTGAAGTTGGAGTTGGAGTTGTGGTTGTTGCCTGAGTTGCATAGTTTGTTGGAGGCTCAAAGTCTCAGCTCAGATAACATTAGCGTTGACAGCGCACACAACAAAGGAGTACAGAATAAGGAACGGAGCCAAACACAAGCGACAACAGCAGCAACAACAGCAGCAACAACAGCAGCAACAACAGCAGCAGCAGCAGCAACAGCAGCAGCAGCAACAGCAGCAACAACAACAAACAACTTTGTTAATAGTAGTAAGCATGTCATCATTCAGTCAGTGCCATACACACGGAGTTAGACAGAGAGAGAGAGAGAGAGAGAGAGAGAGAGAGGGGGGAGAGTGGCAGAGTGAGGGATACACCTGTGTTTGCCTTTGCATTGTACATTGTTTGACTCCCCCAACCCCCCGCCACAGCAAACTTTACTGTTTGTGCCTTATTCCCGCTGTGGCCAACACAAATCCCCCCACTCCCTCCCCCTGCCCATGCCCCTGCCCCTTCCCCTTCCCACTATTTGACTCACTGACTGGCTGCTATTTCATTTTAATGACTCACGTGACTTTCACGTATCTTCTTCCCTCGCAGACAACTCCCAAGCATCCAGCTACAGTTCCAGCTTCAGTTGCATATATAGAAACAACGGCAGCAGCAGCAGCAGCAGCAGTAGTTGCAACAAAAACAACAAGGACAACAACAACAACAACAAGTCGTGGTAGTTGAAGCAGAAGCAAAAGTATAATCATAATAATAAAAGTTATACACGTAACATGCTATTACATAACAGACACTGACTACACAGACTCTCTCAGCACACACACACACACACACACTGTGGCACTGGCCACGCCCCTTAGACACACACACACACACACAAATACACAGACACTAGCTACATTGGCCTGATATGGGTTTTTACTTAATTTGAAGAACACACGAGTTGGTTGCCTTCTCCACAGCACCAGAAAACAGGAGGAAACATCGGGAGGGGCCAAGTGGGAGGCGGTCTGCAGGTGGCTCATATCTGGTAGCTGGTGCTGCAATGGCTTACAAGCTGTAACTAGATGGTCTGCTGGTTGCAGCCACAGCAGTTGGGGCACTCAACTGCTGCTGCTGTTGCTGCTGCTGTTGCTCAACTGCTGCTCACCCACTTCGGGCAGTCAGTCAATTTGGTTGGCCTCAACTGATACCAACTGATAAGAGCCAAACAGGCACTCACAGCCACTATTTGGGATTTGGCGAATGAATTTCTTGCAAAGATTCACTCAATTCTTGTATTTTGAATTCAAATTCCGTTTGTGATCTGTCAGAATTTTAATGGAAAGAACAAAAGAAAAACCAATTTCAATAGCCGAAAATAATTTCTAAAATAACTAAATAGAGTATTTTAAGCGCTCTACAATTTTTAGATTTTGAAGGTTTTTCAAGCTTAATTCTTGTGGTGTAGAAAAAATTAAGTTAATAGTTGGATATTTTATATAAAATCAATTCAAGCTCTATTTAAATTTCTATATTCGATGAACTTGTGATGAAAGCGAGGCACATCGATTGGATGACATTCGAATTTTGATTCTCTCGCTCTCTCTCTCTCTTCTCTCTCTCTCTCTCTCTCTCTCTCTCTCTATTCATATCTGCTCTCTAACTTTGCTCGCCTTCAAAGTGACAGTCCATTCATCACCCCCGATCAGAATCGAGTTTCGCCAAATATGTTCAAAGTGTGAATGGCAAACGCTCGGGAAATGGGAAATGGGAAATGTATGAATGGAGTGTGAGTAATTGGCCGATCCCTCCTCCATGGCAGACACAGAGAGAGAGAGAGAGTCAGTCGCTCCACCACTAGGCGTTATAGCCAGTGACAGGAAACATTAGCGCCTGGTGTCTGTTGTTTGTTTGTTGGTTTTTTTTGTTGGTTGTTCGCTGGCTGGTATAAATTCCATGTCAAATTAAGTTCAAATGTGCAGGGCGAGAATATCTCCCGACAGCCTGCAATATCGAGAGACTGTGTGCGTGTGTGTGTGTGTGTGTTGGTTGGTTGGGAACGTGGTTCGGGGCAAGTGAGGCACATCAGCTGTGATTGACAGCAACGGAATGCCAGCCGCTGTTAAGACAAACAATCTGGCGGTTTTTGTGGTTTTTAAGCGAAAATGAAAAATGTCAATTTGACATAAGCAACGAGGGATGAAACCATTCAATTCATACACAATACACAATACACACATACACACCCCCGTCCACACCCCCGTCCACACTCCACATGCACACAGCTCCAGTTGCTGGCTGAGCTGCAATCCCAATGCCTTCCAGTCGGTGGCCAGCTCTCCCTTTCCATTGCTTTCACGGCCCATATACGGGTCGCTCTTTAAGTAGATTGTCGTGTAAAACTGACACATTGCGGTTGCCATAGGGTTCCAACAACTCAACTCAACTCAAACCAACCCAATCCAAATCCAACCCAACCAAACCGAACCGAACCGAACCGAACGTGGCAGCGTCAACAAACTGCTTTTGAGTTTCTATTGAAAATAACAGAAATGGGTTCGTTTTGGTTTTGTTTCGTTTCCATTCCGTTCATTTTGGCCATGGCTCTTCTCCTTAAGGCCATAAGCAACAGAACCAAGCGGAAAAGCCGAAAGCCCATAAAAATCGCGACTACAAAAGAATTACGTGCACTTACTAAA
Organism: Drosophila mimica; assembly: GCA_037043585.1. Lineage (NCBI taxonomy): Eukaryota > Metazoa > Arthropoda > Insecta > Diptera > Drosophilidae > Drosophila > Drosophila mimica. Next base: position 9,038,312 of record JBAMBE010000748.1, on the reverse strand, counting down.
TAGCCACAACAACCACAACAACAACAACAAACAAACAAGAGAAATATCGAAGCATTCAACTGGGTAGAAGGTAATGACAAGGCACACCACCCAGTGGCAGTGGCAGTGGCAGGGGGAGTGGCAGGTGTCTACATTCAGCAGCAGCAGCAGCAGCAAATCCAGCGAGGCAACAACACAAGGAACACCTTTTAAAGTGCGGCCCAGAAAAGGCAGCGATAGCGAGCAATAAGAGCAGCAATTTAAAGACCATTAGAATTGATTATAATTAGTTGTTGACCACCACCACCACAACAACAACAACAACAACAGCAGCAACAATAACAACAACAACAACAACAGAATCAACAGCTGCTTCAGAGCCCCCAAGCTGGCTTCCTCCATTTGGTTGGGATGTCGCGTCCCTGGGGGACCGCATATTAGTTATGCATATTAACCTGAAATTAAGTTATTTTTATTTTAAGTGACATTTATGTGTGCCAAACGCTTTTTTATTATTATTATTATTATTATTATTGTTATGATGGTTATTGGAATGGAACAGGACGAAATGTCTGTGCAGGAATTGTGATTCAGGCACGATAAGACGGAAGCACTTTTGTTGCACATAAAAATATAGAAAATAAGTTACAGAATTTATATGAAAAATGCTAATCGATACCTTGTATATAACTATATATACATATATATATATATATATATATATATATATATATATATATATATATATATGCCACAATGCGGTATATTGTGATTCAGGCACGATAAGACGGAAGCACTTTTGTTGTACATAAAAATATAGAAAATAAGTTACAGAATTTATATGAATAATGCTAATCGATACCTTGTATATAACTATATATATATATATATATATATAAATATCTGTTGCTGGCGAATCTAAAAAGATTATCTGAAATTTGGTTTAAGCCCTTAAATATTTGGCCACTTGAGAGCACTTGGGTTGGGCCCACACTCGAACTCGAACTCGAACATTCCAGAGCCAGATCTTCTGTTCTTCAGTCTGGAGCAACAATAGTTTTTCTATTATTATTCATTTTCCAATTTTCCCCCGTCGAGTGCCAAATGCTCCAATATGTTAAATAACCACATTTTTGAAGGGAATTATTAAATGGCAGCGGATGTGCTCACAATAATCGTTGTAAAGATGAGATGGACAATTCGCTTAGCATAGCTGGAGCTGGAGCTGGAGCTGGAGCTGGACACTGCCAGAAAATTCCAGGAAGGTCAACATATTACAGCACTAACAACAACAACAAAAACAAACCTCAGCAACGTTCAAAATAGTTGTATCTTTTCTTGCGTTTGTTCCCTTTTCGGGGGTTTTTTTTTGTTGTTTTTTTTGTTTTGTTTTTTTTTTTACCTTTTTGCTAGGTATTTTTACTGTGTCGTGAATTTTGTGACGTTTTCAGGGAGTCGAAGGTATATGTCTATATATATCTATTCTCGGTCAGCATCACTAAACGAGTCGATGGAGTCCTTTCTGTCCGTCTCTTTTTACACAAACAAGGTTGATGCAACTTGACTCGTGTTCGTCTTTTTGCAAAAGGCAGTTTATATGGAAAAGTCAAAGTCGGTTGCAACGGATTAATATATCATATAGCTCCCATAGGAAAGGTCGGTCGAAAGCTAAGTTCTTGTACGGAAAAATATTTTGTTTACCCAGATATCCGATCCAAACTTACCCAGTAAACGTACCATTTTTAGGCAAGAAAGCATTCAGAACAGACTACTGCTATATCATATAGCTGCCATAGGAACAATCGGTCGAAAGATGATTTTCTTGTATGGAAACCTATTTTGCTTGCATCAGCTATGAATTTTATTTTTGCTGTTAATAGTCGGACACAAATCTATCAGCATCGGACACTATATATCATATAGCTTGCAGAGGAACAAATGTTGTGTTTTCGTTTGAAATTTAGATGACGGCAATTTGACTCCGGTCTGCAAAGGGTATCCACTCTTTGGTTTGCCTGAGACCTCGGTACATTCTTCTTGTTTTTTTTTTGTTGTTGTTTTTTTTCCCTTTTGTGATGACTCATTGCCAAGTTCAAATGTCACGGCATACGGACAGCGATGACGACGGCGACGGCGACGGCGACGGCGACGACGACGACGACGCCACTTGGCTTCATGTTTCCACGATTTTCCTGGTATTGCCGAACACGCGTCCAATGTTCGCTCCGTTATCAGGCCCAAAACATTGCCCCGCCCACCCGCCCGGCTCTCTTTAGATGTCCACACTGAACATATTTCACATTGTCGTCACTTTGGTAGCTTCATATGCAACAACAGCAACATACATAAAAAATCCAAACCCAAGACCGAGTGGAAGACGCTGCTGCTGCTGGTGCTGCTTTGACATGGGAACGGCAAAAGTGCCGTTACGACATTGTCCGACTATCGGAGCTGGACCAGTGAGTTCCCAAAACTGAAGTGGACGCATTCTAAATATCAAAACTTTGAGCCCTGTCCGATCAGCTTTGCTGCCTGATGGAATTTCATAACAATCCCTTTTAGTGTTGTGTTCTAATTTTCATTCATTTCCGTCGACACTTAGTTTATGAGCTTTTTTCTCTGCTTCTGTGAATGGCTTGCAAAAATAAAAAAAGAAAAAGCAACAAAAAAAAGAGGAAGAGAAAGAAGTAGAAACTGGCAACTGGCAACTGGCAACTGGCAAATTGCCGGTCACTTTTCATGTTGTCCTAAACCAAGTTTCAACCTTTTATCGTTGCAATTCATGTCGTTGTCGTGTCAGAGGCGGTTTTTTTATTTGCTTTTCTTTTCTCTTTTCTTTTTTACGGTCGATGTTTTCTTTTGCTTTCTTTCGATTTGTAGGCCCGAAGCGCATGAATCCTAAAAATGCTGTTGCCCTTTTTTGTGTGCGTGTGTGCGAGTGTGTGCGAGTGTGTGCGAGTGTGTATGCGGTATGCGGCATCTGTTACTCCGTGTACCAAGTGTACCATGTGTAAAAGTATCTGTGTCTGTGTGCGGTTTTCAGGCCAAGGCCAGACCCAACGCTGTCGACGTGTTGATATGTTTATCATTGTTATTATTTATGTTTAGATTTGAATGTCAATGCCTATGCCATCCAAATGGGCATAGACATCCACATCGACATCAACATCCACATCGGCATCGACATCGACATCGACATCAACATCGACATCGACATCGGCAATCGAATGCCAGACTTTTTCCCAGTGCGTTTTTGCTGTTCCAGCTTTTGGCTCTTGGTAATGGAGATGGGAATGTGAACTGAGTGTGTGTGTGTGTGTGTGTGTGTGTGTGTGTGTGTGTGGAGGGGGGTGAAGAGGTTCATCTGGTTGCCGCATGTTGCCGGGGTTTATTGTGCGCACTTTGAACTTTGATGGCATTAAGTTGTCAATTTGCGTTTTGACTTACGAAAGACATAAATCGACAGCCTCCAGTCGATAGTCGGAAGGCAGCCGGCGTTAGTCGACCCAACCCGACCCGATCCCTCTCTTCAACCGTTCCGGATACAAAGCCATATTTGAATACGAATACGAATATGAAACTGATGCTGGAGATGAGGCTGAGGCTGAGGCTGAGGCTGAGACTGAGGCTAGCATCTTCGAGGCAAGAAACTTCAAATGAAAAGGATTTGTTTTTTGGGGGCTGCTTGGCTGTTTTTGGCTTGGTTTTATTTAATATCGCATCGCGGCGGGGTTTTGGCTGAAACAATGGCGAAACCTTTTAAGACGCGCAAAACTTTTAAGTTTTGATTTTTACTTATTAATGGCCAGCAGTGTGCAATAATTTGTAATCTAATTAGTTCCACAAAAAAATAATGGAAGAAAGTGAAAACAAGAACATTAAAACTTAACAGAAAAAAAGTAAACGATAAAAAGTTTAATAAAAGTGAAAATGAAAATGAAGAAGTGCCGAGCAGAAGACAAGACAGCTACAACCAAAAACAAACAACAAAAAATAAATAAAAAAAAACGAAACAGAAAAAAACACCTAAAAAAAAAGAAAGAAATTAATTTCCATCGAATTCCAAATGCCACTTGGAAGATGCTTGGCAACAACAACAACAACAACAAGAACAAGAACAGCAACCAAAGTCAAACATTCGAGAGACAAAGAAATTTTTTAATTGATTTCACTTAAAGTACCAAATAAAACAACAAGAAGAAGAAACAAGACAAAAGAAGCAGAAAAGTACCAACAAAAAAAGCTGTTGTTTTTTTTTCGGTTTGCAAGTCGATTTTTGGGAAAGGCAGCATCCAGAGCCAGAGCCAGAGCCAGAGCCAGAGCCAGAACGAAGAGCCATATCCATTCGAAATACACTTGACCATTAAAAAGTAAACTCCAACACACACACACACACACACACACATACAGAGGACGTTATGTGCGAGTCCAAGTGGGCATAATTGGCCATTATGTGGGCCTAAAGACAAGAGCAGCAGCAGCAGCAGCAGCAGCAGCAGCAGCAGCAGCAGCAGGCGCTGGCCACTCAACCCCTGGGGAGTGGTGAGTGCCGAGTGTCAAGGTGGAGAGGCGGGTGGGTGGAGGGGGGATAATTAAAAGTAGCGGGAAATACAATTTGGCAATGAAGCTGCTGCAAACAACAACAACAACAACAACAACAATTCATGGCATTTATAATAACCATAATGGATTCGAACATGTTCAAGTTGAAGTTAGAATTTCATATAAAAAAAAAACTCATCCCCCTCCTTCAAGTGAAATGGAAACGGAATGGAAATGGCAATGGCTATGCCAGACTCAAAAACATGCCAAATTGGAGATGGAGCTGGAGCTGGAGATGGAGATGGTGGTGTTGCTGGAGCTAGATCCAGAGCAGTTGATGTATACGTATATTCTGTTTTTGTTTGTGTGGGGGGTGCGCAAAAAAGTTAATGGAAGCGGATGAGCTTAGTGCAGGTTGTGGAGATGACAGTTGGAAGATGGAAGATGGTCACCTGCTATGGGCATTTGTCCGTTAGTGTTGAGTGGTTGCTCTGAGCAAGCAGAGATTTGAAATTATCAGTTGGCCTTGCACTGATAGATTCCGATGCTGAATAGTGTGTCAGGAGATTAGTGAGTCTCAGCTTGCTCAGCTCCGATTGTGATATTTAGCTCCACACCTTACCAAAGCAGACCTGACCTACACCAATCCGAGAATGGCCTCAACAACAATACACACATTCGACTTTGGTTTGGAAAAAAATTGAAAATTGTGAAAAAATAGAAATCGATTTCTACGAAAATGTCACTGGAAATTTACCAAAGAATTTCAATTTCTCCTTGAACGTGAAATGTGAATGGAAATTGCTGTGCCCAGACCTAGACACAGACGCAGATACAGATACAGATACAGATATAGATAGAGACCCACACCTAGTCAAGATGCGTGTCTGACTCTCTATGTAAAATTCCCAATTAGTTGCACAAACAAAGCAAAGAAATGCATTTGCCGGCTGTCATTAATCATGCGGCGAAACTATCTATGTGTCTGTGTAAGTATGAGTGTGGTGCTTGTATGTGTGCTTATACATACGTCACAGGCCCATCCGAGAGCGGCTCAGCAAGAGTCCAGTTGCGGTTCCAATTCCCAATAATCATTTCTCATTTCCCAGTTCTCAGTTGCCACTTCCAAATTTGTTGGCCGACTAATGCGCATAGCCGAGCCGAACACACGCACAGCAGAAAAGCAAAAGCAGCCGAAACGAATTTAGACCAAATATAAATGTCAAACTGCATTTCAAGCTGTTATCGATAAGATATTTGCGTCTAACTACGCTTTATTCATTTAAACTGTGGTTATCGATAGGTGTGAGAACGATATGCAGGAGGACAAAGTAAGGTTGCAACTATTTATCGCAATCATCGCATTGCTATTGCCATTCCTCAAGATACTCAGCTCAACAATAATTTAATAAGCTTCAGGCATGGGGTTAGTTGGCAATAAAACACAAAGATTTCATTTAAATCAGCACAGAGTCCTGCAGATCCTAGATTCTTCCGTAACCCGCTATTCCTTTTGACTTGCATTGCCGGCAATCATGAAATTAACTAAAACTATCAACAACAACAACAACAACAACAGAAACAGCAATTGACTCTGACACTGCCATTTAGTCGCTCTCTTTGTCAGTTGGTTCTCTCTCTTTGTCGCTCTCTCTCTCTCTCTCTCTCTCTGTATGCCTTTCGCACGCTGACTCGCTCTTTGCGCAGTTGGGAGATCTGCTGATGAACAACAACTGAAGTTAACTCGTCGATCGCACAACACGATTCGTTTGTTGTTGTTCTTTTTGCTGACTCTCGATGCTCTTTTGCAGGCGCACTGCGCTCTCTCGGCTCTCTCTGTTCTCTCTCTCACTCTTTCTCTCTCTTTCCGTGGTGTGTGTGTGTTTGGCTGCTGCTGCTGCTGCTGACTGATTCGGCTGACTCGGGGCCACGACGCCCGCACACACATTTCCAAGCCTCATTCCATAAACAACTGTGAACGTGAACGGTAAACGGTGCGTGCGAAGCGGCTCTCAGCTGAACATCATCTCGGGATCGTCTTCGCTAAGCGGAGCTCATCTCCCAAGCAACTAACTAACTACACATATAGCAGCCACTAAGCAGCTGAATCGAATAAACGAAATATGAAATATGAAAAATGAGAAATGAAAACCAAAAGCTAACAGCGAACAACGAACAACGAACGAACGAACAGAGTGACAAGTGCCAACAAGAGCTAGTTGCTAATACGATCAATTTATATGATGGTTTTTCTATTTTCGATCGACGTTTTCCTGTTTCTATTTTTGTAGTTTTTTTTTTCGTTTTCTAAAGTTTTCTACTTGCTGTTATACGAACAACAAAGAAATAAACTAAATTATTACCAAGCATTCAAAATATTCTAGCATACATACTAACACACACACACATACATCTAGAATTTGGGGAATAGAATCGGGGATGTACGAATACCAGAGTTATGTGAAATCGCCCGAAACGTGCATATTATTTAATTAATTTATTTACAATTTTTTTTTCGTTTTTTTTTTGCGATATGGTTTTTTGGTTATATGTATATACATACATACATATATGAATATAAATATATAGTTTTTTATAGTTCGTGGCGCGCAAATTCTAGCAAAATGTGTCGCATTTCGAAAACGTTTCTGCGTCTGCATTTCTCTTTGGTGGTGTGTTTCGCTTTGGATTTAGTTTGACCCGATTCCGATTTGAATTTGGACTGTGTAACGAACCAAATGACAAATACGGCACTAACAACAACAACAACACTAATAACAACAAGCAACAACAAAAACGAAAACAAAAGCAAAACAAAATAAAACACATGCATATCTGTGAAAGGAAACAAAAAGCGAGTGAAATAAAATAAAATATAATGCACAAAAAATAAAACAAAATGTTTAATATTCATATGTACATCTATATAGAGACGGATACTATCCATACATACATATGTACGTGCAAGTGTGTGTGTGTGTGAGTGTGTGTGTGTGTGTACTTAGATATGTATGGGTTGTGAAACACGCGGCATTTTGTTGTTGCTATTGTTACAACAGCAACAGTCGCAGATAATTTATAATCTTACACATTGTGCGCACATACATACAGATTTACATATGTATGTATGTACATATATAAATATACATACAATATATATGTGCACAAATGTATATTATATACACATGTCCGATTCTATATATGCATGCTAGAATAATAATCTTTAGATTTTTTTACTTGTTGCCAACAACAAAAAAGTGCATAAAAATTGTATTGTTTCCGTGGGTATTTTTTTTTTTTTTTTTTTTTTGCAAACAATTAGTAATTTGCATAGCCTTGGACATAAATTTTAATTTACAATATATTGCTAATACATATAATATGATCTCTCTCTCTCTTTAAATTTACAGTTTTTGTACCACTGTCCGTGCGTTTTTTTGCTTCGTATATTGCACTATTTAAGTTTCGTGTAAACTGTGACTATTCATTTTTTTTCGTGTGTGCGAATCTTTCTTTGTGAACGGATTTATCTACATAAACACACACATATTCTTATATGTGTGTGTGTGTGTGTGTGTGCGAGTGTCACAGTGTGTGTGTTTGTTTGGTGTCCCATGTGAGCCCCTTGCAATGCAAGAGCAGCAACAATCAACAGTTGTCATAATGCCAACAACAACAACAACAGCAACAAAAGCAACGACGGCAACGACTACGAAAAAATGAAAGGCAACAAGCGACAAGAAAATTTTAAGCAACTAAATAAAATTTAGATAAAATACAAATCAAACCAAAACTGGCCAAATCCATAATAACAACAACAGTGATAACAACAAATTTAGAGCGCCGCTCTGAAAGCAACACCAACAACAACAACAAAATCGAACAAGTTGTGACCAGCAAAAGCAAAAGCAAAGCAAAAGAAAAAGCAAAGCAAAGCAAAGCAAAGCAAAGCAAAGCAAAAGCAAAGCAAAAAGAAATAAAGAGCAAACGAATTCGAAAACACATATAATATTTATTTGTATGCTAATTTATTTTACCATAATTCGGTATTAACCCCAAATCCACCAACAACAAACACAACAGCAACAGCAACAATACGAAAAAACAACATTTCGACGGATATAAAGCCACAACAATAACAATCGTTGACAACAACAACAACAAGAAGAAGAAGAAGAACGCATGCCATCTTCTGCCTCTGCGCCTGGGATATAAAGCAGCAAAACGTAAGTTGTTTTTTTTATGACTTTATTATGATGATGATACCCTTGCAGAGCGTATTGTGAATTTGTCATGTAGTGTGTAACGCGCTGAAGGAGACGTCTTCGACCCCATAGAGTATACTATATATATTTATACATATTTATATATATATATATATATAAATATACATACATATGTGCAAATATTCTTTATCCACAATCGTTCTGTTTCATAATTAAGTACAAATATATATTTACATCAATAATGATTTTTGCAAGGGTATGTAGACTTCGTTGTGTGTGATTTTTCTTGTCTCGATTTTTTGTTGTTGTTTTCCCGTTTCTTTTATTGCTGCTTGCAAATGTAAAACATGTTTTAAATGCAAATTCAATTAAATTTCACCGTTATTAGGCGCTAGAAGCAGATGAGGGCGGATTATCCGCTGTCATCCGGTTATTTGCAGTTAGTTCATTTCAGTTAACAACGCTCAGCGGCTAACTATTTATTGGGCATATCCATCCATATCCTTGGGCTTTACCCAGCCAGTCTGCCCAGTCAGCCAGCGATCGCTGCTCACCATCTGCTTCAATGGACCCTTGACTTCTCTCTAATTGCGGGCGCGACTCTGCGCCTGCAACTTTTGCCTCTTCCTCTTCCTCTTCCTCTGCCTCTGCTTCGTCTGCGCACTTTGCGGACGCCGACGCGGATGCGGATGCGAATGCAGATGTGTGAGAAGTCAACAGTTTCGCAGTGGCAAGTTTCGATTTCAATCCGCATCGGGTCGAAATTACTTTTGTTGACCAGAAATGGTCAGAAAGAGATGCGATGAGCAGAATGAGAGTGTTTATCTACCAGTTATCCATGTGTATCGTACGTGGCTTATAAGGAAATATATCCAAATACATACATTGGCCATATTCATTCAATTTGGTAAGAAAGTTAAGCTTTATTTGATTTTACTTGACTTGAAATTTGCTTGGATTCCTCAATTTCTACGGCAGCTTAACAAGTAATGTTCCCATTATCTTTTCCTATAATCGAAATAATTCGAAAGATTTACAGCAATTTAACAAAATTTGACTTTTTCGCGGCAAGGTGAAGGAGCTTCTGTTAATATTTGTGTTTATTGATAATGAGCATCATGATGCTAATGATGGTGATGATGACATTGGTGTTATCAGTAGGGAGCTCAATCTGTTCTATGAGTATCCCAAATACTTGTGTGTGTGTGAGTGTGTGTGTGTGTGTGTGTCTGTCATTTCCCTTAGTCAATTCTCATCAGCAGCCCCTATGCGACAACAACAACAACAACAACAATTGTTGACATCCGATTCGGCACAGCGCAAAGTTCAAATGGGAATCCGACCCTTGTGGCGTGGTCAACAAATTCATTAGCGGGCATTAGGAAGTGTTGCAAACACCAAACACCAAACACCAAACAGCAGACATCAGACATCAGACAGCAAATAGCACGCAAATCAAATTAGCCACTCAACGCACTCACATTCACAATCGCACTCGCAATCAAACCCACACTCGCACTCACATTCACACTCATATTCATAATCTTGCTCGCATTCACTGTGAAAATAAGTTTTGAAGCACGATTTCATTTTCATGTTTTTCTATTGAATTTCCTCAGCATCCCCCACCCCCTCAACCCCTTCAACCCCTTCAATCCCTTCAACCCCCACCATCAGCATTCCTGCTTCTCGTCGATGCAGTTGTGAAATTGATTTAAGGCTAAAGGTGCTCGCTGAGTGGCTTTAATCAGTCGCTGGACCCATTGACCATAAGTTGCTCAGGTTGCTCTAGTTGCACTAGTTGCCCAACTGGTCGCCGGGCTGGTTCTCCATTTGCATTTGGGGAATGCAAAGAACGTGCCTCGCACCCTATAGAAGTGACCTCAGCTTCTTGTTTTGTGTTACGGCCAATCTGCGAGTGTTTCGGTATCGGTTTTTGCCATTTGCCATTTGCCATTTGCCGTTTGCCGTTAGCCGTTTGCTGTTCGCTTATTTTGTTTTGCACTCACCACCAGAGCCACTTAATGGCAGCGATCCCAGCTGCACTTCATGAATAAGAATTGTGTAAGATTCAGTTTCCGGCTGCAAGCGACCGACAGAGAAAAACAAAAACAACAAAATGCCAACTTGCTGATTGTTAATGGGAAGAACTCGAAATGGTTTTTGGCCAGAAATGTCACAATGCTATCAATAATGTAATTTCAAATATGTAAAAGCAAAGCAACTTTTATATTTTCAACAGGTGCTCGCAGAGATCATTTTTAATATTTTGAAGCTGCTTTTTATACATTTTTTAATATGTAACGAAACGAACAAAGGGCAAACAGGTTGTACTTATGGCCATGTTAAGATATTCCCGGACCATATGACAAGCAAAACCAATCGAAAAAAATACTCGAAATCTCTTTAAAATATGCATTGGGCTCAAAACCGTTCGGATCGTTTAAAAGATGTGGAGTATATAAAAGCAGTATATAACTTATCAGATTATTTTGTATATGTCTGAAATATATATACTCTCGAACATCATCATCGGAGTTATTAAAGCAATAAACCACCCACACCTGTCCCACCTGAGCGGCCTGACCTGGCTAAATTGAATTGGTTAGAATCGCCGTTAGCGGCAAAGCATGGCTCCAACTGTCCATTGTAGAACTTGGGGGTATTTAATAAACAATTTTTTTTTTTTTAAGCCTGTGCCGTCAACCGAAGCCCTGCCCCGCACCAGAAAATTATTGAGGCATGAAATGCCATGCCGCAAGCAGCTTGTGCCGCACTGAGTCATCGGTGCGTCGTCCGCAGCGATGCGTCAAAGTGTCGACGAACGTCGCGCCGTCCGTTACGGGGGCAACTCGGACATGGACGTGGAGACGGACAAACAGAAGTCGCAGCGGGAATAATAATTGGGAACGGGGGTGGGCCTGCAGCTAAACTCAGTGAGAGAGAAAGAGAGAGAGAGAGAGGGAGAGAGAGAGACAATGCTGGCAGCGATTTCGTTGCGGCAGCGCATGTTACGCTTTTGTGGTCAGTGCTGATGTTGTTGTTGTTGCTGTTGCTGTTGCTGTTGCTGACGGCGGCAGCGGCATGCGGAAGCCGTAAACAGTTTGGGGCAGGCGACCATCTAATCGCTGGCGATCGCTGTAGTCAACTCAGCCAGTGGCTGCCACAACTGGCCCACAGGTGCAGTGGTTGTCTGGCCGCTTGGCTGCCTCATTTGATGCCTGTAGCTGCTGTTGCAGCAACGGCAACATTGGCTATTACAATGCGACTTTTTATTGTTCTTGTTTGCCTCCGCTCGTAATTTACATTACACTCCACAGCCGACAGTCGTCGTTTGTCTTTCTTTATGATGCATCCACAAAGTCAGAGTCGTCGGAGTCGGAGTCGCACTCGCAGTCGCAGTCGGAGTCGGAGTCATCGTCGGTGTTGCTGTGAAAGGGCACGGGGAGCCTCCTTCTTCCGCTGCTGTTTGTCGCTGCTGCTGCTGCTGTTGCTGTTGCCGCTGTTGCTGTTGCTGCTGTTGCTGCTGATATAAGCCAAAGCTCAGTCGACGTCACAGCTGAATGCGTCGTTGCTACTTCCGCTTACAATTGTTGCTGTTGCTGTTGTTGTTGTTTTTTTTATTATTTATATTTTTTATTATTATTATTACACTTTATTACACATTTTACATTCCGTTTTCATTTCTATTTCAGCGCTCGTTGCTCGTTGTTCTTATTGTTGTTGCTGTTGTTGTAGTTGTTGTTGTAGTTGTTGTTGTAGTTGTTGTTGTAGTTGTTGCTGCTGTTGTCGCTTCTGCTGTTGTTTTTGGTAAATGATTTAATTATTTTAAATTCTTGTTTTTGTTGTTGTGTTTTCATTTACTCGTTTCTTGTTTGTGTTGTTGGCCACATTTGCATGTGCGACCGGACACGCCTCCCCCAACACACACACACACACAGAGTTGGCCAACTTGTGTGCATGTATATTACTTGGCTTGTTATTTGGGATAGCATAAAAATAAACTGAAAATTAAACGTTGTCAACCGCAAATGTGACAAGCACTTCATTTTCATGCATGTTAAGTGAGACAAGTGGATGGCAACCAGGCCCGGATTGGTCAGCAGCCGCTAAGGGGAACACACACACACACACACACACACACACACACACACACACACACACACACACACACACACAGTCATCTGGCCCGGGTCTAGTTTGGGACAGAGTTTAGTTTAAAATATACTATAACAAATTTAAAGTACGAGTGGGAGAGGGAAAGGGTAGCCGCGGGCAGAAAAAGAGGGAATAAAACAAATATTAAAAAAAAAAATAAAAAATCCAAGATTTATTTGAAGAGTTCACTTGACATTAATTTAATATTAATTATCAACTTGCAACATTCTCTCTTTTTATATTTATCTAAATTTTTCAATGCACCATTTTTGAATATTCCCGCTTCGACTGGGAACAGCGTCAAATTTGTGCAGCATGCACCTGGCTTATGCCCCACTGTGCACACATCTATGTGTGTATGTATGTATGTGTGTGTGTGTGTGTGTGTGTGTGTGTGTGTTTTTGTGTGTGTCAAGTGCGAAAGCATATGTTTTAAAAATGCTAATGTGATGAGAGCCGAGTGGAGTGGACAAGAGCAGAGAAGCGCGTGTTGCGGCTTGCGAATGGTACTCGTTTGGTTTGGCAGTCCAATGGACGAGGGGGTGGGGTTGGTGGTGTAGGGGTGGGTTCAGCCAATGCTGGTTAAGGATCACTCTCAATGTACATTGCAGTCTTTGCTATGCGCAAAATGGAATCGGGTGTTTTTTCGCCAACCACACTTGTCGCTGTTGCTGATGTTGCTGTTGCTCTTGTTTTTGTTGCTGCTGTTGTTGTTGTTGTTTGCGTTGTTGTTGTTTACGTTGTTGTTGTTGTTGGCCATGCTAGTGCCAGCAGCAACACCTATGACTCTTTGTTGCCCCCGGGGGAGGAGCAGCGCATGGGTTTGGCGTGCTCTGTTAATGTTGAGGTTAGGTGCACCCCAACAAGGACGCCTGGCATCCGTTACAGCTGTTTGCGGTAGCCAGCGATGTTTTGGTTGACAATTCACGTTTTTTGGAATTTTTTGTTGTTAGTCTTTTTATCATATTTTGTTGGTGTTGCCCTTGTTGTGTCTGCCGCTATATGTTATACGCACTGTTGTTGCTGCTGCTGTTGCTGTTGTTGCTGCTGCTGTTGCTCTTGTTGCTGTTGTTGCTGTTGTCTTCTTTCATTGTTATTTTCGGGTGCTGCTGTTGTTAGGGTTGTTTATTATGCAGTATGTTGCGTTGTGTGGTCGTTTTTTTTTTCAACATTTTATGACTGCGAAAACATGAATAAAAGCCAACGCCAGCAGCAACAACATGACAAACAACATAATTTCATGATCCCATTACCCAAAATAAACCGGAATAGCTTTGACTATGAATATGTGAAATATATGTATGTACATACATATGTATGTATGTATGTATGTATGTACATATAATGTGCATACACACATTAAATAGATTTTGCAAGTGAACATATGTGGGGTCTTCAAATGGGTGTTCATTTTTACACACATTCTTCGCTTCGTTGCTGCGCTTTATCGCATGATCAGCTAAGAGAATAAGACGAATTAACACCAACACCAGCAACACCAGCAACACCAACACCAGCAACAACAACAACCAGATGCTCGGCCCCAGGGCTATTGTGAACTAGCAACAGAAACTGCATATTGCATTGTTTTCTTCTGTGTTGGTGCGGGGCCAAGAGTCGAATTATGTGAGAAATGTATTAAAATTGGTTGCGACAGCGAAATGTAAGCAAACAAGCAACGCGCAACGCGCAACAAGCAAGAAGCAAGAAGCAAGAAGCAATCAAGCGCCTTCTGCATCGAGTACTTTTTTATAGTGTGCCGCTAACTGTGACGATTATCACTGCCACCCTTTGCTTTATTCTTCATCTTCATCAGCCATCGCCCACACCAATGCCACCGATTGCAGCGGGGCCAAAGTTGCTGCTGCAGCTGCAGCTGCTGTTGTTGTTGTTGTTCTTGCTGTTGCTGCTGCTGCTGCTGCTGCTGTTGCTGCTGCTGCTGCTGCTGGCTGCTTGCTGTGTGGCATCTTCTGCAGCTGTTTCTCATGAACTGATGGCGCCCTCTTTGCTGAATGGGCGATTGGCCGTGTGACCGTCGCTGACATGTTGCTGATGCCTCTGGCTCAGCCAGCAGCAGCAGCAGCAACAAGGAAAACTGCCACAGCAGCAACTAATAGCAACAACAACAGCCGCATTGTTGCTAGTTGTTAACGTTGTGTGCTGTCAATGAATTTGTGGTTCAAGCAATTCAATTGAAAATGCAATGGCATTAGGCGATGACGGCGATGATGAGCATGACGAAGACGAAGACGACGAAGACGATAACGATGACTCTGACGCTGACGCAGACGATGAGGAGATGAAGTTGACGACGGCGATGGCGATGGCGATGACGATGACGCTGGCTGGTTGACGATGAGGTTGAGGATGAGGATGAGGATGACGCTGGTGATGTTGCCAACTGAACTGAACGAACAATGCCAATGGATCGGAGCAAAGCAATCCGACGACCGATCACGACCAGCAGGCGGCGGCAACCCTTCTGTTCCTATTTGTGTTGTCGTCGTGTATTGGAACGTGAGATGGCAGATAAATCAATACCGGCCACAGCGATAGATAGATAGATGAGCAGCATTGTTGTTGCTCCACATTCGAAATCATTGAACTAATGAGCGAGGCTGTTAGCGGCAGCCCCACCAGCCACAACTGCAACATGTTGCCCGCAAACAAGACACACGGCAGCAACAGCGCCAACAGCAGCAGCAGCAGCAGCAGTAATTGTGATAAGCAGAGCCATAGAAAGTTTAATGACATCAAAAAGGCACTGGGTGAGCGAGTGATAGAGACAGGGAGAGGGAGATATAGAAAAATAGTCAGTGTGGAAAAGAGAGAGATAGAGAGAGAGATAGAGTGCGAGTGAGAGAGCGAGTGCAATCTTATGCCAACTTTGTCTAATCGAAATCGAAAACAAACCGCTTTACAAGTCGCAAAAAACAAATCAAATAAAATGCATTCGCTACCGGGGAGAACAATGACCTCCATCTGATCGTGCAACGGCCCCTCCAGGGGGCAGCTGGCGTCGTGGGAGTGGCAAGGGGGCGGACTGGGCTATATGTCATGCTGTCATGTAGATTACAACAACTGCGCCACTGTGCGACTTTTTACAAAGCCAAAGCTATGTAATATATATATATATATATATATACATATGTATATATATATGTATACATATATATATATACAGATTTATAGCTTTATAACTACATCTCCGTATGTCCGTTGATAATATTGATTGCAGACAACTCTTCCCATTGAATAGGAGCAGAAACAGACTGGAGAACAGTCATGGGAACAGCATTCAGTGCTGTTATGAATAAAAGGTAAAAAGGTGAAATAGTTTTGGGAACAGTTGGAAAGAACAGATTTTCAATGTCGAGAACAATCTGGCAAACTCTTTTTTGTAATAGTTTTGGGTACAGTCTGAAGACAGCTAAGCCAGATTAGAATTTATAAATTAGCAGAGAACAGTTAAGGGAACAGCAGTCTTGAAGGAACAGCCTTGAGGAAACTTACTGGGGAACAGCTGGAGGGAACAGAACAATCGCGAGAACAAACGTGAGAACAGTTTTTGCTAAACAGCAGAGAATCGAGCCAAGAGAATTGTAAACAATTAATGATCCTCTCTCTCTCTCTCTCTCTCTCACTCTCTCTTTCTCTCTCCTGAATCCATCTGGGAAATACGAGAATTCTGCGGCTGGGCTGATAAATGGATTGTTTTGTTTGATACTGAGTGCTTTATGAACTGCAACTGAGATTTATTGGACTGATTTGCAGGCTACGCTTCCATGGATGCCATGAATGCCTCGGAAATCTTTAGGGTTTCGGCACTTGAGTTATCCTTTCATTGCAGCCGGCTTAAAAAGTTTTTCATTGCCCATAAACGTTAACGCACTTGGCTATAATGATATAATAATCATTTATTTTTTATTTTTGATTACTGCCTGCTGCTGCTGCTTCTGCTGCTTGCTGGTTGTTGGTTGTTTTTGTTGTTGTTGTTGTTGTTGTTGCTGGCGTGTTGTGGGTTTATTGCCAGCAGTAGAAAACAAGTACAACATTTTGCGTTTAATTTAAACATGTTTATTTTTTTGTTGTTGTCTTTTGGTGTTTTACTTTTTTTTATATATATTTTTTTATTTATGCATAAGCGCAAATTATGAACGGCAATAAAAAGAGACGCCAAAAATGCCGAAAAATTAATAAGAAGACGACACAAACGAAAGATGATTGCAAGAGTCTGGAACTGGAAGCTGACGCTGGCGTTGACGTTGACGCAGACGTTGACGTTGACGTCGACGACGATGTCAGCGCTGGGCAGCGGCGACATTGCTTGGCGCTAATTTGATTTTTGTTGCTTTAGCGGCGCCTCATCGACTGCAGCTGTTGCAGTTGTTGTTGTTGCAGTTGTTGTTGTTGTTGCAGTTGTTGTTGCTGCCGTCTGCGGAGTTACATTTTGACATTTAAACGTGTTTTTGGCATTTGACGGCATTTTTAGCTTGTTGTTGTTTGCTGCTGCTGCTGCTGCTGCTGGTGTTACTGTTACTGTTGTTGTTGTTGTTGTTTTTGTCTTCTTGTTTTTTGTTTTTCTCTTTTATTGTTCAATTTTTATTATCTTTCTTGATTTGCGCTTTGCTGTTTTTATAGCGCCGTATCTTGTTGAGTGTTTGCTACAAGTTTTCACCAATGTGGCCCACAACCCTTCCCCCCCCCTTCCAACAAAAAAAAAAAAATAAAATAAAATAAAAACAACAACCTGAAAATCTGGTGTCCACTCATTGACGACATAGAAATTTGTCGTTTGAATGCAAATTTTACTTTTATTGTTTCAATGTTTCCACAATAAAACACAATTTGATTGCAATTCGCAACCCCTTTTTGTGTGCAGGCGTCCCTTACGAATTGGTCAAAATGTTTCTTGCCTGCGGCCCGAAAATGTTGTACAACATGAATTGGGCAAAACCTGTTTGATTTTCAAATCAACAGCATCCAAAAGAAAACAAAGCAACGCACATCACAGATTGAAATAGACAAAAAAAAAAAAATGATGAAAAAAAAAGAAAATCATTGCGTATGATACGATGTGGGTGCGAGGGTGGTATGTATCAGTTACGAAGGGGGTGGGGGTGGGTATCGATCCCCAGGCAAAGGCTCATCGAGGCGTACAATTAAACTGTCAAACTCAACAAATAACTGGATTTGTTACATTGGAATGAAAAAAAAAACATTGCGTCCAGCAGCACATGGGTGAAATTTTCCAGCAAATGTCAAATGTCAAATGACGAATGGCAAGCGGCATGCGGCAAGCGGCAGGCGGCAGGCGGCAAGCGGCGAATGGAAACGAGAGCCAGAGCTTAAAGCTCTATTCAAGGTCTCCAATTGCGAGCGGGACTTTCAGCGCAGAGTCGAATCAAAAAAATAAATCATTCTCAGATAGTCCGCAGAATACTTTGTAATACTGAATAAACAACTTTAATCGCCGCTCGAATTTGTCGTTCTCGTTGTTGTTGTTGTTGTTGTTGTTGTTTTTGTTGTTGTACTCAACTTGAATTTAATGTGAAAAAAAAAATAATGTAAATGTGTGTCTGAGAATTCCAGAATACTCAAGGTCTTGTGCAAAGGGTTATCTTGATAGGCCAAACGCCCACTTGCCACAATTGCCACTTCCTCCCAGCAACAATCAGCATAACATTTGCGCCTTTGCGTTTGAAGCTTACTGCCTCACTTTGTGTGTGGCACGCATTTAGAGAAATGCTTCATGTTCATTTAAACATGAGCGGCAAAAGCTTGCCACAAATCATCAGCTGAATGAATCCGATCAAAGAGTTTGTTTCAATTTTAAATAAATCTTTAAGAATAACAGCTTACTTTAATCCCAAGTGGAGGAGAGTTGTTCTCACAAAAAACGTACTTTAATTGAGTTTCGCGTTGGACTTAATCCAATATTGAAAATTAATTCTCAGCTTACTTTGTTTATTTATATCTTTTTTTTATATAAAATTGTCTGTTTGAATATCTAAAGTAACTTTATTTAATTTACTATTCTTATTGTTGCAGCAGAGCCCGAACTGAAGGCAGAGAGGGGAGGGGAGCGAGGAGTGACCACATCCTGTGCCAGGATCGTCATCCACATATCAGAAGCCCAGGAGTAAAAAAATAATAATATTAAAAACTGTTGGCGCTGCATTTGTTATTCCTGTTTTCATTTGACATATATGTCGCCTGCCTTGGGGTGAGTACACATAAATATACATACATATATAAATAAAAAACATATATATTTATATATAAATTAAAAAATATATACATATATACATGTATATATTTTTTTGATTTTTATTAATTTGTTGGGCTCGCGTATTTTGTGCTGATAATTTTCGAGCCATAAATTGCATAAAAATTGCAGTTGCAGTTGCAGTTGACATAGCTCATCGCTTGCTGGCTAAAAAAAGGGTGGGGAGGGGGTGAGGGGGGGAGGGGGGTGGTTGGTGAGGGGGCTTGCGGTTAAGTGCTGATTGTGAATGGGTAAGCTTCCCTTTTGATTGAATTGCGTAAGCATTTAATTTTATTTTGTTTTAAATATATAAATATATATAAATATATACAAATATATGTTTTTTGTTGTATTTTTTTCGCGCTGCTGTTTTAGTTGATTAAACACAACTGTTTACGTTACGTTACGTGCTCGATTCTGCTGGAAATGCATTTCAGAGCTGGGGGCAGCGCTTTTCCCGCGACGCGACTGTTTCTTTATCACAATTGCCATAAATAACGAGACTGCCCCGAAATATTTCGGTGCGCATAAATATTGTCAATATTGTCGTTGTTGTTGTTGTTGTTGTTGCTGTTGCTATTGACAGTTGTTGTTGTTGTTGCTGTTGTTGCTGCTGTGCATTGCAATAAATATTACAAGATCCAAATTAATGATTCGACGCTGTTCAATTGGTTCAATAACATTTCAATTGCGTTCATATAATTTTAATTAAAATTAAATCGCTTGCAACAACAACAAAAAAACACTCCGAGAAACACATAATGAATTTTAAGTGTAGCGTCGACTCGCAACTTTCCGCTTCCAGCTCGAGTTTGCTGTGCTGTCAAAATTGTGGCACTAACGGGGTTAACCAACCACAGCTGAACTCAACCTCAACCTTAATGCAATGAATGGCTGAGGAGGGGGGATGGGGATTGGGGGATGGGTTTGGATTTGCATTTGCATTTAATTGGATTTGCCAGTGCTGCATGCCTAATTGCTTGTTGCCAGCACAACATTTATGCCAAACACGCAGTTATTCTTAACCTCGACGAAGGTGGCTTCAACATTTTCAGAGCTCGGAGCAAACTCCGCACCCGGAAGCGCAATAGCGCAACAGTCCAGCGATAACAGACCAGTTGCACAGATCATTGAAGCCCCTCGGGCAGCAGCCACTGCCTCAACGTTTGCTCTTCCTCTTCCTTCTTGCCACTGGACTGCAGATTGTGCCACACACACACACAGATATGCAGAAGATCACAGAAATCTGTGACAAGTTTAAATGATTTTGTAATTACCACATCATAATTGATTTGCATGTCACAAATGGAAGCAGAATGTGAATGTGAATGTGCAACAGAAGAAGCAGAAGTTGCTGAAGCAGAAGCAGAAGAAGAAGAAAAAGACAATCGCAGCGGAAGTGCGACAAGTTGCGAGTTAGCGAAACTTTGCTCAAACAATTGCTACGATTACAAATCCACTCATTTGAATATTTGGTAATCTGCACAAGTTGGCCAAGTGGTATTTATGACATGGATGCATTTCGATAAGGCTATATGTATCTATGAGTCTAAATCATACTAGAAAATATTTATAATATTTAGATATATTTTATTATATATTTATTTAGTCATTTTCCCATTCGCACAAATGGGAAATTTGGAAGAAAATATTTCTGTCTTTTTTTTTTGGTTTGTAGTTGGCAGTTCATCTGGCCTGGTTCCAATCCATTCAGTGTAATAACAATAACAATTATTTATCAATTAAGCAGCTACATTTAATTCAATTTGACTCCGTTGCCCCCGAACCCGAACCCGAACCCGAACCCGAACTCTTTTATTTATTTTGTTTTTTCGCCAACATTTTTAGTAAATTTATGCGTAAAAGTTCAATTGCATTCAAAATGTCAATAATTTGCTGTGGCTGCTGGGTTATTGATATAGCTGTTGTTGTTGTTGTTGTTGTTGGGTATTGTCAGCTATCTCATGAATTTTGCATGTGGCAATTTATTTATTGATTTACTTTACATTCAACTACTGCCTCGCCTCTGCCTGTGGCAGCAACAAAACTAACTAACTACAAATACAGCGAGTGCCATTCTGTCAAATGTGCTCAATAGCAAATTGACACACACACACACACACACACACACACACACACACACACACACACAGGAATCTGTAGCACATTTCCATTTGTTTCACATGGCAAATGAAAACGTGTCAAAGGTGTTTGCAATTTTGCAGTCAATTGGCATTAATTGAGTGTGAACACAAAAATGTATATTTTGTGAATCGTCATTTCCCTGAGTGTGTTCCCATGTGTGTATGAGTGTGTGTGTGTGAGTGTGTGTTCTGCACTCTAGGGCATCACACACACACACTCATACATAGAGATAGAGTGTCCGCAAAATGCGTCGCGCAATATGCAAATTGATTTGCCAAACAATTCATTGTATCATTCAAAATGAGTTGCATAAGCCACAATGGAAATTGGGGCCCAAATGGCAGCCTGGCAGCTTTAACTGTATATTGCCGCATTTTCACACTCTTGTTGCAAATTGGAATTCATTCTTATTTGTTGAATTTTATGCTTGCCACAACTACTGATTATTTTGCATTTGCCCTCGCCGCAAGTCACAAATGTATATTTCAAGCTCAATTGATTGCATTTTATATATTTACAATAAAAAATGCAAAAATATATTTTTTATATACATTCGTGATCAGTCGATTTGGATAAATCAGTATGTCTCAGAAACTGAAAAAGTTACAGACTTCAATTTTTATATTTATTTATTTATTTATTGTCAACTAAAGTAAGTCGACACCAAAAATACAAAAATTAAAAATTTTAATTGAATTAAATTTAAAATAAAATTAAAATTATAAATAAATTAAAAAATACTAAAATATTTATAAGATTTACAAGATTCTTAAGATTTCTAAGATTTCTGGGTGTAGAAAATAAAATGGTCCTACATTTGTTGCATGAAAACCCCAATCAGACCAAAAATAATTAGTATGAAAATAATTAATAAGAATTAGTTAAGATCCACAGATATTCATGAGACAGTTAGAATTGAGTTTTTAATTAATGGAGGACTCTGAATTTATAACATAATAAAGTTGTTTATTTGTTTATTTATTTGCATCGATAACATTTCGCGTTTCGAAATTATCATTGTTATATCCGATAACAATAAAGACACAATCTTAAAGATTTATCTGTCCAATCAAGAATGGCTACACCTTGAAACAACGTTGTTCATCTTATGCATCATATAATGCTATTTTCATATTTACCACATTACACTCATAACATATATATACGTAGATATAGATATGGATATACACATAGATAAAGATTGGGGTTTTCCTAGTCAATGATGATGGAAATGATGGAACGTTCCTATAGCTCTTATCTTGAATCATTTTGATATCTGCTCTCCTCGGCAGGTTGGGATTGATTGTGATAATCTCAAGTCAAAATATCAATTGAGATCAGTTTGAATTGAGTCTGAGTTGGTTGTTATCATCAGGTGGACCGATAAATAAACTGGTTTGCTGGGGTTGTTTAGTTCTTAAGTTATAAATTCATTCATTTAAATTCTCGCAAAATTCTATGATTGGCATCGGGCAAAAAAGTACTCATAACTTATGTTGTCGAGTTTTCGATTGTTTCGTCAAATAGATATAGTTTTTTTTTGTTTTGTTTTTATTTTTTTCTTCTGTTTGTTTACTTATCCACTCGAATCGACACTCATGAATACTTGTGCGAGTGTGAAGCACCCTATCAGTTAATTGTAGTGCGCAACTTTCACATGCTAAGCAAATAGAAATCTTGCCACAGAAATTGAGATACATGTGGATTCTTCCACTCAATCCAAATTCGTTGCTAAGGTCTCTGAATCTGAAAATCGATTTCAACATTTCATCGTGTATTTTTGGCAATTTTGCAATGATTACATGCCGCCCACAAAACACAACAACAACAAATATCAAAATACAAAAAAAGAAAAAAAAAACACAAAAAATACCAAAAAAAAAACTCACACATCAAAAGTAGCACAAATGAAGGTTTGGCCTTGAATTCTGCGTACAAAATTTCATAAAAAGAAAAATAAAAATAAAAATAAATAAATAAATAACGCCAGCCAG
>JBAMBE010000748.1:8800000-9010000 GCA_037043585.1 Drosophila mimica | reverse complement strand
AAGTGAGGCAGGAGCCAAAATGAAAAGCACATGCAAAGCAATCAGCAACAACAACAACAACAACAATCAACAAGCAACAATCAACAACAAATTTGATGCCACAACATTTTTACGCTTACGAATTTCAAACTTGTGTGTGTGTGTGTGTGTGTGTGTATTGTGGAAAGCCACGCAGATAAAAAGTCGAAAACAATAACAATATGAGCCAAGCAACTGCCAAAAGTTGCCCTAACGCATTTCTTAGCCATGTCGACTTCTTCACTCAACTTGCCGCCGTCAGATTTAGTGGAATATTTTATGATTTGTCTACAAAAGAATTTCGATGCGGTTCTTCTGATTCCGATACTGCTTCATATATCAGACTAAGCTGCTGCCAAACAAATTGATCTCCCCTCCCAGGAGGAGTGGGAGGGCTTAAAGTGCACACAATGGAGCTGCTGCAGGGCATTCATTAGTCGACTTAAGCCTAATGTTTTTATTCCTGATTGGTTCTTGCACGCGATTCGCAGCATTGTTTGATTTTTGGCCTCTATGCGATGGCGATTGCTGTGGTTTGTTGCTGTGGTTTGTTGCTGTTGTTGTTGTTGCTGTTGTTGCTGTTGTTGTTGTTGTTGTTGTTGTTGCTGTTGTGGTTGGTTGCTACCTTTTAATTTTGTTTGAGCTTAATTTCGTGCCTCGTTCGACGTTCAGCCGGTTTTTGGCTGGCCTATGTGCGACTAAATGTAAATCGATTCGAATGCGTTTTTATGAATTCGGCACGCGTCTGCGTGCGCATTTCAGAGCTACACACACACATACACACACACACACACCACACACACACCACACACACACCGCACACGCACACACATTTGCACACACACATACATAAATCAGTTCATGTCAGTGACTCTCTGTTTACCAAAGACTGTGCCAACTTATTGTAAGTAGCAACAGAAACAGACACACACACGCACACACACACACACAGAGTAGACACACCCACATCCATACACAACACACAACACACACGCAACATGCAACCAGGCTAGTTGCTTGATGTCTGTCTTTCAACGCCACCTCTATCGCTATCTCCATCTCCATCTCCATCTGCAACTCCATCTCCATCTCTTTCTCGCCAGCGTGTCTTAGACACAATTCAGCTGGCCAGCCGTCCAAATGTTGTGCTCCCCACTTCCCACTCCCCAACCCAACCCCATCTCCATCTGCATCTCCATCTCCATCTCCATTCCCATTTCCATCCCCATCAATAATAAACCCACTGACCACTGATAGAAAACGAAACTCTAAAAACGAAACTCGGGCAATTCCTCTTCACTTGCGAATGATTTTCGAAATGTGGTTTTTCATACCCTGCAATGCGGAAATTTTCAAATTTCAAATTTTATTTAATCTGTGTGCGGCTTACAGGGTGACTGTTGGTGCCACAAACCCTCGCTTGGAGTAGTCTTCTTTCATTTGGTTTTGCTTTTCAATGGTGATCGATGATTATTGGCATCGGCTTGGCTCGTCTCTTCTCGGCTTGACTCGTCTCGTCTCCGTCTCGTCTCCGTCTCGTCTCGGCTTGGCTTGGATTGGCTTGGCTAAGAGGCATGCCACCTGCTGGCACATCCATTTAGCAGACGCTGCGTGGTAATTGAAAATAGCTCGTAATTGCGTTTCTCACGCCTTTTTCACACGCAACTCAGTTTGTTTGGAAATCAATTTTCAATTTCCAATCTTGCGCTGTTTACGATGTGGTGTGTGGTGTGTGGTGTGTGGTGTACAGACAGACTTCGATCATGCCTCATTTGGCGGCAATAGGCAACAATTTCGCTTGTTGTCGTTGAACAATGTGCATCGATTGTTTGCATTTTACAAGTATTTATTAGATAAAAGATGCGCTGCTGGAATTCAATTAAATCGAATCGCTGAGACGATGATGTCAGTTAAATGCTGCAGTTGCACTTGCAACATTCTGAAATTGGTGTAGTTCACTTTGGTTATCACTTTGTGAAATTTAAATCTGATGATGCGATCCCCCAACAACAACAACAACAACAGCAACAACAGCAATTTGTATTTGAATTTATTTTATGCATATAATTAAGTAAATAAGTATTTAGTTAATGCGCGTGTTTGGATTAATTACTTGGCTAAAAGTTAATTTATGTGCAAATTAATTCTTCACATCATCGACAGACGTCGACAGCGTTTTTTTTTATTATTATTTCCTCAGCTGCTAACAACAATGATGCTGATCTCATTGATATATGCGATGAGGCGAGCGATACTCGCAGTCGTATATTATATCCATTTACTGATTGACTAAGGAGTCTGTATTTTAATTGCTGCAACAGCAACAGCAACAACAGCAACAACAGCAACAGCAACAACAACTGCGACAGCAACAGCAACAGGCCACGGTCAACAAGCAACAGTTGGCTAAAAATAGCCAAACTTGGCGGCAGCATCACTTTCCCCCTTTTGGCCAAGTTTGCTTAAGGAATTTCAATAGCTGACTTGATACCCACTAAATAATCCGGTAGTTTAACATGAACTGTAACGGTTCTCAAGTGCGTTGCCAACAACAGCTAGCAGCAAGCGGCAAGCGGCAAGCAGTAGCAACAACAACAACCAAACAACAACAGTTACAGCGACAACTTGGCGTCCGCTGCTGCTGCTTGGCCATTGGTAAAGGCCGCCGTTGATCGTTCTTGACTGATGTTGTTGTTGCTGTTGTTGTTGCTGTTGTTGTTGCTGTTGTTGTTGCTGTTGTTGTTGCTGTTGTTGTTGTTGCTGGTCGTGTGTTGCCAAGCTGAGTGATTGCAAAGCTGTGTTGTTGCTGCTGCTGCTGTTGTTGCTGCTGCTGCTGCTGCTGCTGTTGTTGCTGTTGCTGCTGCTGCTGTTGTTGTTGCTGCTGCTGCTGCTGCTGTAGCTGTGCGGTGGCTGGGCAAAGCAGTTAAACGACTATGAAAACTAAATGACACCACCGCTGACAGCACCACCACCGCCGGCATAAGTAATAAATATACCACAAGAGCGGTGTAAAATTGCGTTCCAGTTGCCTGCTGAACTACTAGGAACCACTTGGAGTGGTTGCCACTATTTCTACTTCTTCTTCGTCCACTTTGCATCTTGTTGTTGCTGCTGCAACAGGCCGACAGCCGGGGCAGCAACTTCAACTTCAACTTTTAAATACACTAACACAGCGTAATTTAATTATGTCGTTGAGTTTGTCATGCATACAACAGACTATATATAAATACATATATATATATATAGATATATGTATAAGATATATAAGATAAGATAAGATAAGATAAGATAAGATATATAGTTGCCATAGGAACGATCTGCCGAAAGATGGAAGACATATTTGCCTACATCTCATTGTATTATTATTATTATTATGAAGCAGACGGTATCTTGTGGTCTAATTTCTAGGGTATTTGAAATTTTGGTATACCCCCCCCCCCCCAGAATATGCATTCTTATATTTCTTCTTCTTATTTTTCGTATTTTGTTTCATTTGTGCTGCTGACGGTTTTGCATTTTCAATTTTTACGTTTCGGCCGAAGCCCATAAACTGGTTGATGCTACTTACGAATAGTTCCTATAAATGGAGCCACCACCAGCACCACCAATGGAATAATCCACGTGCGTAGGCAACAAGACCAACAACAACAACAACAACATTAAAACCAGATTTCGTTTGGTTGGATTGTATAATTGTAGACCAGACATTGACATAGTCGCCGTCTAAACTCTGTGTTACCCGCTGAATGCATAATAGGCCACTTGAAGTGGCCATTGCCACCACTCGTGGCTAATTGGACTACTTTGCTGGCAAATGAGTAATTGAATGGCCAGCGCTTAGTTTTCTTTTATTTGTCCTCTATTTTGTTGTATACGAATACAAGTCTTGTTGGGTTCTATTCACCCTGACATGATGCACTCTGTTAACTTGGCTATCGATGGGGTTTGGCAACGCTGCAATCGGGCTGCATGTTTACAGCCTACACCATTGACTCATTTATCAGTGGCAATCGGAAAATACGTTTGTTAGGTTAAATCTTTTTTATTTTTATTTTTATTTCAAATGCACACGTTAACTCACCTTTTGACCAAATTGTGAAGCCAAATTGTGAGTGCTGCAAAAAAAGAAACAAACGGAAACCAATGAATAAAGACAAACATACAAACATACATATATTTGTGTGTACGTGTGTGTGTATGTGTGTGTGAAAATTTTGCAAAAATTGTAAAAACATAAAGCAGCAAGCTATCTGCGAGTGCTGACAGAGATTTTGGCCCACACACACACGCACACACACACAGCCACACACACATGGGAGCAGATGTATAGCTGCAGTTGATAAGCTCGGACATGCCGAAAAAACAGCTGGTGTTTGTGGGAAAACCGGGGAGTTGAGGGGGAACGAGGATGTGGCTTTTCGCGGACACCATTCGAAGCACACATAAAAAATGGCAAATGAATAGCACGACAGACACACACACACACACACTCACACACACATGTATATATATATATATATACATACACACCCTCATACATTTTTTGTTGTTCTGGTGTAGTTGATGTTTTGCAGGATGCCGGATTGGATTGAGTCATTGAATTGAATTGAATACGTGCGAGCACGAAACGAAAACCATTGC
Organism: Drosophila mimica; assembly: GCA_037043585.1. Classification (NCBI taxonomy): domain Eukaryota; kingdom Metazoa; phylum Arthropoda; class Insecta; order Diptera; family Drosophilidae; genus Drosophila; species Drosophila mimica. The sequence continues at coordinate 9,005,341 of JBAMBE010000748.1, read as the reverse complement.
TACGTGTTCTGCTTATGTTGTTGTTGTTGTTGTTGCTGTTGTTGCTGTTGCTTGTTGCTTGTTTCTTGTTGTTGGCTGTTGGTTTGCTGCTGTTATGTATTAGCAGGATGTCAATGTGTGCGTTGCCTGGAATTATGTATGTGCAAACACCCGGCAAGACCGTGTCCAAACCGACACCCAACCACCCACGCACCCCCTAAGCCAGCCTCCCCCTCCCAAAGACCCTCCCCTCCGTTGTTGGATTCCCGCCTATAGCCTAGATGGGATCACACGCGCAAAAAGCATCAAATGTTGTCCGAAAAAGCAAAGCACATCAAAAAGAAATAAGTGAGAATTTCTCTGTCGCACGTAACCGACTGCACAATACTCTTCTATCAGGTTTAACACATACATCGAGGTATATCGAAGTGTTATCGAGGTGTTATCGAGATGTCAGCAACACTCTACAGAGAGATCATATTAACCGCAAAACCCATATTCAAGATTGAAGTCATTAGCTTCTAGGGAAATGACAACATTGCACAGATCCAATATACTCTTCTTAATTCGGGATTAGGGTATGAGAAGCGAACAAACAGATTGACGAGCAGAGTTCATTGGTGGATCCTTTATTGTGGCCCCAAATTGACATCAGTTGCTGATTTTAAATTAAAAATTTGCGACGTGTGAAGTTGATTTCAATTTGGGGGCCCAACTGACAGATGAACGGATAAACGAGATACACAGGATACATAGGATACACAGGATACCAGGCTACACAGGACACAACACGACCATCTCAGCCTCTGGTTGGGTTACATCGCAGGCATCGCATACATCTATCTGTGTATGTGCAAAAGGCTGTCGGTGTCGGTCATGTTTTTGACTGGCCACGTAACTGGGCTGGCCACAGTTCGAACGAGGGATCGTGGGAAGGGTCGGAGGGGGAGTGGCGGAGGGGCGGAGGCGGAGGCGGTGGCTATCAGAAAGCAGAAACGCTGAAATAACAGTTGATGCCTCGTGACAAGCAAACCACACACGAATGGGTAAAGCGGGAGTGCGAGCGGGAAAGCGGTAAAGCGGTAATGCGGAAAAACAGGAGAACGGGAAAACGGGAAAACACGGACAGCCGTTATCTCATGTCCGTCACATCCAGCAACATCAAATTGAAGCCAGAATAGATGGAACACGTTGGCGGATGTGGACGGGGTGAAGTTAGTTTTGGTGGCTTCATAAATATAGATTATATAGTTTATATATATATAGAAATGGCCGATCCACAAATGCTTTGAACTGCCCTGATGCACTCAGTGCTCAAACGGGATTAGTTCACTGCCAAGTGAATGGATTCACGAGTGAGCGCAGTTGCCAATTGCCAGAGCTCAATTCAATGGATTGGAGCAACTGCAGCAGCTCTGATGCCACAACTGCCCCATGCCTCTCGCTCAGAGACCCCATGCCACATCCACATGCCACAGTAGTTTTTTTTTTTCAAGCATGGAGCTGTTTAGACTAATTATGTGTTTGGAATGCACTTCAGAATGCTGCGGGTGTCAAAGTCATTGTCTTATATAATATACCGTTATGCCATTATCAGGTCCATACATATTAAATATTCCTGTGTGTGTGTGTGTGTGTGTGAGTGTGTGAGTGTGTGAGTGTGTGAGTGCGAGTGTGAGTGAGTGTGTAAAGAGGTACTTGACATTCACACGCACATTCGACACGCACTGTCCAAAAAGTCGAGCACAAAAATAGCAGAGTGAGAGAGAGATAGAGAGAGATAGAGAGAGAGAGAGAGAGAGAGATAGAAAGAGATGGAAAGGCGGATAAGAGGGCAGAGGCCAGCTTTATGACCGATACGCACAGACACAGGCCCACTAAAAAGCTATTAACAAGTAATAATGACAACAACAACAACAACAACAACAACAATACGAGGAGGGGCAGCCATAAACTTGAGTGCAACAGTTAGAGCAATGGGAAAAGCCGCGGCTGCAATGTGCCACACTTGAACTCATAAATTCTAAGAACCCGCAGATAACCTACATACATATATAAATTATCTCTCTCTCTCTCTCTCTCTCTCTCTCTTTCTCTCTCTCTCTATAAATAAACATTATGCGTGCTTGTTTCTCTCTGTGTGTTGCACGCATTAGTGTGTGTGTGTGTGTGTGTGTGTTTGTGCTTAAGCAAAGTGCAACATCAACAATGACTGCTGCTGTCGCTGTGGCAGCAACAAGTTGATGCAGTTGCTGCTGCTGCTGCTGTTGCTGTTGCTGTTATTATTATTGTTGCCGTTGATTATGACAACACCGATGATGTGTAACCCTCTGTGTGTGTTTTTGTGTGTGTGGCACCGTCAATAGACCCATTTAAGCATTAAAGCGACGCCCAAGTTCATAATCTTGATGTGTGACGACTACTGTCGACGCCAGCGTGCTTCACTGTGGCACTGTGGCAACATTGTCCACAAAATGTAGCAAATAAATACATTAAATATTTCTTACTGTCCCTTGATTTCGATTAGCGTTCATCAGTCAAAATAATTACTACATTTTGCAAGCAAATGATCAACATGGAATTACTATATATATATATACATATATATATATGTATATATGTATATATATGTATATATGTCTATTTATAGGTGGATTCCTTAAGATTAAGATTCGATTCGAGAAGGTGAACTCTGCAGTGCAAGCGAATGTAAATTGAGTTTATCGCTTGTCATTTGAATTGGATTGACAAATCCCATAATTTATGCCATGGTGCCACGCTTGGTGTGCGGCCCAGATACACAAAGAACAAACCGGTATTCTGCCGCATGCCACACAAAAGATGACAAAAGAAAACACAAGAAAAGAAAAACAAAAAGAAAACAAAAAACACACCCACACTCAAAATAACAGCTGCTATTTGCAGAACAGAAAGCGTATCTGAAAGCGGGCACGGGGCAGGGGGCAGGGGGCAGGTGGCAGGGTGCAGCAAAAGCAGGTTAAAGCAGAACCTAGTTGCCACTTGCTGTAAGGGCAAAACACTTTCAACAGTCACAACTAATCCGTTTCTGTTTTTCTCCCTTTGTTTCATTTCCGATTGCAGCGATAGGATTGTGCAGTAGGATTGCGGGATTGGTAACGCTGCAGCGGCGCTGGAGCTGCACGATTGCCGTCATGGCATCATCATCGAGAGGCAACAAGCGGCAGCAAGCATCCTTTCGCTGGCTGCTGTTGCTGCCGCTGCTGGCGCTAACCGCGCTGCACATGGACACCTGCCGGTGGGGGCCAGGAGTTGAGGCGCTACCGATCACCTCGCGGCCCATTGAGGGCAATGCCCAGGGGGAGGCATGGCAGGCATGGCTGCGCCTGTCCGACGAGCAACGGACGCTGGAGAAACCAAAAAAAGTGATGCCCAAGTCAATATTCGCATTGCCCTTCCGCCACTGTCCGCCGGGCCACAAACTGTACAATGATCGCTGCATATCGCAGATCAATATCAATCCCACCGACCTGGTGGCCCAGGAGCTGCAGGGCCAGCTGGGCGAGAATGGTGGCAGCCAAATCCCCTTCACCGACTACGACTACAGCGACAGCGACGGCGAAAGCGATGAGCTGATCTACGAGCTGCCTCTGGGGACGATCATGCAGGGCGAACCGTTAACGACGCTAACCAGCCCGAGTGGTGCCGAGGATCAGGCCCTGCCCAGCGAGGATGCACCACTCAAGTTTAATATATTCGAAAAGAAGTTTCCAACAGCGCCCGACGAGTCACTGCAGCCCGATGCGAGCCCGGTCAATGCGACGACAACAACAGCTGCAACTGCAATTGCCACTGCAACGACCACGGCCACGCCCACAATAGCAACACTGCGTAAGGATGCACTGAAGACGGATAATCGAATCACTGCTGATGCTCAAGATCTGCTAGCTGATGCCAGCAACCCGCTGCCAAGCACCACATCCGTCAGTGTTCCCAGCAGCAGCACAAGAAGCAGCAGCGGCAGCAGCAGTCGCATTGCCACCTTTGGCGACATTGGCAACATCGATGCAATTGTTGTGCCAGTGGGCGTGCCCCTGGATACGGTTCAACTGGTGACAAGTTCGAGTGTGGATGCGAGGCCAGAGGCAGAGACGGAGCCGGACTTGGAGCAGTTGCTCAAGGTCGACGCCTTTCAGCCGGTTTACGGCAACAGCAGCAGCAGCAGCAGCAGCAGTTCAAATTTGATGCCACTTTTCAGTCATCGCCGCATCTCGCCGCTGCTCAGCGCCGATCTGGATGACGACGGTGCAGCGACGACGGATATTGTTCCAACATTGGATAATGATGACGATGCTGCTGCTGCTGCTTCCACTACGACGACGACGACGACAACAACAACAGCAGCAGCAGCAGCAGCAGCAACAACATCAACTGAGGCGACACCCACAACAGCGACGTTGTCATCGACCCAGGCACGAGTTCCTGGAGAAGAACAAGACATCGATGAAAGCGTCGTGAAAAAATCGAAAGTGCAACCGGTTCAGTTGAGTTCCACGATGGCCACAACAGTAACAGCTACATCAATGGCAGCAGCAACAATAGCATCGATATCAACAACAACAGCAGCAGCAGCAACAGCAACAGGAGAAACAACAACACCAACCACTATCGATGCTGGTGCTGAAACCGAAGTTGCTGCCATACGTCAAGATGCCAATGGCAATAAGAGAGATGATGACCGGTTTTATTATCAGCATTTTGCCAGAAATGTTGCTGCCAGCAGCAGCAGTAGCAGCAGCAGCAGCAGCAACCGCAGCAGTAATGCTGACAGTGACTTGGATGTGCTGAACGATATGGCATCCAGTGAAAATTTAATGACAAACACAATCGGAGGAGGCCAGGGGGAGAGTGAGACGGTGGCAAGTGAAATTAATTTCGAGCATGAATTGCGCATTATAAACGAGCTGGTTAATGGCAAGCGGCGATTATCGCAGCTGCGACAAAAGCAACATGAGCAGCAATCAACGATCAACAACACGACAATGCCAACGACAACAACACCAACAGCAGCAGCAGCAACAGCAGCAACAGCAACTGCAGCAGTAACAACAACATCAACAACAGCAGCAGCACCAATTATCGAAAGCAGTTCGGTCGCGTTTAGCACAACAGCAACATCTAGCGATGCAACAGCAACAGCAACTGCAACAGCAACCGAAACAGAAACAGAAACAGACACAGAAATAGAGACCACAACAATTTGGTCAAAGCTCATGCCAAGGCTGGGCCTGAGCTCAACAGAGCAAACAGCAGAGACAATAGCAACGCCTGCAGCCACTTTAATATCAGGCAATTCTGTTGGCAGCTCAATGGCAACTACACCAATAACAACAACAACAACAACAGCAGCAGCAGCAGCTCCAGCAACACCAGCAGCAGCAACACAAGCAACAACTGTAGCCAAACAACATTTAAGTATTAATATGAATCGTAGCAATAGCAAAGTAATTAGAGTAGATAACATTGGCGAAACCCCACAATCAATATCAACAACAACAACAACAACAGCAACAAAATCAGTAGCAACAACAACAACAGCAACACCTCCATTAACTTTAGAAACACCCACCGATGACGGTTATTCGCCATTTTGGTGGCTGCCAAACATTGGCTGGCGTTTCGATCGTCAGGTGGACGAGCAGGGCGAGGATCGGTCCCTGTTGCTGCGCTTGTTTAGGACATTTCGTGCCAACGACAACATCGCAAAAGTAGTGGCAACATCAACAACAACAACAACAGCAGCAGCAGCAGCAGCATTGCCGTAATGTAACGACGCCAATGTTTGGCGCTGCAGCGACCCTTTAAGCCAATGTGCATTTGGCGCTTTCCCGGAGCGGCGCTGCTCCTAGCTGCTCTCGCTAATGCCGAGAATCGCTGGAGTCCGCTGGGCGGTTGGGATTGCTGTCGTGTTGTGGGGCGATGCCGGCGGCAACAACGTTTCAATTATGTGTTGAAGTCTGTTTGTCTAGTTGCAAAGGCGTCCAATTGTTTTTTTTTTTTTTTTTTAAATTTCCACTAAATAATTGGCTTTCAATTTTGTCTACAATTTCTTTTTATCATTTTCAAAACTTGTTAAATTTGTTTTTCTTTTCTTTTTCTTTTTTATTTGTATGTATGTATGTTTAATTTCACATACTCATTCTGTCCACAATTTCGGTTATGATCTAATTTTATTTAATTTCTCCTCTTTTTTTTGTTTGCAAGCAATCTTAAATGTTGTAATTTTTTTTTTTTTTTTGTGTTATTTAGTTTGCTGCGTCTTTTATGTTGTTGATTTAATTTTAATATACATATTTTTTACAATAGTTTTATTTATGTGCTTTTGTGGAGCACGCGCACGCCAGCAACATGCAAATTGCTGATGTTGCTGATGCTGTTGTTGCTGCTGCTGCTGCTGCATTTGCTGCTGCTGCTGTTGCAGCTGTTGCTGCTGTATACCTTAGCAATATTTAATTGTGATTATTTAAAGTTAAACCTAGTTCTTAGCACAAATACGAAAACACACTCACCCACACAGAATATGATTACTGCTAATATTATTGATATTATTATATCTACTTTATTTGTACCATAAACCCCATTAGCCCAACTAATGTCCCATATCCCATGTTCCCCCACCCCTTCCCGTATTACGAATAACACTAATTTTTTTTTTATGTAAAGCCTTGTCTCTGTGTAAATAACTTCGATGGGAAGCCATTAAAATGCGACGGTTAATTTTAAATATTGTAAATTGCTGCTGCATTTGAATTTGAATATTGTAATTAAGATACAAAGGAAAAATTGCGTTGCTTTTTTAAATGCTGCTTAATGAAACATTTTCAAAGATTTACGAGTATAAATATTATAATAATAATAATTTTTTTTTCTTAGCACTTAAGCGTAATATTTATGCTATCTAAAAAAAAAAAAAAACAAAAAACACAAAATGATTGTAAACTAAATTTAATGCATGTACATAAATATAAATCTTTTTTCTGTTGGTGTCTTAAACAATCGAAAAGAAAAATTAAAAAAAAAAAAAATAAATATAAATATATATATCGTAAATATCGAATAAAAAAGGGAATATCGAATTTTATAATGGCTGGTTGGAAATGCAGTGATGTAAGTGATGCACAGACAACTGCCACAACTGCCAGTCGGAGATGGAAATCCGTTTGCTCACAAATGGAATGTTAACCAGGACGAAAAACTCACAAGATTTATAAAGGATGTGGAAGACGACGAGCAACAAATACGGAAAATGGATTACAAAAAGGCAAAGTGCCGTTTTTATTTACACACTGGCAGACCGGATCCGATGGGTTTTCATTATCATGATTTAATAGCCTGGCCGCAGTTCAGGCCGCTGCAGACTCCCTCCCTCCCTCCATACTCCACATTGTCCACAGGTCTCCAGTCTCTCTTTGAACACGAGAAATTGTCGTTTTGTTCTAAGTAGAAAATGGTCCGCTTATGCGGGATTAAGTTGGCCGCTTGGCTGGGCATGCGGTCGCGACTGCAAGTTGGCAGGAAAACTTCTTGCCACTGCCACTGCCACTGCCACAGCCACTGTGCACATAGCCAAGTTCAACTCATTCAAAAGTAATGCCAGCTTAGTTTTTATGACTCGGCTGCATCGAAAATTGGGCAAGCAATTTGGCTCTGCTTCAAAACACAAACAAGAAGCCAAAAGAATTGGCAAGACACGAATTGCTGCTGTCAAAATTGATGGGAAATCACCAGAGAGCCGTAACAGCATCACAGCATCGCCAGCACCATTGACCAAAGAAAATCATGCATCTCAGGTTTTGGGTTTGCTAAATGCAAACACTGCAGATGCAGATGCAGATGCAGATGCGGATGCAGATGTGGATGTGGATGCGGATGTCAGTGCGGATGTCAACGACAGATGGCAACGACGGCGAGAGCAGCATTAGAATTACCAGGCGATGGAACAAATTCAGCGACAGCAAACTGGCGCCCATAAGGATGCACACACACACACACACACACACACACACACGCCCATATTATGCTAAAATATCTGCCACACTTGCCTGCAGCCGACGTAGGTGACGATGTTTGTCACTGTTGTTGTTGCTCTTGTTGTCATTCGATCGCAGTGTTTGCTTCATGTAGCAAATGCCATTAGGAAAATTTAGTTTTTTTTTCCCCCCCCGAAAAATCTTTGGTAAACATATGCAGACGGCATGTTAACATGGCGAATAAAATACTTCTGCAAAACGCACAGCGAAACAGGGCCAAAGCCGAGGTACGGAAAAATTGGCTGCAATGTGGAAATGCTTGTTTGCCTAACGATCTGCATTGGGCCCTGATTGAAGCAGCTCAGTTTGCATCTGTGAATGTGAATCTGAATATGTGTGTGTGTGAATTTGAATATGTGTGTGTGTGAATATGAATATGTGTGTGTGTGAATATGAATGTGTTTGTGTGTGTGTGTGTGTGTATAGCTATCTTGGTATGCTTCTTTGACTGACTGCTAAGTGAATAGAAATAATTTCGCTTAGTTATAGCGCCACCTAGCGGCCGGTTGCGGCACGATTCTTTAGCACTTTTTGCTGCACCAACCTTATTTTTTTTATAACATGCACAAAGAAAAATGTGGTTTACGTTTCCAAGTACTCGACTCCTAGTTGCACAATTTAGTGGAGATATTAAATGAAGTTTCAAGAGTCGAGTTTATTATTCAGTATTTGAACATTTTATCATAAAAGTCGAACACATAACATATAAAATATTTCAATTACATATGAAAACTTGTGCGCTTTTTCCGGGCTCTGAATTATTGCTGAATATTTTGAGTGTGAAGGATGAAATTGTTGTGGGTGGGTGGGTGGCTTGTGTGTAAGCCAAATGGCAACTTCTGCAACGGAAAATTGCTGCCAGAAGAAAATTGCTGTTTATTTGACTATTAAGCTCAACTGCACACTGAAAACAGGACGATAAAACGACGACGCACTTAAACGTTTGCACATTCCCTCTCTATCTGTGTGTGTGCGTGTGTGTGTGTGTGCGTGTGTGTGTGTGTGTGTATTGTGTGTGTGTGTATTGTGTGTGTGTGTGTGCATAAAATATAAATGAAACGGCGCCTAATGCTATGCAATACAAAGTCTTAATGTGTTGTGCAGTATTTTAGTTTTCAATGGCTGAGCTTTTATGCAAAGTAAACAATACACTGACTGACTGACACACACACACACACGCACACACATACACACACACACACACACACACACAGGTACACACACACATGTTAACAAACGTTCAGCTGAGTGCGTGTGCATTTGTATTTGTATTTATATTTGTATTTGCCAGTTGAAGCATTAGCCATTGTCTGCCAGTCAAACCTGCCCATAATGAATTGGTGGTGGGCCCGAGGGTTGCCAAGGGTAGCGGTGGGTGGAGATTGGCGGGGAGATAACGTTGTGCAATCCGTCCATATTGAAAGCCGAACTCAACTAAACTGAACTGAACTCAACTGAACTGAAGTGAAGCTTCACAATCTGCTCAATGAATCTCAATAAGTTTGTCATGGATGCTGCTGCTGATGCTTTTGTGTGTGTGTGTGTGTGTGTGTGTGTGTGTGCGTGTGTGAGTGTTTAAGCTTTGTTTGCACTTGTGTGCGTGTGCTAAATCAAGCGGTAATTGGTTATACTTGCCGCTGCTGCCTCTGTTCCTAATGCTTCTGCTGCTGCTGCTGCTTCTGCTGCTGCTGCCGTTGTTTATATAATTGAAACTAACGCAAATAAAGTGAAAAAGCTTTCTGATTATGGGGATTTGCGCCTGCCACAGACTGAGCGTAGCTAAAAGCCCAGCCAAAGGCCGCCTCGTTGTCACTGCCACTAACATTGCCTCAGACACTTGTGTTAGTATTCATGTTAGCATTGCCTGGGCGGAGGCAGCCAAGCGCCAACTAGCTGTATTCTCTTAATGAATACGAAGTCCTTAGTCCTTAGACCTTAACCTGTACAGTGACGCAAAGTTGGTCAAATATAATCTTATGATAATTATCACATCATCTTATATTGAAATAAATAGATAAGGCAAGTGAAGTTTATTTTAAAATACGATTTCTAAAATATGTTTGCAATGATAATTATAATTAATTAAGAATAAATTAAGGCAATAATATTCAGCTTATTGATGATGAAATAAAAATATATAATTAAGTTACGATTGCAACAGAAATCAGTAATAAAGTAATTTAGTGGCAAATACACATTTTGAACTTCTGGTCTGTTTTACAGTGCTTCAGCTATTGCGGCCCACTGTGTTTTGTGTTTGTGTGTGTGTGCGTGTGTGAGTGTGTGTGTGTGTGTGCTTGATTACTGAGTTGAGAGCTGTTGTTTAAGCTGTTGTTAACTTAAGTATAACAATCATAAGGATAACGTTAGGCGATTGCGATTTTGTTGGCATTTAAGCTACCAAAGGAGCAAAGGCTGCTGTGTAAGCACACATACACAACCTCACACACACACACACACACGCACGCACGCAAATTCACACTTAGACACACACACACACACACATACGCGTGTTTACACCTTATTTATTTGGCACTTTCATTACTGGCATTTCATGCCCCACACGTATCTGTTGCCGTTGTTGTCGCCCCAACTACCTGCACCCAAAGTTGGCCACTTAAGCAATTGTGTTCAGTGTGTATTTGGTATTGTTGGGATTTCCGGCTTCAACATTTTTTTCGTTTTTCTTTTTTGTTGCTATTTTTGTTGTTGTCGCTTTTTAATGATCGAAACTCTGATATCTCGAATATATATGTCTGCATCATCGAGCGGATATCTTTTGAGCCCACCTCAATCGGATTTTAAAAGCACTCGGTTCATTAGATTTCCATATGCGCAAATTGCCCGTTTTTGTTGTGGCTGCCCCTCAATGTAAATAGTCGAGTGCTTATTTGTCGTAATTCATTCACAAGGACACACATGCCATGTAACTCAATTAATGGCATTAATTGTAAATTACATTTAAATGTGGCGCATAATTTGCATTTGGTTGCCTTTTCCTGTGGCTATATATATATACATGGAATTTTAGTATGCCGCAAAGCGTTGCAATAATCCAAATGAGCCAACGTATTTTAAAATAAATAACACTTATATCAAAACAACAATTAAATTGGCTGCCTTGGGTGATTAACTTCAATATTCTTGCACACAATCTTTAAGATTGTTTTTAATGAAACCATGCAACCAAACACAATTCGGGTTGAGCTGAGAGTGAAATATTTTCAAGTGTTTGGGTACTTGGATAATCCTTGAATGCAGTTCAATAGAGTAGGTCCTTGCAATTCTAATGCACCAGGTCCTTCTCCAAGTTTGGCGTCGAGCTTGTCTCTCGTGGACTGCATGCCCCTAAAATTATGCTATGGTTTATTTTTCTTCCGAGTAATTTAGTCAATGCAGCAACCAAATTCGGATCACTGATTCGTGCACTTGCTAAAATAATATAAAATTCCTTCGGATCAATAAAAAAACCGTATCTGGTATTTGTTTATTTGTATCTGGTGTATCTTGTGTATTTGTATGTCCTTGTTCAGTTTGTGTCATTTCTTAAGTAATGTACATCTCCATTACGCGCCTAGTTTATTGTTGCATCATAACGGAAGTTTATGGAATAAATTAATGTTTTGTACCTGCCAGGTTTCCATAATCCAAATAAATTGTTAATTGGCGAATGTTCATTCTTGTGGCTCATAACTTTTGTCAGTAATTAAATAAAGGGAATGGCCCCCTTAATTAAAGCATATAATTTTTAAACGTGCAATTGAGAGTGAAATCACAGTGGCAATAAAGGCTCCGTGTTATTGCAAGGAACATCTTTTCAACCGCTATTAATCGAGTCGAGTCGAGTCGGGTCGAGTCGGGTTGAGTCGAGTCGGGTCGAGTCGAGTTAATGCTGAACTTAAGCCAATCAGATGTGCAACGAGCTCTTACCATGTGTTTTGCGCAATTTGAAAACCAAACACTCGATCGCATTCGTAATCGCAATCTCAATCTCATAATACGCCGTATTCATTATCATTGTCATCGGTATTGTCAATGCTGTGGTACGTTGTCCGTTGTCCGCTGTCCGTTGTCCGTTACCAGTTGCCCATTGTCGCTGGAAATTGTCCATTGTCCCTTGTCCGTTGCCCATAGTCCGTTGTCCGTCCGGTGACGACACTTGTCATAAATAAGCAGTGCAGCCGGGCAGCAGTGGAGCACTCTCAACTCTCAACTCTCAGCACTCAGCACTCAGCTGGGGGCTCGGGGCTCGCATTGAACGACTGAATTCAATTTAACGAGAAATTGCAACAATCAACGCTGCTCAGTGCGTCTTGTGTCCTCCGTCCAGTGACCTCCGTCCAGTGTTATGCCTGCCCCCTCTTCATTCATTGTGGAGTCATTTTTGGTGGGCTTTCAATACCCTCGTAGTTGGGATTGTCATTTGATCGCAAAGTACCTACGGTTGGCATTATGAGTAAACAAACACATGCTACATATTTACTTGTTGTGTTTACTCAAAGCGTAATTGCTACAAGAAAATATCTGCTCTCCAACACGATAAGTTAACCAACCGATATATATTATCCGATTATGGTTTCAATGAGCCAAGACGATAGATTCATCGTAAATCGGACATACGAGCTATATGTGGGCTGTACAAAGACATGGACTAACTGAGGAGAAGGTATTTGGATTTCGGTTTGCCATTGAGATGGCTTTCTTGTATTTGATTTTTTTTTTTTTTTAGCTTTTGCCGCCCACATTTTGTGGACAGCCAGAAAACAAGCAGCTAAAGCAGAGCAGACAATGGGTTGGTTGGTTGGCTGGTTGGGATGGCTGGACAGGATTTCGAGGTGACCAAACGGCAACAGCAGGAGTCGCAATAACAGGAGTTATACGCTGCTGTTGCCGGGAGGCACGGATGGGGACAGCGACAGGGACAAGGGCAGTTGGCGGAGTTGACAGGAAACACGAGGCGGCAACACCGCAAAAGGCACAGAAAAAAACCAAAAAAAAAAAAAAAAAAAAAAATTGTTGGTCAGCGCAGTCGAATGGCGCAAAAAGTTGCACAGCGTATGCCAACAATGTAATTTTGACGCTTGATCTCGGTAAAGCACACATACACACACACACACACATACACACACACACGCACACACACACACACTCAGTCACCCACATATACACTGCCACTACCAAATGGCAGATGGGAAAAGACGTGAAAAAAAAAATGCCGCTGTATAATGGACACCGAGGAATTTGGCAGCAAAAAACACCACATATGTGTGTGAGTGTGTGTGTGTGTATGTGTGTATGTGTGTGTTTGTGTGTTTACAGAACAATGCTTGCATCGAGCTGCTGCTGCTGCTGCTGCTGTCGTTATAGTTACAGAAGCTGCTCGTTTTGCGTGCGTTTTTTATGCGATTTTGTTTGCGCTTTCACGCGTTTTCTCTGCTCCTCCTCCCATTGTCAGTCGACGACTTTGTTTTGCGCGTGTGTGTGTGTGTGTGTGTGTGTGTGTGTGTGTGTGTGTGTGTGGGTGTATGTGTTATTACTGTCAAACCGCAATCGTCAGCCAAACGGCCTCATAATATTTCATTGTTGTTGCAGTTTGTTGACATTCAGCCTGCTGCTTGCTTTATTTCGTCCTGCTGCTGCTTCGACTGTGCGGCAACAGGACACGTGTGAGTTGACACAAGGCCTCTCCTCTGCCATTTTGTGCGACAAACACCGCAGAGGCAGCAGCCACTCCTTGCCACCGCTTGCCACGCACATCAAAGGCGATTGGTGTTGCTGGTTGTGGAGGTGGCAAAGAGCGCCTGAGGAAAATCTTCGCACAATTTTGAAAATAATTCATAATAATTAACTAATCGACTGAAATAATTTACAGTTAAGTCTGTAACTCACATTCATCTTTTATCTCATGAATATGGCGAAAAATGACATATTATTGTCTAGTCCTTATATGGAACGTAATTATTAATATAAATACATTTTCAGGAACTTTTACTAAGGAAAATTCACAACTTGTGCCCAACTATTTAATTTATTACGTATACATAAGTAAAATTATTTATAATATGATCAGTTTGGAAACAACTGTTTAAAACCCAACATTTTAGTTATTTGAATTTGAATTTAAATACAGTGTCTTCAAGATTATTTGGATCAGTGTCAAGCTAAAAATTTAAAGTGCTATAAAGTTGAAACAAGGAAACAAATTCAAAATATTATAATAAAAAATAAATAGAGCAGAAAAAATTAGCTTTTTAGTATTGGATAACATCGTGTCCAACCAGTGTTGCCAAAATATGTATTGTTAATGTCAACATTACAATTATTTGTTGCATGTTCTTCGTGTTTATTTCTTGCAGCTCTTCGATTTTCTTATCAATATCTTTGAAAACTTTTCGGTTTCGCGCCATTTCGATTCTTCAAGTTTTTTGCTACGTTTTTAATGAATAATTTGATCAGCTTTTCCAGTTGCTGCTAACCAAAGTAGCTCAGCTTTGACAGTTGAAAAAAATGATTTAAGAGTCATCATCCAGATGAAATATCCAATTTATTCCTTTGCCCTGGATGTTTTAGAGTTGAGTTAACGTTTATCGTTATTTAGTCGTTATTTCCCAAATTCAAGTTCTTTATTCCCAGATGAATGCCTCCGTTTGTGTAATGGTGACGGTGCCCACCGAGCAGGAGGAGAAATGCCAGCTTCAACTGCAGTCCAGGCATTTCTCGGACGGGGGCTGGCATTTGAAGGAACCCAGGCTGATGCCACGGATGAGGAGAGCGCTGCAGCTGCCGGACTTGCCGGACAGTACACCGCTGGCACAGGTGCTGCGTCGGATTGTGATGCAACTGCGGCTCGAGAATGTGTTCTGGTCACACGATATCGATGGCAGACAGCTGCAGGCGCGCATCGATGTGCTGCAGGACGAGCGATACGAGCAGCTCCTCTGCACGCTGCAGGATTGGGGCATTGGCGATCGGCCGAGCACCCATGTTACCGCTGTCAGTTGCCTGGAGACGCGTGTTAAGTTCTGCAACGGATCAGCAGCTGGGCAGGGAGCAACACCAGCAGCAGCAGCAACAGCAGCAAAAGCAACTGAAGCCCCACAGGCGACTGAGGAACAAGGAGTTGGCTGGCAGACATTTATGGACTCGGTGCGCTGCCGTTTGAATGTGAACCAGGTGGTGCGAGTGGTGCGTCACGATGCGATTCTCAATTTTGACTTTGTGGTGCTGCTGATGGCCGCGGCGCTGTTGTCGTGTGTTGGTTTGGTGGAGAACAGCTTCCTATTCCTGTCCAGCAGCATGCTCATCTCGCCGCTGATGGGCCCCATAATAGCGGCCATATTCGGCTCGGTTATTGGTGATCGCGGCCTCCGCTGGCTGGGCATTAAGAATGAGCTGATTGGCATTGCCATCTCGGTGCTGATGGGTTTCATTTTTGGCGTCGGCATCTGTGTGTGCCGCTTGGGGCGTTTCTTTACGCTCGCCGGCGGCTTGAACGAGGAGATCATGTCGCGTTGCGACATTCACTCCCTGGCCGTGGGCCTCTGCACGGCGCTCACCTCGGGCGCTGCGGCGGCGATTGGTGTGCTGGGAGGCAATATGGGTTCGCTGGTGGGCGTGGCGATATCAGCATCCCTATTGCCGCCGGCAGTCAATGCGGGACTCTTGCTGGCGATCGCAATGTGCACCCAAATCATGCAGCTCGATCACGAGCTACTGCAGGGCCTGGCCAAGCATCGGGAGTATTCGCAGCAGTTGCACATTGAGCTCTTTGTCTGTGCCACTGTCAGCATGGCGCTGACGTTGCTCAACGTCATCTGTGTCTGGCTGATGGGCGTTGTGGTGCTGCACATTAAGGAGGTGGCACCGACAGAGCAGCGGGATCATCACTTCTGGCGCCACGATATTCGTCGGGCTCGCGAGGTGGCGCTGCACGATCCGCAGCTGCAAAGTGCCATCGATCGCTTGGAACTGGATGAGCGACGACAGGTGGTTGTTGATCCGCCCCATTATCAGCAGACCTGGTCGCCGGGAGGCGTGCGTCCTGCGCTGAGCAGAGGGGGCAACAACACATGCTGCAACTATCATACTGTGCATGGCCTTAAGGATTTTTGCATTTCGCTGCACAAGCTCAACTCGCAGCTTCCGCGTTCCTCGACACAGCCCAACCTGCCTAGCTTTGTGGATGTATTCAAGCCATTGGGGCAAGTGGAGCGCGGCCCAGTTGCAGCTACGAGCGCACTATCTCAACTTCCAACTGGTAGCGGCATAAGCAAATATCGCAGTTTGCCCGATCTGCGGCAGTTGTGGACTGACCTCGCAGAGCAGCACTCCGAACCTGAATCGGAGACGAAGGCTAAATGGAAGACCGAACGTAGCATCCACTGTATCCAGGAGCAGGAACAGTTGCTGCACGAAAGTAGGCAACAACTTGATCCGCTGCTGTTGCCGGACCGACGACTGCGGCTGCTGACCAACCGGAGTCGGAGTGCGGACACCAACGAGTGCCAGCTCGAGGATGAGTTCAATGTGTAGCTGCTGGCAGTTGTGGCAAATGTCCTTCAACTGCAACCAACTGCCACCTGTTCTTTTACAATTACTTTCATCGGTCAATAGACAAACTGCGGCGAACCGCCAGACAAATATTGCAGCCAAGTTGGCACTTTTTTTTTTTGTTCATTTTGCTCGATGCTCCGTTGGCCATGTTTGGCTTTTGATTACTTCGCGATGTTCTTGTTTGCCCAGCACTTCCCGTTGACAGCAGAAGTGCCCGAAGAGACGTGCTTTAAATACAGCTCAAAGTCCTTGCAGTCCTTGCAGACAACCATTTTGTTTGCTTTCAATTTACTGTGAAAATGTATATGTATGTAAGGTATATTCCTGATCAGCAGGAATAGTCGAGTCGCTCTCTCAATTTAGTCCCTTTCAGTACATATGAATCTATATATATATCAGCATTTCACTGGAATATCGGATGTAAATGGGAAGGATACGTTTCACCTCAAATTTGATTTAACAAATCTGACTCATCCTTTGCAATTAACAAATGTTCCTGGCCACCTGGTTTGCCAGGACATCGTTGGCTTCTCTTCATATATTGGCCAATTTACTGGATATTACATAAAATACATTTACGGTTCTGTTTTTGTTTTGTTGCATTTTGTTGTTTTCTTGCACTGATTGCTTTTTGGTGTTTTTCTTCATATTTTTTCATTCATTGTCATCCCTTCGTCGAAGCAGTGGGTCAGTTCCTGTAATAGACCCCAAATAGCAGCAACAACAATTACGTGTTGCGCTTTTACTGTGCCTGTGCATCCTGCGTCCTGCGTCCTGTGTCCTCGTTGTTTGTCATTGGGCCCAATTGGCCAGTCAGTCAGCTTTCTAGTGTGAAAAAAGGTCCTGGCTCAGTGGGCGACCCTTTGCTGCAATGTTCCTGTTTTTATTGTTGTCGCTTTACGCAATTAGCTCCTTTCACAGCGCACGATTCACCTGCAGAGGTGACAATTTGGAGATGTGGATTGCCGAATGTTTTCTCTTAGTTCCACTGGATTTGGCTTATAATATTAATATGAGAATTCCGCTGGATTCAGTTTGTACGTTTGAAGATTATTTTTAGAGTGAACTTTAATACGCGAAATAATTCTTACAATACCCTAAGTATTAATTAAAATGTTATATGTTGATCTGATTCTAAATGTAGAACAAATAAAGCGTGAAAAGAATATATCTATAAAAATATAAACTCTTTCTTCCGTTAGCTGCATTTATTTGGCAAATTGTATTTGTAAGCGAATTTGGAAGATGGCAGAGTTTCCTTTTGTAAATTTGTTGTTTAATCAGTTTAGACACATGTGATCTATTAAATACATATTTATACAACCTGAACCGTGATATACTACGAGTATATCATAGCCTGTTCCAACCCGCACCCATGTCCCTTTAATTACCATTCTGTAAGAATTGACAACATATTTGAAGCTAAGCTGAACTGAGCTGCTCTTGTCTGGCATCATCTACCATTAGTCAAAGCTTACTTTTTCCCTAATTGATAATCATAATTATTTAAACAAATTCTTATTCATCAGTCATAATAAGCACAAGGAGCATAAAAAGCTGGCAACGAAACACTGGCTGTGTTTAGCTGGCAGCAATATTATTAAATTACCCAAAGGCAAAGCAACATCCAACACTGATCCACTTCTTGTGTCCTTGTGTCCAGGTCCTTAGGCACAACCTAAGCCAGTTGTTTTCAACTGCACTCAAGCTCCGAATCCAACTTAAACTTGATGCAGCGGGTGGCTGTGGGTGGCTGCTTTGGTTGCCAGACGCAGACTGACCAACACTTGGCTTATCCACGGATAGATTAGGAAGCACATGCATAACATAATTTATAGAACGGACACCATGAAGCCACCAGGGGAGGAAGTCAACCACCAGGAAAATACAAGCAGAAAACACTCCCTTCAGATTCAATAAAAAGATGCAAAAAGTTAAAATGAAATGTTTAACATTTTATTTATATTTTAGACACATTTCATTTCATTACAACTTTGTAGCTTGAGGGCGAATGTTTATTAAAATGAAAAACAAAAATTTTCACGTAAATATAAATAATATTTATATAAACAGACTAAAATAAAATCATTTAATTTTAAGTTTAGTCAGAGCCTGAGCCTTCGGCAACTAAAAGCACAAAGAATCGATACCAAGTTTATATTTTTTTAAAATTTATTTGGGTTCCTCAACCTAATCGTCAATAACACGTCGGGTTCAGGGTATCTATGTGTATTACAGCATATCTCTATTATAATCAACCGACAGGTGACTTGTAGGTCTGAAAGGGTATGTAATCTTCGGCATGTCTCAACTGCTGTAGTTTCTTGAATTCATCTTTTCTATGTTTTAGTTTACATTTACTTCTGCAGTGCACTTGGGAGGGTATTGCTTTAATGAATAGGCTATTAATTTATTAAATCACTCGATGAAATGCATTTCCTGCTAGTCGCAAGGGCTTTAATACCACTCGGAACTCCTTTCTTCCCATCTTCCGCCCTACTGGTCTTTCATCAACCCCTCTTCACATTTCACTCGATTTGTGCTTCACTTCAACTTCAACTTCAACACTGCCAACTTCAGTTGAATTTCTTCTGCAACAAATTGTTTTGGCCGAAAACGAAATGCATCTAACAATAACTAGTTGGAGGCATTTCGTTTTAATCTTGCAGCAACTGGGCGTGGACGGAGCCTGGACCGGAGTTCGACTTGGACTGGGGCTGCAACAGGGTCTCGACTCCTGGCACTGTCTGCATTGTTCTTTGAACCGGTTCTCTGTTTTGGTTTATCTTTTAAATTATGTGTTTTAATATTTTACAAAGACTAAAAACTGAAGCACTTTGTTTATAATCTTCTCCGCCCTTTCTCTCACTCTTGATAGCCATAATGAGCACCAGGAAAAGGCTGCTGGGGACAGCGGACAGCGGACAGTCGGAATGGGCAGCTTCTAAATAACTACAAAAGACAGAAAGGAAAAGGCAGAAATGGGACATAACGAGCAAAGTCATACAAAAATGATCCCAAGTTGTAACTTTTAGTTTGAGAATAAACCAAAACACAGGCATTCTACTGGGATGCTCTACTCTCTCTACTCGACTCTGTTCACCACTTGCCTGCTTCTTGCCACTTTTGCATTGGTTGCTGCAACAGCAGTCGAAGGTTTTGCAAGATATTTCATAATAAGAAGATTGAAAACTTTTTTAATTACCCAATTAAATTTGTTGGGGAAGCGGGAAGCTTTAAGGTGCGGCAGACGATATTTATCCATCATATTCCTGACATTTGGTTATAGTAATGCTAATTTGTCACTAGTTTTTGTCAATTGATTGGAACATAAGTTTTGGTTTACCCCGGGCAGATTCCTTTTAGCGAGTATCGATCCATATCCATGTTTTATGGCAACAAAAGCCGCAATGTTAAATTAAATCTTAGGATGGGATGAAAAACACCCAAGTCTTATTCAAAAACGAATTTCCATATTAATCTTATTCCCTCTTTCATAAATATGGTTAAGCACTTGCACAAATAAGACTAAAATATATTTGACAGCTGGGTACAGGGTATCTCTAAGTCGAGCTCACTCGACAATAGCATTCATTGCTGCTTGTTTATATGTGTTGAACATTGACAATTAAGCCGTCAATGTGGCAGCAACCAAAGGGAGCAGTGGCAAATGGAAAGCTGGTCAGGTGGCCGCCTAATGTATGCTCATACTTCTTGTTGGCCAGTTCTCTGGTCTCTGCACGTTCCGCACTTCTGGCCACCTGGTTTGGAATATATCTGGCTGAGTAACGAGTGCTTGCGACTTAATTATCTGCGACAATTACAAGCCGGCAACAAATCTAAACTGGAATGTCCTGCATTTCCTGTGCGTCCTCCGTCCTGTTTGTCCATGCTACGTGTCCTGTCAGCACATTTGTCTACGTGGCGTATGAATAATTGCAAATGCCAACAATTGGAACATTTGTCCTTTCCACCGTTGTTGTGGTTGCTGCTGCTTCTGCTGCTGCTGTTGAAATTTCACAGTCCTCTCACACACACACACACACACACACTCAAGGACACACACTCACACTCACAAATGATATCATGCGCATACAAGACATTTCTTTCACACACCTGACTACATACGTGAGCGTAAGTGTGTGTGTGTGTGCGTGTGTGTGTGTGTGTGTGTGTGTGTGTGTGTGTGTGTGTGTGTGTGTGTCTGCTACAATTTAGATAAATAATTCTGAATGTTAATTGAGTGTAAGAACTTTAAGTCTGGAAAGAGTTTTAGACTCTGCCATTTGTGTGTGCAAATTAATTAACTAAATTATTTAGTGAACAGTAAAATGGGTCACATATACACATGCCTTGCACACACACACAACGCACACACACGCACACACACGTACACACATACACACGCACACACAGAGAATATTATGAATGATGCTTTTATTATTTGCTGTAAGTTGTTAAGAACGATAATGATGATGTCCGGCCATGTGCTGGTCGGCCAAACAACAGACTTTAATACACACACACACACACACACACACACACACACACACATGCAAATATACATATGTATATATTTATATATATATATATATATATATATATATACAGGCATTTAGTACATATGCCTGTCTCTTGGCATTTGGCATTAATTGCGGCCTAGCACCAACGAAAATTACCTGCCCTCCAGCCAAGCACCACCCAAGCACCACCCAAGCACCACCCAAGCACCACCCAAGCATCACCCAAGCACCACCCAAGCACCGTCCAAGCACCGAGCGACCGAGCGACCCACTCACTGACCTAACAAGCTGGCAGGAGCCTGTGCATTAGTCAAAATACAACAAACACTCGATACACATTGGCCTGTGTCCTGTGAGTGTCCTGCCACGACGTAATTTGGCTGATGCCAAACATTAAGCAATATTTATGACATGCCACACCCACCGTCGCCCCCACATCACGCTTAACACGCCCTCCGAATGGCAGGCAAGCAAATTGCAAATGCAAACGCCAAATGCCTATTTAATGAGTTAATTATTTTTTGTATTTATTGCAACGCGAAAATATGCGAATACCCATGGAGCAAACGTGGAACGTGGAACGTGGAAGGTGGAACGTGGAAGTATACGCAATTAAACGCTAAGCACGAGCCCATTACATATTTTATTTTATTTTACTTTACTTTATTTTTTCCTCTACTGCAAATTAATATGGCTAAGGGAGAGACGAGGGCGGGGCGCACAGAGTTAAAGAGCTGCTAACTTAATTACAGCAAGCCGATAGAATGTGACTCTTTGCACCCAAGTAACTCGAGAGCAGGCCGCAAACAGGTAAAAGGAGCAATGTGGCATTGGCAACAGAAACAGAAGCAGCACAGCTACAAATGACAATAAAACTATTCACTTGTCATTTGTGCTTTGGGGCTTAAATTGTAGTTGCTACTTTGAGTTGATTATTTGCTGGCCTTAAGCTGTTTTTATGCCTTGAACCCATTGGAATTGGGCAAAAGGGGTGAAATGTGTGTAACTGGCAGGAGAAAGCATCTCCGACCCCACAAAGTATAAATATTCTTGATCAGGATTAACATTCGAGTATGTATAGTTATGTATGTAAGTATGTATGAATATGCACATGTTTGTCGCAATCCGATGATTTCTGCTCAGGCTGCCTTAGTTAAATTTTGCTTTCAGCACCTGAGCCGGCTTTAGGAAATGAGAGCAAAACTTTTAAAGAGAATTAGACAATAAAACAAAAATATAACTAACGGTTGTCGAGCAGACTCGATTACAACATTCTTACTTGTTTGTTTTCCTTATGCTTGAAATTTGGAATTATAATTGAAATAGCTTGTTATATTGAACAGAAGTTTTCCTTTATTTGAACCGACATCCACGAAGATGAGTTCATTTACAAAGTTGCAGTTTGTTTTTGGAAAGTTTGTGCTGCATTTTTGATAGAGAACATTTTGAACTGAGAGCTCTCATTTGTCATTCTGTTGTGAATCGTTTTGCGTTGCACTCCATTGGTTCATTCGTTACCTGGATTCACATAACTTGAGTGCTAAAACATTACTTTTTAAAATCGATCAATGATTCCAATTGAAATGCTTATGGCAATAGCAAGTGGGGAGCCCAACTAATTGGCAGAGGCCGCCCACACTTGAAGCATGACTCGTGCGTCAATCAATCAGGTAGTCATTCATGCGCACATTAATTTATTCATTTTAGCATTTCACTCGCTCCCATTAGGAATCATCGGAATCATCAAAATCATCAGACTCAACTCGTTACTCGTCGCTCGTCGCTCGTCACTTGTGAGTCCGTCAGCTGCGAGTTGTGAGCCGGTTGAGAGCACACAAAATATGTTTGCTATTTAATTGCTCTTTTACCAATTTCCGTGAGGAGCGAGCAAAACGCTTTTAATTACTTAACCGGAAATTGGCAATTAAAGCGATTTAACGGACCATATGCATGAGAGAGCGCACAGAATTCTCATTTGCCTCAAAAGTTAACCAATGGCAACAACAACAGCAACAACAACAACAATAACTTGGCGTTTCACTGCTGTTCGATCGTCAGCCCCCTTAATCAAGTTTTAAATGGACGCAGCAGCAGCAGCAGCAGCACAACTCCAACTCCAACTCCAGCCAGCTACCCCCATCCACATCCCCATCCCCATCCCCATCCCCATCCCCTTGGCAAAGACAACAGCAACCCCAGCCACAAGAGTCCACAGCCCACGCCAAAATTCAAGTTCAAAGCCCAGCGAAGGTGCTGCCAACTCGTTCATTGTTATTTATTGTGTTTGTTGTTATTGCCGGCAATTTATTTCAATTTCGCAGAGCTGCAAACTTTTGTATTGTCATTGCCAGTCAGCGGACGCGCGTCTTTTTCCAATTAGAAATCGCTGGGAAGAGTGCGGGGGGAGGAGGAGGTGGCACAGCGATAGGGTGGTGCTGCTGGTGGTGGTTGCGTCCTAGGGCTCTGGCATAAAAACTCATTTAACTTTTTTGGCCGGCAAACGTCAAATGCTTTGGCTTGATGAGCACCGCGTGTAATACACAAAACTTTTTGGCAGGTGGTTAAGATGAGGGGGCAGGGCGGCAGGGCGGCAGGGCTGGGCTGGTCACGCCCAGCTTGGCTCTGATAACTGTTGCATAGTTTCGGGATGCTGCATAAATAATTATTTGCCAACAGCCGCAGCAGCGACAGAGACACTTGCCAAAGCCAAACCAAGCAAACTAAAACGAAATGAGATGGAATGGAATGAGATGAGATGCGATGCGATCCGATGAGTGGAAATGTGTTGCCATTCGGCAGTGGAGGGTCGATGGTGGGAGTGGCCACGGGTCGTAGGTAAGTTGGCGTGTGGCGAGGGGTGAGGAGCTGCTTCAAGGTTTAGTGTTGCCCAACATTTTAGAATTTGTGGCCGCAAGTTGGCAAGCGAATAAAATAGAAAATTGTTTGCCTTGACTTTTATTTATTTGGACATGTACCCCACCCCTCCCCCTCCCCCGGCGTAAAGTGGTCGTAACGAGGGGGTGAGGGAATTGCTGCGGTAGGCCGCTTAATTTCGGGCGCAACTTGCAATTTGCCGCCACATTGCAATCCAAAAAGTTATTCGCAAAACTTTGCAGTTGGCCGAGCCAAGCCAACTGCCCGGACGCAGTCTAATTTCAATTGCTGCTGGCTAATGTGACACTGAACACACTCCCTCCTCCACTCGCTGCTGCTGGATCTACCCCGGGCTGACTCAAATCCTAAGTTTTTAGCGAAAGTTGCGCGCAATTTATACAAAAATTGCATGTGAAACGTGTCAGAGACTTGAGAAAAATAACAGTTCAAAAATCGTCTTGGCAAGGTGCCTGTTCCAAAAGTCGAGAGCTGCTGCATAATGCAGCATATCTGTGGAATACCCTCGACCCGGGTTGACACATTGTTTACCAACCTTTTCCAGCAAGCTGCAACTGACAGGTTAATAAATCGCTTATGTCCATTAAAGAAATTAAGATCATTTCGCGTAGATGCCAAACACGTTGACAGGTGAGTTGTGGAACAACTAAAATGCAATTGAGGCATTAGAATATTATTTTTTTAATTTTATTTTTATTTATTACTATTACTATTTTTGATTTTATTGTTATTATTATTACGATGGTGCCGTATATACTAATAGGTTAATAAGAATCATAAGGAATCACCAAAGCTGACAAGCATTTTAAACCTTATCTGACCAACAATTTAAGTCGGGGATTTCAGTTATTTCATCACTCGATACGATACGCATGTAAATACTAAAAGCTTACATAAATCCATCGAGTCGATTGTGGAGCATTTTTGAGTGCATTCTCGATGGTTAATTAATCGCTGAGCCATTAAAATCACATCACATTGTGGTAATCTAAAGTGTCCCCGCAACCAGCACCATTTTGCAAAATGCTGAAATACAATTTTACTTCATTTTTGCCACACTTTACCGCTTTCAACTCAACCAGTCGCTTGCGATTTATGCTTTGTTTTAGTTCCATTTTATTTGGTTTTGGTTTTTGCATTTTATTTGATTTGCCAGTTTTTGTTGCAAATGTTAGTGCAACCGATCCGCAAACAAATGCAATTGCTGTGCGTGCTGCGTCCTGTGTTTTTTTTTTTATTTATCTCGAATTTTGCAGCTTTGCCGTGCAGAGTTTTGTAATATTCTCCGATGTCAGTTTAACGCAAAAAACTTTTGCGCAACGGCACCCAATAATAACAACAGCACCAACAAAAGGAACCAGAAACAGAACCAACAAAAAAAAAAACAAAGGAACGAAGCCAACTTTTTGGCATTTAATTGGAAAATAAAATTGGAGGGATTGCAATGCGTGGGGCGAACGTTGCGTATACGCGATGTGCCCGATCCCATTTCATTTCCGATGTAATTTGCGGCGCAATCAACGCGCACCCGTCAGTGCTTCCAGGTAATATCCGAGGATAATACGTTTAAAATATTTGCTAACCATCCGCCGTTACATTCCGGAGTTGTACGCTGCCCGCTGCCCGCTGCCACTTTAGAAGCTGACGTGTCAAGTGTCCGCTCAGCTGTCTCTCCAGTTGCCCAATCTGCAGTTGTCCAGCAACTGCCCAGTTGCTTTTGCAATTTTGCAAAATGACTGGGAATTCATTTGACAAATTGTGCTTTGGCGCGGGGCACAAAGTCAAAGCAGCTCCTCAACCTTTCTTGTCTGCATTCGTTTCGTGCTCTGTCACTGGTTAAACAAGTGGCAAAATTAAATTTAACAATCTCTGTTGCAGACGCCTGCTCGGGATGTGGATGGGGTTGGGAATGGGAATGGGAATGGGTATGGAAATGGGAAAGCGGATTGTGAACTAAAGCCACATTGTTTAAAGTGCTTAACAAGCAGATGGCCGCACACCTTCTCTTGGACTGCTGGGACTAACTCAGTCAAAGAAGTGGCATGAAAAATGAAATGAAAACCAACAAGTAACCACAATCATTGCTCGACTCGCCACTCGTTAGCAGCGACAGCAACCGGC
Organism: Drosophila mimica; assembly: GCA_037043585.1. Classification (NCBI taxonomy): domain Eukaryota; kingdom Metazoa; phylum Arthropoda; class Insecta; order Diptera; family Drosophilidae; genus Drosophila; species Drosophila mimica. Next base: position 8,979,204 of record JBAMBE010000748.1, on the reverse strand, counting down.
AACAGCAGCAGCAGTAGCAGCAGCAGCAGCAGCAGCAGCAGCAACATTGGCAACATCGTGTGGCACCGTCAGGACGCTGAACCCATTTGGGGATTGGTGTGGGCACTGCTTGGAAAAGTGCTACAAGTGCAGGACAGCCAGGACAGTCAGCTCCCGTCTTTCAATTCGTCCAGTCTCGTCCAACTCGTCCAATCCGTCCTGCACTCTCATCCGCTTTGCAGTCATCCGGGCTCCGGCTAGCTTTTGATTTGTGGCACTGACACTTTGGGCTCAGGCAACGCTCTTTGATTTTGCGGTCCAGTACTAGACCACACCGTCTGTACCAACCACCAACCACCAAGCATTAAGTAATTACTTCTTTGTGCTGACGATGAAAGTGCAAATTCATTGCAATGATGCACTGGCTCTCAGCTCACAAACACGCCATCGAACGACCAGCTCAGGTTAATGGGAATTGCATCGCAACCGTTTGAACATTTGGGTCAAATGACCAATTTCCGTATTTATGCAGTTGACTCCAAATTAATGAATTTCAAATAGTCATAATGTGATTTCAATAAGATTTAAGTTTCGACAGCGTCCAAAATACCTACAGCTAAACCTGCTTTACAGTTCATTCATATTGATTAAATATCGGGATGTATTGCTTACAATATGATGTTAAGATGATAATATTTAGAGTGCTTTGGGGTATTTTGTAAAAGACTATTTATTTGGCATCAAACTTAAAAGTGATTTTAAGGCATAAACTAAATCTGAAGCGCTTTGTATATTTGTAAAATTAGTATTTAATTTGCTTTATACATTTTTAGACATGAATTGCTTTAAGGTTTATATTTTCATTGATTGCTACTTGAATTATTCCATCCAAAATTATTTGAACATTATATTTTGGGCTCATTTGGAAAACAGTTTTTCCTGTTACAGTGTCTAACAGTCGATTATGAATGCAAATGCGAAACAATTCCCATCCACCCTCTAACTCAAGGTGAAGAGGAGCGCAGGTTATGGGGGTGTGTGGTGTGGGGTATGGGGTATGGGGTATGGCATAGATATACAGTCAAAGTGAAGGGTAGCTCCTAAGTGAGTCGAATTCCAAGGATGCTCTTATTGTTCCTGCTGCTTCTGGCAATTGGCAATGCAAAGGAATAACTTTCTTTATTGCATTGAAATTCAATTGCGATTCACAACTTTGGTGAAGGCGTGCTACTCTGAGGAGTACGGGTGGATGGGGGCGGGGCGGTGGGTGGGTACGGGACAGGCAACGTGGAGGAGGCCCAACAATATCTAGCACATATTTGAGTGAAGTGAATGCGAAATAAATTTTGCACAGCATCAGAAGCAGCATCCAAAAGGCGGAAATTTCCTACATAATTTCGTTGGTGTATTTTATTATAAATAATTTTTTTTTCTCGTCTTTATATTTCTTCATATTTTTTGTTGTTGTTGTTTTTCTTTCTTTCTTTTTTTTTGGCAAAATTGCAGACTGAATGCTGGCTACCAAGGACCGACAGATGATGGCAGCTGGAAGGACTGGCCAAAACATATGACCACTCAATAGGAATAAACTGAAAAGAACGATGTGGGGTGAAGAAGACGAAAATATGTACGCCATGAAGGATGGCAACAACCAAAGGGCAGAGGGCAAAGGGCAAGGGGCAAGCAGAGCAGAGCAAGGGAGGCATGGGATAAATTCAATGCTGAGCGAAATATAAATAAATATAAAGAAAATAAGTGCATGCCAGAACCAGAAACACTCAAAGTTTATGAAACGCGCGTCGCCGCCAAAGTTTCTTTCTTTTTTCTTCATTACACCCGAGCAGAGGGTTCTATAATTTTGTCGTCAAGTGTGTCACGCATTGAAGGAGACGTCTCCGACCCTATACAATGTTTACGCTACACTTGATCGGTATCAATAGTCGAGTCCATAGAGCCGTGTCCTTCTGGTTGTCTGCTCGAATGCTTCTCCGTTTGTAGGTTTTCTCAAGCTAAATTTAGATATATTCGTATATTCTTTTGTATCGGACAACTATATTTTAAACAGAACAGTTGCATGTCTTCTTTTTTCTATAATTATTTATTTTAGTTTAGATAAAAGCAGGTCTACTTCTGCAAGAGTATTTAATCTTCGGCTTAGTTGAGAAAGCCGGTGTTTTTTTTTCCTTTTCTTTCTTCTCTGTGGGACACCCCGCTTGCCGCAGCGTAAAACAAAGTAGAGGCCAGGGATCAGGGCACATGTGGGTTACTGTGTTTGTGTGTGTTGGTGTATCGCCAATTACTGTGTCTGTTTGAGCGTACAAAGCGTTTTATGAACCAACTCTGAAGCCCCTGATATACCAAGTCACCCAAGTTCTCTACAGCCCAAACACAGAACCCAGCCCCACCCACACCCCGTTGAGATGACCGTCTCGCATTTGGGATGCCAGACACGCCGCCTGGACTTTGTCGAATAACTTTCCCACCGTGGTCGTCTGCAACGTCCTCGCCCAACGTCGTCGTCGACGTCGTCATCTTTCCTACTGTTGCTCTTCAAGTTTTTAGCTTTTGATTTTATTGCCAATTGACCAACTTTTTGGGTCGATTGCCTTAACAGTTTGGTAGGCCGCGGGGCGGGAGCCTGGAGGCGCCAGCTTACCAAATGCGAGAACAGCTGCCCCAGTTGAGCATTGCAGTGCTTCACACGGACATACTAGTTACCTGATTTGCAATGGACACGTCGCGACCCTCGACCAGCATCCTGATGGAGGGGGGTGAGGTGGACTCTAAAATCGGAGGGCAATTCCTGCCAGCTAAGGTGATGAAAGTCAAAGTCATCGAAAGCTATAAAACATAACGAAGTTCGACGGCGACGGTAAATTTTATCGATGGGCAAAGTCCTCAAATGATATTAGCTGAAAGCATAACTTTAATGAAAGGACAGCGGGTTAAAAAAGCAGTGTTGTGCAACAGTCAACAGTTGTTCAATAGCACTTACAGCAATAAGCACAACTCCAAAGTTTTGAAACAAATATAGTTATAATTGATATTATTTGTAATTTGCATTTGCGGCTAACCGAGGGCAAATATTTATTTACGCATTATGTAAACTTAAACATAGCATTTATTGAACAGTTCATAAGTCACTAACTTAGCGAGTTAATTGTAAATTATAATAATTAGTACTATTAAAAAGTGAGAGTTATTATGAACTCCCATAACCAATATTTAAGAACTTTGTGTGTATCTTCTTTAAACAATTATCTCTCATAATAGAAACGAATCCCCAATTATCGAGTTACAGCGGCAACTTAATCTAACTTAACCCTTAACATCATTAGCCGGTAAAGAGACTAACAAAAAAGTAATGCTTCATAAGGACTTCAGGCGAAAGGGATTGGGACTGGGATTGGACTGGGATTGCTGGGATTGGGGCCGCTCAACAATATGCAGCACTCGATATCCCACAAGACGGAAAATCTGTGTAAATAAGGCTTAAGGCGTGGCATAAAAGCAAAGCATGGAATGATAATCATAAAAGCAACGCCATTGTGCAAAGAGTGGCTAACAAATTTTAGCCAAAAGAATTACACGCGAAGCCAAATAGGATTTTGATCCAAAATCAGGTTCACCATTAGAATATTGAGGGCAGCTGTGGCTTAGAGCAAAAGACAAGTTGTGGTGAATTTGTTACCTCCCTATACCCTGAACCCATTAACAACGGGTAGAAAGGGTATAATGGTTTTGTGCAAATGTATGTAACAAATAGATAATCAATTCTATTGATATATGTGCATATCACTGGTCAACTGGACAAGTTTCATCAACAGATGCTAAGAAACACCTAGAAGAAAACTAGAATGTTCAGGGTATTTCGTAGTCAATCTCACTCGACTGGTTTTTTTCCCGGCCGTATATGATAAACGACAACAATGCCACACCCACATGCTTATGTGTATCCTGAGCAGCATAATAAATGCATGATTATTTGTGGGTTTTATTAGGTTAGCGCTCAACACGCCAGCGGGTGGTGGCAACCACAAAAATGGGCACAAACTGAGGGAGTTAGCTTCTTGTGACGAAGGGAGAAGTGTAAAAGTCTAGTTGGAGGCTGGCAGCTTAAACAGTCGCACAACCCAGGAGGAATATAGGAAGCGTAGCAGACAATGGCAAACGCAACCCGGAAGCCAGCTGCCTTGATGCTGCAGTGCGGCAATTGAGGTAATCCTTCCAGCAGAGTTCTCGACAGTCACAACTTGAATTTGTTTTCCATGTCGAGCAGCTGAAGTAGCGCTATAAGTGCCAGCTCCGACTAGAGCTGAGGACAATGGATTGCGGACTGCGGACGGCGGACGGCGGACCCCGCTCTGTGCCGGACAACTTCAGACCGACAGCCATTGTTTATTACACAAGTTATAGTATAAGTTATTGTTAATAATAATGTTACCTGGGCGCTTATATATGAGGGCGTGGCATGGGAGTTCTCGATTCCTGGGGCATATCCCAGGCAGCTTTCTTGCGCATTGTTTGTTTGCTCAATTTGTGTGCATGTCCCTGGCTTTGTGCTTCCTAAGCGCCGCCTAAGCCGAGCTCCTTCCACAATTGGCACTCCCCGTCCCGTTCTCACCCCCGTGCCACATCTTTTACAAATCCGTCCAATTGGATGTCGTCTGCAACTGAGCTTATGGCCTGGCATTAGCGCTGAGCCTCAGCCACCTGTTGTTCCTTGACTCCGACTCCGACTGCCAGAACCCCTCCCACACTGGCGACTTCTTGACTCTTACAGCTTCGATGCTGTTACTCTTACTGTTACTCGTATTTTTACTGTTACTGTTATTCGTACTCCTACTTTTACTGTTACTGTTACGGTTACGGTTACGCGTACACGTACTCGTACTGTTACTGTTACTGTTTGTGTTACCCCTACTGTTACTGTTACTATTACTGTAACTATTACTGTTACTGTTACTGTTACTGTTACTGTTACTTTTACTGTTACTGTTACTGTTACTGTTACTGTTACTGTTACTGTTACTGCTACTGCTACTGTTACGTTACTGTTACTGTTACTGTTACTGTCACTGTTACCGTTACTTTTACTGTTACTGTTACTGTTACTGTTACGTTACTGTTACTGTTACTGTCACTGTTACCGTTACTGTTACTGTTACTGTTACTGTTACTGTTACTGTTACTGTTACTGTTACTGTTACTGTTACTGTTACTGTTACTGTTACTGTTACTGTTACTGTTACTGTTACTGTTACTGTTACTGTTACTGTTACTGTTACTGTCACAGTTACTGTTACTTATTAAAGATTTACTGAAAGTAAGTTTAAATTTTCTTATATATTAAATAATGCCCTCAAGCGACATTGGAGCATACTTTAATGCACTTTAATGCTCTGAGTGTTGTTATGCCAACTTTTAGGCACAACCCATAAAATGCAACCATGCCCATCCGCTAACCTACACACACACACACACACAAACACACCTTGTCGCCTTGACTTAAAAAAGGCCTTCAGCGTAACATGAAATTAAAAATTTTGTCCAAAAACCCAAATTGCATATGTATCTGTGTGTGTATATGATTAAGTGTGTGTGTTGTGTGTGTGTTGTGTGTGTGTTGTGTGTGTATTTTAGTATGGCTGTTGCGCTCAACCGGAGCCTTCAAATATGCGCGCTTGTCGCGAGCACAAAGTTTATTGCACCATATTTTCTCGAGCGGCATACGCACAAACACCCATACACAGGAGCTCGCACACACACACACACACACACACACACACTCACACACACACATATTATGCACACTCTCATGCAGTTTTTATCACACAAGCAACGAAAATATTTGTCTTGGTCCTTTTTGGAGTGCCAAGTTTGCTGGCAACTGGCAAAAATTGTAGGCAAATTTCGTCGAAAGCCGACAACACGACGTTGTCAGGACCATTTTTGGCGATTTACGTTGCCAACAGCACACACATGCACCAACACACACACGCACACACACACACACACACACACACATAGCTGCTTTGAAAAATGGCTGGCAATACCCTTACGGGGGAGGGATGTGGGTGCCAACAAGGGAAGAGGTGGTGCTGGTGTCCTATTTGGGGGTGCACTGCGCTCAGCGCACTACCAGATGCGATTGCATTTGGGTGCGCTTTGTTGCCGGTCGCATTGCGACAATTAAACTCACACAGCAGCAGGAAGCTGCCCCCCGCCACCCAGTTGCCCTGCCCCTGCCTCACACCCTTGGTACGCTGTCAACACTTTCAGCGTTTGCCAGGATGTTGTTCGGGCTGCCAACGGGAATCGGGACAGCTGGCAACTGGAAACTGGGAAGCGGCTCAGAGACTAACGACAAGTAACGAAGCTAAACGCACGCAAACAGCAAACATAAATGCATTTAAAGGGATCCACAGGAGCGGGAGGGATGTGGCCTGCGAGCGCAAATGAAAGTTGTTGATTTATCGACTGTGCAAAGTGCAACCAAAAAAAAAAAAACAAAAAAAAGTATAACTGCTTTAGTCGAGTAAGCTTGACTACGAGATACTCTGAACTGAGCTCCTAAATACATTATTATTTTCTTGCTGATTATTTTATTTTATTTTATTATTTATTTCCCTCCAAAGCCTGATCTGCACGGAGTGTACGCGAACTTACATTCCAAATTTGAAGTCGGACAGACGGACAAGACTATATCGATCTGGCTGTTGATACTTATCAGAATATATCAATTTTATGGGATCGGAGATGCATCTGCTTTTACTTACTTTTACGCAAAACCAATATACCCTTTTTACCCCATTTCAATTGGTTCAGGGTATTAAAACTAAATAATATGGTTTTACATCTTAGTGGCTAGCATAATTTGTAATTTGTAATTTGTAAATTGAGTATCTGCATTAATTGAGAAAAACTAGTGACTAATTGGCATTACTATAACCTTATGCCAAGAATGTGATGGATGAATATCGTCTGCCTCACCTTAAGGCTCCCTGCTTCCACAACAAATTTAATTGTGTAATTAAAAAAGTTTTCAATCTTCTTATTATGAAATATCTTGCAAAACCTTCGACTGCTGTTGCAGCAACCAATGCGAAAGTGGCAAGAAGCAGGCAAGTGGTGACCTGAGTCGAGTAGAGAGAGTAGAGCATCCCAGTAGAATGCCTGTGTTTTGGTTTATTATCAAACTAAAAGTTACAACTTGGGATCATTTTTGTATGACTTTGCTCGTTATGTCCCATTTCTGCCTTTTCCTTTCTGTCTTTTGTAGTTATTTAGAAGCTGCCCATTCCGACTGTCCGCTGTCCGCTGTCCCCAGCAGCCTTTTCCTGGTGCTCATTATGGCTATCAAGAGTGAGAGAAAGGGCGGAGAAGATTATAAACAAAGTGCTTCAGTTTTTAGTCTTTGTAAAATATTAAAACACATAATTTAAAAGATAAACCAAAACAGAGAACCGGTTCAAAGAACAATGCAGACAGTGCCAGGAGTCGAGACCCTGTTGCAGCCCCAGTCCAAGTCGAACTCCGGTCCAGGCTCCGTCCACGCCCAGTTGCTGCAAGATTAAAACGAAATGCCTCCAACTAGTTATTGTTAGATGCATTTCGTTTTCGGCCAAAACAATTTGTTGCAGAAGAAATTCAACTGAAGTTGGCAGTGTTGAAGTTGAAGTGAAGCACAAATCGAGTGAAATGTGAAGAGGGGTTGATGAAACACCAGTAGGGCGGAAGATGGGAAGAAAGGAGTTCCGAGTGGTATTAAAGCACTTGCGACTAGCAGGAAATGCATTTCATCGAGTGATTTAATAAATTAATAGCCTATTCATTAAAGCAATACCCTCCCAAGTGCACTGCAGAAGTAAATGTAAACTAAAACATAGAAAAGATGAATTCAAGAAACTACAGCAGTTGAGGCATGCCGAAGATTACATACCCTTTCAGACCTACAAGTCACCTGTCGGTTGATTATAATAGAGATATGCTGTAATACACATAGATACCCTCAACCCGACGTGTTATTGACGATTCGGTTGAGGAACCCAAATAAATTTTAAAAAAATATAAACTTGGTATCGATTCTTTGTGCTTTTAGTTGCCGCAGGCTCAGGCTCTGACTAAACTTAAAATTAAATAACTTTATTTAAGTCTGGTTATATAAATATTATTTATATTTACGTGAAAATTGTAGTTTTTAATTTTAATAAAGATTCACCCTCAAGCTACAAAGTTGTAATGAAATGAAATGTTGTCTAAAATATAAATGTAGCAGGCCACCACCAACGATATTAGTCCACCGCTAGGACTGTAAGATTTAATGTTAAGCTCATTTAACATCTGTTAAATGAGACACAAAAGAGAGATGTAAAGACTGACCAGCGAGAGAGAGTCAGTCTGTCGCTGGCCACTGTAATAAGTAGACGTATGTATAACTAAATAAAGGATCACAATAAACCAACGTCTTTATTTAATTGCCTACTACAATCTCAGAAGTGGGATCACCGAGAAAATGAAAAAAAAAAAAAAAACATGTGAAATTTAAAAGGAAGGCGATCAAACGGAAACTGTACTCACTTAACAAAAATCAAAAACGAAAAACGGAAAAAGAAAAAAGTGCAAAAATGTTTATATAAATAAAAACGGGAAAGTGAAAAAACTGCAAAAATTTAAAAAGAAGGCGAACAAATGGAAACTGTACCCACATAACAAAAAAATACAACGAACAACAACTGCAACTGTTAATTTAAAAATGCAAGCATTTGAAAAGCCAATCGACGAAGAAGAATAAAATTTAACAAAAGCAAAAGAAAAATTTAAGTTTGGATACAAGAAGAGCTCAGAGAAGAAAATGGAACATCGAAAATGAAATGTAAAAGCAAAACCAATACAACGACAACGACAATGGCGAAAATTATATCGCATAGCAACAAATTATGCAACAACAGCCTTAAAAATACAAAGAAGAGGAACGCGATTGATAATGTCGAGGATCTGTTTGAAGAGGTATTCGAGGATGATGGCATTGTGGAGCAACTGGATAATATAAAATACAATGAATGCTCAGTGACGCGGTCGAACATTAGCTAGCGGCAATGAAATCGCCGATCACGGGCACAATAACGGATCATGATGTTTCAAAAAAGGCGACGATACAGAAGACGAACAACAACAGCGACGGCAACGGCAGCATAAGTAACGGTTCTGACAACGAAGGCGACGACACAGAAGACGAAGCGGACATCAGCAACGGCGACGACAACGGCAGCCTAAGTAACGGATCTAACAACGAAGGCGACGACGCGGACATCAGCAACAACAACGACGGCGACATAAGTAACGGTTCTGACAACGGCGGCGACGATTACGACGGCAGCATAAGTAACGGTTCTGACAACGAAGGCGACGATACAGAAGACGACGCGGACATCAGCAACAACAACGACGGCGACATAAGTAACGGTTCTGACAACGGCGGCGACGACAATTACAGCAGCGGATGCGATCTCAAGGACAACTCTATACACTATCCAAGCAAAGAATATTAGTTTGTAAAAACAATGAAAATAATGAATGCAATTCATGTGTAATAAGAAGCAATCGTCAATACATAGTACATAGTTTATGTGTATGTGTTAAAGTTAAACAACAACAACATCAAATGTGAGAAATGTGTCAGGCTTTTTCCAACAATAATAACATAAAGACAAAGATGAAAGAAGTTCGCCAAAGAGCCAAAGTAGAAAACACATGAGAAAAACAGCAATGAGACCCTAAATAGAGTTCTTGTATATCCAATTTATTCAGAATAAGCAAAAAGGCAATTGGTTTATTGTTTAACAATATTTAAATTTCGAAAAGAAAACAACAACCGCAATTAAAACAACTTTTGTAAATCATATACACATGCACACACACACACACATATGTATGCAAAATAATCTAACATGTATTAAAACAACAACAACAAAAAGAAGAGAAGATGGAAGGAGGCATGTTAGAATAGAAGTAAAAACAACAACAGTAACAACAACAAAGAAAACAGCCATGCATTAAGAACAAGAACAAAAATATATTATGTATATGCAAGTTATGCTTAAAAATAACATAATAGCAAAGAATGTATAGAAGAAAGCAGCGAATAGCCCAAAGCCGTCACTCACATTTAAGAAACAATCAAATGCTAAACGATAAAAAGAATTTAGGGATTTCCTTATACATGAAATTTGTTTTCAGTTGTTAGGCGAGTGAAAGTTAGACATGAAAAAGAGAACAGTTGAAACACATTTTTTTTATACGATGATTACAACAACGATACAAAGCAAGTTAGGAGCGAGCCGAGCAAAGAAAATGATCAGATAGTTACGACAACATTTAAAAAATCTCACACGAAAAACTCAGTTGCACTTTACGAAATTGAAGAAACGAAGTCTTAATATTAGAATACAATTTTAAAATTTTAAGCGGAAAACTCAATGGAACGATGGACAACAGTTATGAAAAAAAAAAAATAATACGACAGTTATGAAAAAAAAAATACGACAGTTAGGGGAAAATAGAAAATACAACAGATATAACGATAGCTATGATAGAAAAGACAACAGTTATGAAAGCAAATAAAAGGAAAGAAAAGACAACAGTTATAACGATAGTTATTAAAAAAAAAGGACAACGGTTACAAAAGAAAATACAACAGATATAACGATAGTTATGAAAAAAAAGGACAACGGTAGAAAGAAGATACAATGACAACGGTAGAAAGAAGATACAATGACAACGGTAGAAAGAAGATACAATGACAACGGTAGAAAGAAGATACAATGACAACGGTAGAAAGAAGATACAATGACAACGGTAGAAAGAAGATACAATGACAACGGTAGAAAGAAGATACAAGGACAACGGTAGAAAGAAGATACAATGACAACGGTAGAAAGAAGATACAATGACAACGGTAGAAAGAAGATATATTAACAATGAAAGAAAATACAACAGATTTAAAATTAAGCGTGATCAGGGGATCCAAAACGTCAGGATGGCCGAGTTGTAGCAGGCCACCACCAACGATATTAGTCCACCGCTAGGACTGTAAGATTTAATGTTAAGCTCATTTAACATCTGTTAAATGAGACACAAAAGAGAGATGTAAAGACTGACCAGCGAGAGAGAGTCAGTCTGTCGCTGGCCACTGTAATAAGTAGACGTATGTATAACTAAATAAAGGATCACAATAAACCAACGTCTTTATTTAATTGCCTACTACATAAATAAAATGTTAAACATTTCATTTTAACTTTTTGCATGTTTTTATTGAATCTGAAGGAAGTGTTTTCTGCTTGTATTTTCCTGGTGGTTGACTTCCTCCCCTGGTGGCTTCATGGTGTCCGTTCTATAAATTATGTTATGCATGTGCTTCCTAATCTATCCGTGGATAGAGGAAAGTGTTGGTCAGTCTGCGTCTGTTTTCGAGTGGCAACCAAAGCAGCCACCCACAGCCACCCGCTGCATCAAGTTTAAGTTGCATTCGGAGCTTGAGTGCAGTTGAAAACAACTGGCTTAGGTTGTGCCTAAGGACCTGGACACAAGGACACAAGAAGTGGATCAGTGTTGAAGGTTCCTTTGCCCTTGGGTAATTTAATAATATTGCTGCCAGCTAAACACAGCCAGTGTTTCGTTGCCAGCTTTTTATGCTCCTTGTGCTTATTATGACTGATGAATAAGAATTTGTTTAAATAATTGTGATTATCAATTAGGGTAAAAGTAAGCTTTGACTAACGGTAGATGATGCCAGACAAGAGCAGCTCTGCTCAGCTCAGTCAAACTTCCTTAAAATGTGCATTAAACGCTCCAAATATGTTGTCAATTCTTACAGAATGGTAATTAAAGGGACATGGTTGCGGGTTGGAATAGGCTATGATATAGTATATCATGGTTCAGGGTGTATAAATATGTATTTAATAGCTCTCATGTGTCTAAACTGATTAAACAACAACACATTTACACAAGGAAACTTTACATTTCACTCTAAAAATAATCTTCAAACGTACAAACTGAATCCAGCGGAATTATCATATTAATATTATAAGCCAAGTCCAGTGGAACTAAGAGAGAACATTCGGCAATCCACATCTCCAAATTGCCAGCCTTGCCTTGAACTGCAGGTGAATCGTGCGCTGTGAAATGGGCTAATTACGGCAACCTGCCATATGTCGCACCTGCAGGACGCACAACGCAAAGGGGGAGCGATGAACGTGGCAAGAACAGCACAGCAATGCCAAATGGCAAATAAACATTACTGTAAAAATAAAAAAACAGACAACAGCTGACAGCAACAGCAACAACAACAACAGAAACATCACATCAAAGGGTCGCCCACTGAGCCAGGACCTTTTTTCACACTAGAAACCTGACTGACTGGCCAATTGGGTCCAATGACAAACAACAAGGACACAGGACGCAGGACGCAGGATGCACAGGCACAGTAAAAGCGCAACACGTAATTGTTGTTGCTGCTATTTGGTGTCTATTACAACCAGGAACTGACCAAGAGCTGACCCACTGCTTCGACGAAGGGATAACAATAGAGGACACAAGTAAGAATGCTGTGGTCGAGTGAGCTCGATTGCAATGTATCCTGAACCCAGCTGACAAATTTCACCCTTAGAAGTTATTCACACTCAAATGGAAGCAGTGGGAAGGACACACTTTGTTTTGCCTGTTACATACTTTTGCACAAAAACATTATACCCGCTTTACCCAATTTTAATAGGTTCATGATATAAAAATAAGAAGAAATACACCGAAAAGCAATCAGCGGAATAAAAAAAAAAAAAAAACCGTAAATGAACATTTTTTGAATGCCCGAAGTAAATGGAACTGGGCATAAACAAAAGGAAAGAAAATACGTTAACTTTTGTATTAGGCTATGTCTGAACTGAGATATGTTGTATATCACAGATACTCAAAATAACCCCAAATATAATTGAAGAGAATCTAGCGATGTCCTTGCCCTTGAGCTCTTTTATCATCCAACTGGCAACTGACTGCAAAATACTCTATTAACTAGTTTAATTTTGGCCATTTGTTAATTGCGAAGTTTGATGTCAGGTTTGATAAACAATTATCCTAATGGCAGCTGCAATGCTCAAATCTTTCGATTTCGATTTTGATTCTGATGAACTTTATTGCATTTGCAACCATTTTAAACATTTTTCCCATTTTAAGTGCTGGCTTTAGCCCCAATAGCTATTAACTAGATTATAATCACTCGGCACTTTGAACGCATCCAAACTTGTTTCACTGAAATAGTGACTCGTGTTTAATATGAACGTAATGACAACCTTTTCAGCTTAAGGCTACTTAATTAGCATAAATAAAAACAAGTTAGTTGCCGGGCAAACAATTTGCAGCACCAGTATTTATTGGATACTCAGAAATGATATTTGAATGATTAAAGGACGCCACTCGTGCCCAGAAATAAGTATGTCGATGCAGGCAGTTTGAATTAATGAATATTTGAAATTGAAATTTGATTTGGATGGAAGGGATTGCAGCTGATGTCTGTTAATTGGGTCGGCTGCTTTAACAATTCCTGGAAATTAATAATTGCCTCGAGTGCTGCACTAGCTGTTGCAGGCAACAAACTGCACAATGTCGAAACATCAGCTGGCTTCGTTCACATTCACATCAATATTCACATTCACATTCACATTCACATTCACATTCATATTTGCATAGATATTTGTTGGCTGTTCGATTTTGGCCCGATAACAGTTTGTGATTTCATTTTGGAATTACGTTGGGATTTCAACTGCAGTGCGAATCCAGCTGAAGGGCAACTTGCTTACACATGTAAATCGTAAACGGTTTTGATGCCCCCATTCCAGCTGCAGTTTCAGTTGCAGTTGCAGTTGCAGCTGCAGCTGCAGCTGTGAGCCAACTGCCATTTTCAGTGTTGTTTGTGGCAGCCACAGCTTAACACGCAAATAAAGTCAGGCATTGTCTTTAATGCCAAAGACACAAACGTATATTCAACTGTTTAAATAAGGCCAAAATTAATGACTACTCATTAACATGTTAATAATGTTGAATATCCGTTTTCTTAATTATTGCCATGTGCAGTTGGTTTTCAATAAAAGCAAACATATTTACACGATTAATATTTGCTTACACATATACATTTTGGATTCGAGTTAAATTAATTTTTAATAATTATACCACAAACCATTCATTGCGTAATTTAATACTTTTCCCTCAAAATAATATTTTAAATCGATAGCAAATAGTTGAGATTTCTGATGACTAACTATGAATTTGATATGTGCGCATAGTGAATACCGATATTGGTAACCTCACTTATTTTTAACATTAGACATTTTTGCTTCTTATATAAGTACATGTATTGGATTATGAACTGTTGCCCCTGCCACTTTCGAGGGTGCTATTGAATTTCCTACTGGAAATTGTTAACAGAATTCAGCTACGCAAGAGCATTGTTCGCGTTGCCACAATAACCACTCCCCCCCCCCCCCCCCACATACACACCAGGAATTTTGTGCTGATACGTTGTAATCAACAGGCTCGTTAAGGTGCACCACGGCTCCCAAAGACACGCACACTTGTGTTAAGAACGTGGCACTTGCCTGGATCGTCATCTGTCAGGCAGCCATTTAAGTCGATTGATTGCTGGTAATAAAATCGTACAACACAAAAGCGCAACAATGCGAGTCCCGAGCAGTGGGTGGAGTGGGATTCGGGATTTTGCTCGGCTTGAGATTGGGCTTGGGCTTGGGCTTGGGCTCGGGCTCGGGCTTGTTGCCAGGCGACTGGGCAATAGCAACATAGCTGTGCCTTTTTGCTGACTTCCGCTTTCCGTTGGCACTTTGGCAACAATGAGCCGCAATGAGCAGGAATGGGGTTGGCCATAAACGGTTGGCGGATGTCAGGAATAAGGTGGTAGCCTTTGAAATCGCTGGCTTATTGAAGGCTGCCAAGCTGCCAGGCTGCCAAGGAAGTCGGCGACAGCAAAACGGGACGAAGGCGTTGAGCGGGCGCTGCACTTTCCCTGCAAATCACATAACGGCAACAATAAGGAAATCGCATGTGAAAAGCAACCAAAAGAAATCAGCAAATAAGGTATCAGCCACAGAGTGCAGAGGGCAAAGTGCAAAGATAGCCAAGTAGAGGGAAAGGAGTTAACATTAAGTTAAGGCCACAATCTGAATCGGGCTAAAATATGTATTTCTTAAAGCTTTAAGTGGCATTTGCTTTCATGGTTGGCTGTTAATTATCGAAAACTCATTTAAATCAGCACCAATGCACACACACACACACACACACACACTCACACACACACACAGACGCATATTTTATTGTATTAGTATTGCCCGATTGCAAATGATTAGGTTTTGCTTAAGGGTGGGCCCCGAGAAGTATGCAATGGGAAATTGCTTGCGCTCGCTTTGATTTTTTGCATGAGTGGCTTCCACAGTTGGTGTGAGTGGTGTGTGTTTGTGTGTTTGTGTGTGTGGGTGGGTGTGTGCGTCTTCGGTGAGTTTCTTTCATTTCATTTTAATTGCAATTTTTTTTTTTATGGAACTCATATTTATTAAATGCCGCATTCGTGTACATGTGTGTCCCTCCCTCTGGGTTTGTATACATGTGTTTGCGATTTTTTTTTTTCCATTAACGAGAGGAAATTAAAACGAAACGCTCTTTAAATAACGCCAAGGCACACATACACACAGAAACACACACACACAGAAACACACACACACCCACTCATACGGGCACCCATTTATTACTTCCAAAACCGATTCCATTATTTTGTGGGTTTGATTTTTATAAATTGTGTTTATATTTTTCAATTAAATTTTTTAGCACTTCTCATTTACATTTGCGAAATGTCAACAAGCGCAGCAAAAACAAAAATAAAAAAAAAATAAATAAAAAAGAATTGACTTTTATGCGATGCAAATGAGAATAATGAGATATTAACAACTGCTCATTGCACATAGATCAACTATGAAACAATGTGTCAAATAATTGTGTCCAAATAGCTAAAATATTCATAGCATAAATTAAATTTTTTGTTTTTACACTTTCCGAGTGGCTTATGGGCTAATGACCCGAAGAGATTTTTTTTTATTCCAATGAAATGAAATGAAATGTGAAACGATATTTAATGCTAAAATAAATTTAAATATTTGGAGTGCAAAGCATTAAGTTCAGCAGATTTCAATTCAGTAGTTAATTAAACTTATGCATATAACTTAATTCTAGTTACTATTAATGTGTGAACACATTATTTAATAATTGCATAAGCTGCTAATGTTATTTTTTTCACTAAAATATTTTACAAAATGTTTACTTTTATTAACGTATATTCGATTAAATGATATCAATTCGTTGGACTCGCATCTTGAATTTAAGACGTATTTAGAACGCAGCTATAAATTGGACGATTTTAAGAAGATGCTAGGCACGCTAATGCCTCATTTTAAGTTTCCCGTATATTGGAGTTGCTGCCTCAGCCTCAGACTCAGCCTCAGCCGCAGCCGCAACTGAAGCCGCAGGCATCAATGCTTTTGTGCGCTAGACCCGAACAAGATCTTCCAGTAACTAACCGGGTGGCAAGAAAAACTTTTGCTTTGGGATTTTGAAGCTGCTGCTATTGCACTTGCACTTCAGAGACGCCACACAAGCACCAGGCACCAGGCACCAGGCAGCATGCAGCATGCAGCAGATGCCCAGCCTCAGCTGCAGTCTCAGCTTTAGGTTGAGCTGCCTGCTGCCTGCCGCCTGCAGCCCTCTGCCCGTTTGACTGTCAGCTAATAACAGTTGCAATACGACCCGGCCCAGAAATGACGACGAACAAAAACGATTTACGCTGAAAGTGGCAACAATGGCGCAAAGTTGCCCCTCCCTCGGCGCCCAAGCAGCGCGTATACGCCAGGTGGGCCCCAACCCGTTCCCTGTCCACGCTGCACACTTGTATGTGGCAAAGTTCTGTGCTCAGCGTTTTAATTTAATACAAAAACTTTAGCCCGTTGCTCAACCTAGGCCGAGTTGAGGCACATAGGAGCACTAGCAGCAGCAGCTGCCAACTCACCCCCCCTCATACCCTTGAACAGTAACTACTACGACTGCCAGTTGCTGTTGGCAATTGAACTTGGCCAAGTGCATGGCAGAGTGCATTTATTTAAAGTCAAGTTTGTTGATTTGTCGCCCAAAAATCCCAAGCGACGTTGCATGCTTTTTTTTAACTTTTTGTTTTTTTTTTTTTATTGTCAACAATTAATGTAAAGTACCCTTATTTCCACAGCCTATCTTCCTTTATCTCTCTCTCTCTCTCTCTTTCACTCTTTTTTTACTTATCTCTTTTGTCTTTCTCTCTTGGGTGCCTACATTGCTCAAGTCCAACCAAAAAACCCAATAAGCAAGTAAAACAATTGAAGTCGAGAGCTGGCAAGTTGTACTTACTCCAGTCAATAGAGGAGTCTTCAATAAGTGGACTCCAGCGAGAGTGTTTTCAATAATATTGATATATTCTTTCAATTGCAGTTGATAACTTTTACTAAACCAGTTTTTCAATCACATATCGAACTGTGGCAATTACCAGAGCTTACTGTGTATGTTTCTTACATTTTGTGAGATAAATCTAAAATTGAATTAAATAAAAGAAAAGCAAAGGAAACAAAACTACCCCCAATCAACCCAATGGAACCCAACTATCTTGGCTAAATTCTTAAATTTGACATATGGAAACTTGGCAAAGAGTTGGGCGCGATGCCTTGAAAAAGTCAAAATTGTCGGCAACTACTTACTATATTATTTTATAACTTTTCATCTTCTTTCTACCTGGTTTCATAATGTCCAATTTTACGCATATGTCTTTTATCCCAACCCTGACAGCGACCTTTTTGCCTCATGCAGCATACTCCAGCTCTGCGGAACACTCATTCATAAGGGGCAATCAGGTGTGTGAGAAAAAAAAGAAAACAGATGTGCGGGGGGGCAAAGAAAAGGGGGGAAATAGGTTGCATCTGGTGGACGGGAATAGGGGATAGGGGCTGGGGGTAGAGATGTCCTCTGGCATTCACTAAAAAATTGGTGTTTCAAGTTTTACGACTTGCTGACAAATAAATGCGTAGACAAATTTAATGAGCGGCGGAAATGTCTTTTCATTCGGTTTGACATGCCAGGGACTCCTCATGTTGTCCGGCCGCATGAATTTATGGCCTGGCCGAAGGTCCAGGACCTTTTTTAAGCCAACGGCAATAGCGCTCCATAAAAATTACGGGCCGGATAGAAATCAAACCTAAACACAGCTACAGCAACGAATACAAATAAGAATACAAATGTGAATACAAATGCGAATACCAATACGTATACGAATACGAATGCGAATACGAATGTGAATACTTGTACATATGTTTGTTTGCTTAACTTCCCGGCAAATGAGAAATAAAATAAGGCGCACTTACAGGACCGCAAAAGGCAAACCGCCTGTCTCCATGGCTCCATGGTGGAGGGCTTGGTCGGGGCAGCCCCGACGTTGCCTCGTTGCAAAGAAGTGAAATAAATGATAACAATAAAATATAAATAAATAAATAAAATTAACTCATAACCACTTAGACAACCGCAGCGGGTCCCAAAGCTCTGGCCAACTGATGTCTCATGTCCCGCCGAGTTTCGCCCAGCCTCAGCCCGTGTCCTGTGCTGTCCTGTCCTGTGCTGTGCTGTTGCTTGCCACTGCAACTAACAACAACATAATTTACTGAGCGACCGCAAAACGACTGAAACGGATGTGCGCTGAATGAAGAAGGACCCGACCAGCAAAAAAGGACAATGAGCACTGGCCGGCCACACGCTAATGTGATCCTCTGTCTCTCCACACATACATACATACATATACATATATACGTGTATTTTAATATATATGTGTGTGTGTGTGTGTGTGCGTACGGGCGCCTACAACAATGCGACACTTTTTGGTGGCTGATGCCGCTTCAAAAATGCCGCCATCGCCGACACACGACCCGCAAACCTTCATTTATCAAGTTGACATTTTAATTTATTAAAACAAAACAAAATGAAACAAAATGAAATGAAATGAAATGAAATGAAATGAGACGCACTGGGAATGGGATTTGGGGTCCAGACTGACCAAGGCAACATGCTCAAAAGCTCAAGAGTTGCCGTCCAATGTCCAATGTCCAGCTGTGGGGTCCACTTTCACGCACACTGGCACTCAACAAGCTGTTTGTGGCTCGCCATTGTTTAGCACATAATCCGTTTGTTTTGACTGCACCACGACCCACTGTGCCCCAGTGTGTGCTGATTCCAGCCCTGGGGCATGGCTAAAGAGCTTGGCGTGGCACGCACTGCGCGCCACACACAACTGTTAAAGGCGTCGCAAATGGACACGCTAAAGATGACAGAATCCTCCCAGGATTCACCGGGCATCTAGTGGAGTGGAGCAAAATGAGTTTCCGAGGGAAAATTACTTAAATCCTTCAACGTATGTTTGCAGCTTCGAATTATGGCAAAATATTGTCCAAATATACTTAAAATAACATTAATATTTAACTACTTTAAGGTATTAAATTTTGTTTTGAATCTTGCTTATTTTTGAGTTTCATAAACACGACCGAGTGCAAATTGAATAAAAATGATTCTCTTGAAAAAAATATGTTTCCCATTATAAATTTATAGGCATTTGTAATTTACTTATAAATTTCCCAAGTCTTTGGTATATTAAAAACATGTATTCCTCAATAGCTACAGCAGATGGTTAAACTTTATGTTTTGGATTATGCTCTGGGGCCATAAAAAGATGATGCGACCAGCTAGAGAATTCTTCAACTCTCAAATCAGTTTGGCCCTTCACAATTTGCATTTTCCTTGCTATAAATTCAACATGCTTCCCGAACAACAACAACAACAACAACAACAAGAACAACAGCAACAGCAAAAACAACAAAGAATGCTTTGTGGGTTGAACAAAACGTATTTTTAATTTCCATAAATTTTATATCGAAAATTTGTGAACGTGTTTTTCTGCCCTACACCAATAAAAATGAGTTAACTGGGTATAATGAATTTATGAATTATGCTGAGGTTAGCACATTCGATTCCATTATGTTCTTAATCTGAATAAATATATATATATATATATATATATATATATATATATATATATATATATATATATATGGGATCTGAATAAATCGTGTTTTCACATTTTCAACATCTGGATAATTATATGGGTTACGATTTGTGACAAGGGCAACGATTTCAAACCAGGATAACTGTTAGTCGAGCACTCTCGAATATAGCACTCTTTCTTGTTTGTACACTCTTTTTGTTGTTTTCAAAGGAAAACGCAACACACGAACAAAATACAAAATAAAAGAAAATGTAAGTTCCAGGGGCCGACAAAAGGTGTGCAACCGCAGCAACGCCAAGCAAGTTCGTCGTCAAATTTGAAGACCCTACCCCACCTCCCCTCCCCCTCTCAACACCACTTCCCCATCCTACAACACCACACGCCACCGAAAAATGGAGCTGAGGCATCAGCATCCGACAGCTGCGGCGCAACAGCTTTTCTGTATAGAAGAAAGGCGCTTTAGAAAATGCTCATATTTATGGCTGCCAGCTTGAAACACTCAACTTGCAACTCGTTGTGGAATCTTTAATATGCCGGCTAGTTTCCAGTACAGCGTTTTTTGGCTTTACTTATCGACCCTTAGGTGCTCATTTAACTAACTAAATCCATATCGCGAATTAATTGTTATTGACTTGTCTCGTATTGATTGAAAAATCATCCGAATATTCATCCGCAGAAAACAATTAGGGGTTTGGTTATTTGTAATGTATCTATGTTTATATGCTTAGGAGTTGCTTAACGATGTTACAAGAATAAGTATCTGCTTGAGGAATATATTTTTAATTTCATCAGCAGTAAAATTCTAGTTGAAACTGGGACGGCAAGTCGAGCGCACCTTTTCAAGAAATATGATGTGGCGGACAGTTGAATATTCAAAAATGTTGCGGACCATTAAAACAGCTTAAAAACTTCGAAACAACAAGAGAAACCCGCCGGCAAAGGAGAGCGGGGTGGTTCCAAGCATCGCAGTTGTTGCCACCGAATGCGGCGCAAATGCCTTGATTCATTTTACTTACTCCGTCTTCAATTCTCGTCGTCTGTCTGCTGGCGACGTCCGTCGCACCTTCCTTCTCGCAAATTACTTTTAATTTATTGTTGGGGTCAAGGGGGGTTGGCGGGAGAATGGGATGGCGAGCGTTGCTCCGTTAAAAGGGGTGACGTCAACAGCTGTCATATCCGGGCGTGGCAGATGTTTTGCTTGGTCCTTTGCTGTACAGCGTCGCAGTTTCCACAATGAAAACGTTTTATAAATTGAAACGAATTTCACTCGCGTACCGCAAAAATTAAGAAGCAGATTGCGAGGAGCAGGAGCCGAATTGACATCCCCGGTTACCTGCCACTCCTCAGCTGCCACCAGGCAGAACAGGGGAATGGATGAACGCACAGTGGACGGAACACTTGCTCAACTTGCCAGAGTTGCCAAAGTAAAAGTGGCTGCTGGAAGCAAACCACTACTCAGTGGGGCCATTTATTATGATTCAGGTGAAGTGGTTTTTAGTCGCTCGACAACACTGGTAAGATTTTAAGAAAATAAAAAAAAAAAAACTGAGAGGAAATACAATTATTTCCGAGCATTTTAAAACAAAATGGAAAATAAAAAGATTAAAGAAATTAAAAACAACAGACATACATAGCTTTATTCAATCTGCAAATATATATATATATATATATATATATATAATATAGTATTGCGAGCATGGGAATATAGATAGATCGATTATATTGAACAGTCTCAATGGAAATCATGAAAACAGACAGGGTAGCCAACCTCTCTCGCAATGGGGTAATTGTAATCATTTTTATTTTCCCTCATTGGCGAAAATTCGGATTGCAGCAGGTTTTTCAAAATCCGGAGTGTTCAGTTCATGTGCTGCAGAACTTTGCACATCTGCTTTTGAAAGAGGATTGCGTTTACCTTGGGATGAGATCGCAAATGCCAGGACGCTGTACCAAAATTAATGCATGCCACGGTCTGCGGCATGTGGACGATGGGGCGTGTCCGTGTGGCAGCTGAATGTTGGCCGTTAGCGATATGCTTTTACCGCTGGCAGCCGAACATTAACCAAAGTGGTCGCGTTCCATTTGCAACTGGCTCTCACTGCTTTTGATTTTAATGGTTATGCTACTTATCATGTTCTACAACGACTGCTGCAACAACAACCAGCCACCAACAAAAACAACACCAAAAGCAGCATGCCACGTGGGCCTAGTGACTCTTTCATTTTTTTTTTTTTTTTTTTACACCATTTCAAAGGGGCATCAGTGGGTCCATCCAGTGGTGGGAGCGAAAAAAAAATGAGAGCTGTAACCAGCGAAGCATTCGTAGTTATACATTTTTTTCCTCTCTTCTTCTTCTTTTTTTGCTGGCCAAATGGCGGATGGGCGGAAAGTGGCAGAAACGTGGCTCAGTAATGGAAAAGGTGTGCAAGAAGTGGCTACAAAAAAGAAATGAGAAAACTGCGATGAGCATCGCACGGGGAGTGACCCAAATATGTTTTTTCGCAAATGAGTTTGGCGGTCATTTAATGATTTGTTTGCGCAGCTCGAAATCGAATTAAGATGGGACCAAAAGTCTAAAAAGCAGAAAGCCAAACGAGCTCACAGCATCTGCAACCACGTGGTCATCGCACGTTTGTAATTTGTCGTCTGCGGCGGAAATTTGCACGGAACCAACAGCAAAACAGAACAAAACAACATCAGCAGCAGCAGCGGCAACATCAGCAGCGGCAGCGGCAGCAGCAGTGGCAGCAACATGAGCAGCGGCAGCAGTAACGAAAAAATGGCATTCCTGACCAGGTTAGCAGCACCTTCGCCCCGTAGGCACTGAAAATGCTGTCTATAAATAAATTAGCATGGCAAACAAGTTGCCAACTTTGCTGATCTGCAAGTGTATGTGGCTGTGTGTGTGTGTGTGTGTGTGTGTGTGTGTGTGTGTGTGTGTGTATGTGGTTGGGTGGGTGTGTGGCTTGTTACGGCTAAAAAGCTGTTTCCGCAATGAGTTTGCTTCCTGTCCGTAAGGACATGCCAGCAAAGCTGCTGCTGCCATTGACAACTCAGCTAAAACTAAATGTGCTGCACAACACTGCTGCAAAGGGGCTGACTGACGTTGTGGGCGTGGCAGCAGCAGCAGCAGCAGCAGCACTAACAGCAACGAGAAAAAAAGTCTAATTTCCTGTGAACAACATAAAGTAAATGTTTCAAAAGTGACGCCCCGGGGCAAGGCAGTTGGGCCACATGTATGTTTGTATGTGTGTGTGTGTGTGTGTGTGTGTGTGTGTGTGTGTGTGTGTGTGTGTGATAGCATTTCCACTGCCATTGGTGGTAACAAATGCGCAGCGCTGCGCTGCCAGCCATTTGCCATTTTGGGCCTGGCACATTTTCACCGCCCCTGGCATAAGTTATGAGCCGGGGCCACCAGCAGCGGTCCGGAGCAGGATGTTATAGGCAGCTACTGTAGGAAGCTGCAGTCTCTGCAGCGGGGTGGGGCATGCAGGCCGTCGTCTACACGCTTGGAACTGGCGTGAAACATGTGACCGAAGCCGCGACATTTCTGACCGGGCACACTGCCGCCCCCTGTCGGCTGCAGATGAAACCACAGGCCAGTGGCAGAAAAAAAATACAAAAAAATAAAAATAAAAAAAGCAGTGAATATAAAAAAAAAAAAATCACAAAAAAGACAACAACGGAAAAATGCCAAACAAAGCGAAGAAACGTTTAACAAAGCGTCGAAAAAGAATTGGGCAAATTATTTAAACACGATCCGATTTCTGGAGTTGTGTCCGTTCACAAGTCCTGTGTGGATGGGTATAGTGTCTATATGTGTGTCCAATTCCAACCCGGACACGGTGCAGCTCAGTGGCAACTGAAAGTGACAAAGCTACTCGCGAAGTAATTGACAAAAGAGCCATGCAGCAATTCTAGTAACATTGGATGGAATATTAACAAGATATATGTATACATATAAATTTATATAGAGAGTCATGACTCGGGCAAGTTTGGCTGCACACAAATAGTGTTAGTGGTTTTAACCTTTTAACGCGCCGACACCCAGCTAAAGGCCATAAAAATTCTTAAAGAGAAGAAACTCGAAAGCAGCCCCAACCAGGCTGTGAACCACAGCCAAAGTTAAAGAAAAGCGACAATATTATCGTAAAAACTTATCATTGATCGTTTATCTTGGCAGTGGGCGCTGATACAAAATGAAAATGAAAACATGAAAACATGAAAAGAAAGCTGTGTTTGTGGCACGCCGACTATTGGATACCCTTTCACAATCGACTTTGGTATAAATGAAGAAACAAAAATCGATTGTTCCCATTGGCGTTACATATATCTTAAAGTGTTGCGATCCGGAAGATCTTCGCATATGCGAACACTGCGTTACACAATTAATGATAAAGTTAAAATACCCTCTGCAACGTTTTGCACAAATATAGGGCATAAAAAGAGAAACAGCAGCAAGCAAAATCCCAAGTGGTGAAGCCCATAAAGAAAGAACAAAAAAACCGCAAGCTGTGGCAGCAAAAAGGTGTACGTCTCTCCCCAAGGACATTAGCACGTATGGCGGTGTTTGGGAGTGTGTGTGTGTGTGCGGGTGTGTGTGTGTGTGCGTGTGTGTGGAAATTGGCTAAAACGGATTTACACAAATTTATCAACGTGGCAAAGTCAAAGCCAACGAAGCAAAGCCGTAGCAAGGAGCCAAACCCAAAGCCAAAGTGGAAAGAAAGTGTCAAGTGTGTGAGGCGCAGATGCACACACACACATACACATACACACACACACACACTGACACACAAACACACTGACACACACACACTCATATACAAACCGAACGGAAAACGGAAATGAATCATTTCATTAGTGTTGGCAACGCCTACGACATGAGCATGAGACATGAGGACATAGCGCTCCCAGCTGTGGCAAAGGGAGAGGTGGGATGGAGGTGCAAGGCCACAATAGGGGCGGCATTGAGGCCACGAGGAGCGACCCAAGAAATTGCCAAGTAAAATGCGTTTGACACTTAACGTAGGTCGCCGACATGAGCAATGGGGGTCCGGATAGAGACGAGACGAATATCCGTTTGACCGTGAGGTAACCAAACCAAAAGGGAATCCCCGCATTCGCATTCGCATTCACATCCGTATCCGCATCCGACTTTGAATTTGACTGAATTGGTTCAAGTTGCACTCGAACACGTGTTCGGTACCGTAGCGGAAACTGAACTAGTTTCAACCAAAACTGAACTCAGTCAAACTAAATTAAACTAAGCTAAACTGAATCGGGGGAACAATCAACTCTGCTTGCGTTTACCCAACAAACTGGTTACAAAGTGAAGCAACATTGGTAAAGTTGAAGGTGACATCCAACGAAAAGTGACTCATCGGAAAGGAAATTTCCTTTGAATTTGCATCTTTCAAGTGCAGAGCTTCTATTTAAATCGGGTTTACCGAGAATCCTTTTCTTACCTACCTATCTATCTGTGTGTATCTCGGGGCGTACTTGTTTCTGTGCGAAACTTTTAACGACATTAAAAGATTGTTCCGCATTTGCAGCTACATCAATGAATGTTTGCACAAATCTGAAATCTGAGTGAAATGTCAACAACAACAACGAAATGCTTCAATTCAATTGGATGCATTCCTTGGGAAATTGTTTATTTAATGAAATATTTGAATGCGAGCTTTTGAAACTTAGAATTTCATATTTATTTTGAATAATATTCAAATGCAAAATGCTGGCCACAAATACAGCTGAAGAAAAACAAGGCAATATTTGAATAACTTTAAATATAAAGAAAATGTCAATCATTCTCCAATAATTTAATTTAAAAACATTACATATAAATTTTTGCTCACACGTTTGCCTAAGTTGTTAATGACTGATGACATTTATCAATAAATTCTATGTTTTTTCGAGAACGCATCTGTCAAATTTGATTACTGCAAAACGAGATAGGGATTCTTTTGTCCTGCAACTGTTATATATATAGATATCTAGCTCAGTTCATATTTGACATTCAAAGTGGCAACAATGCGTAGCCGAAGGTGCCCCAGGTAAGCATCCATCGACTTCGTTGGTGAATCTTTCATGCGGATGTTACGTCCTATCAGTATTTTCCAAAACATTCCCATCCCCATGACACATCCAGTGGTACAAGAACAAAAAATAACAACAGTTAAATATAACAGACCCCAGCAGACCCCATTTGCTGCAGACACGACATTAGTCGGCAGTCAGTGCATACAGTGTCTCACAGTTAATTTTGAACATATGCAGAAACAATGTTAATAGATATTTTATTAAAACTAAAGATTCTTTTTCAAACGTGATTTTATATGAAACAAACGTTTTTCGTTTTTTTCCTTGTTTAAACTTTAAGGCACTTTACATTTTTTGCTATGCACTGTTCAAAATAAACTTTGAGTCACTGTACATCAGAATCAAGATGGCTTTAAAACTGAGAGCGTAGCTTGCATACAAACAGTTAGTCGCACTTTTACATATTGTCTCGACCATTGATTTTGATCTCTAACATACATATATATGTATATATATATATGTATATATATATATATATATATATATGTATGTATATAGCTGAGGGAATCGGAAACATTTGCTGAAGGTGCTACACACTTTACGACCAAATTATAATACACCCAGCAAGGGTATAAAAAAACACACACACGCACTTGCTGAGGTGTACTTTAAAAGGAAAACAAATTTTTGTTTTCTTTTGTGCTTATCAATCGATTGTGCCGCTATTTATTGGTGTGTGTGTGTGTGTGTGTGTGTGTGTGTGTGCTTGTGTGTATTTGTGTGTGTGTGCATTAAATACAATTGAATTCGTGATGCTTGATGCGTGATAAGAAGGCAAAACGCTTTTATGGTTATTCATAACACAGGCGACGGACGACTCAAAAAAAGGGAGAAGAAGCCCCAGATCCGATCTGCATCCGCATCAGCGTTTCTTGTAATACACAAAAGTCGCAATACCCAATCCTCAATACCCAATACACAATGCTCAAGACGCAGAGCATCATCTACCCCTTTCAGCCGTTTACTGGCATTATTGCAAAATGTTTCGAATACACAGACACAATCCATATATATATATATATATATATATATATATATATATATATATATATATATATATATATATATATATATATAAGGATGTCTGATGTAAACATTTGCCATTTATGCATATTCTTGCCGCTGGTTTCGCTTTGTCTGTGGCAGCCATTTGAGTGCCGCATTGTGGCAGGTGCTTGTCAAATCACTAAACCTTTAACCATAATGAGCGCCGTTAAATATGCCACGCCCTAATCTGCAATAAAGAAACAACTCTTTTGTCTGGCAAAAATAAATATCCACAAGATAAAGTGAATTGATTTTGGAAATTTTTTGCTTAATTTTTTCTACAAACTGTGCTTTGATTATTTAAAGTTATTTTTACAAAACTTTTTCACTGTTCGCTGTCAGTTTTGGGTCTCAGTTGAGTGCTGTTTGCGCCCATTTCAATTATATTTTTTTTTTTCCTGGTAGATCTAATATGAGGAATAGTTACTTAATCCATGTGGCACAGACAAATATCTTTCAATATATTTCAACGGCTTGTCAAGCTGCTTCCTGCTGCATGCCGCATGCCGCTGGCAACTGTAATGGCAACTGCTGACTGCCGCTTACGTCCGGCCTCCCTTAAATGCTCGCTCTTTTTCAGTCGATCCTCTCCCATCCCAAAGGCGGGTCTCACCAAAGCGACGTGGGCACCGCCCCAAGTTCATCCTGCCCCCCCTCCCTGGCCCCATCTTTATTGCACTTGCTGTGCTTTCAGTTCGTCGTCATTTCTATTACATTACTGATTGTTTTCGTATGTTTGTGTCTGTCCAATGGCGCATAGTCTATCTGTCAGTCTGTCAGTCTGTCTGTCTGTCTGTCGGTGACTCTGTCTTAGTGTCCTTGGGTCTTGCCGCTTGTCCTGCTGCTGGCTTTCAGACGTATTTCTACAATATTTTGTTTGCTATTGCCACGGCTTCTTCTATTATCAATCTATTGCCTCTTTACGAATGTGTTGGTGTCTGCTTGTGCTTGTGTGTGTGTGTGTGTGAGTGTGTGTGTGTGTTTGCTTGTGTGTGTACTTGTGTGTGTTATTTCAACTGTCTCTTACCATTCATTCTGGATAAATACAAAATGAAGATGATCCTTCGGGAGCTTTAGTTATTCAATTTCAAATGTAGTAAATTTAATCTAGCAAGCACACAGTTCTGTGTGTGTGTGAGTGAGTGTGTGTGTGTGAGTGAGTGTGTGTGTGTGTGTGAGTGTGTATGTGTGTGTGTGTGTGTTAGCTCATGCGTCTTCAGCTCTCGCCTGTTATATGTTTTAGTCTGTTCTTTTGGCCGAAGCTCATATAAAATACGCTACATCTTTTAAACAGAGCCAACTATTTACTATTTCAGTTGTTTACTTTGCTCCAGCCCCTCCCCCTTCAATTCCACCCCTCCTCGTTATATATAGATGCTCAGTCAAGTTGATGTTTTTGTTGTTATTTTCCTGCTGCTGCATTTCTAATTTTCCCATTCGAAAAATCCCAGCTCGTCGTCGAAATCTATCTATTTTCTTGTGTCTCATGCACATGTCCTGCTGACAGGCTCAGTCACACAAGCGGACAGTTGGCATTTTGATGTGACTATATGTCTGTGTGTATGTGTATGTGTGTGTGTGTGTGTGTGTGTGAGTGTGTGTGTCTCTGTGTTTTAGTATTCGTGTGCCTGTGTGCATGTGTGTATATATTTACGGCTGTTACTCATTGCGTTTCCAAATGCGTTTCGCAGCCTTTGGCGCTATCCTCTGCCACGCCCCGTTCCGCCTCCCGTCCCGTTCCCTGCTGTCACTGGCTGTTTGCACTGTTTGTCTTCCCACTTCAGGCGCTGCGTGGAAGGACACAGGCACGCAAGGACGTGTGCTGAGCAGTGCAATTGGGCTTTGGCAACAGCCTCGTCGTCGTCGTTTGTTTGCTCATCTTGTTTACCTACTGCTGCCTATTTATCTTTGGCCAAGCTTTGTGCCCGTCCTGCCTGCCTGCACGTCCTGCCTGCCAACTGCGACCTTACACATTCCCTTGCCACGGTCAACAGCGTCCTGGCCGTCACTTCGTTATTGCTGCATTATCTTTCAAATGGCATATTTATAGGATTTCGCTAGCTCTCTCCACAAATACACTTGCAGCCGCTCTCTTTTGCACACACACTCTCTCTTGAGATCGATGCGCCCCAAGGTAGGCAGTCGGAGACAGGCTCATAGTTTATTGGCAGTGCCTCAGAGCGCTTGATGCGCATTTCCTCAATCAACTTTAGGTCCAGCAACGGCAACGGCAACGGCAACGTTCAGCTACTGTAAACAGTTAAACAAGCGTCACGCTCGCGCAGCCAGCAGCAGCAGCAGGAGGAGGAGCAGCAGGAGCAGCAGGAGAAGCATCCAGAGCCAGGTCCAGTAAGGAGCAACGAGCACCAAGGAGGTTCAGTTAGGAGCTGACGTCTGATGACTACCGGGAGGAGCACTCAGACGGCACACTGTCAATTCCGCTGCACAGTGGGTCACATTCGCAGAAACCATTTTACTTTTGTGTGGAAAATTAGGGTCTTAGGTATTAGGGTAACTGTAATTTATTTTCCGTTTTTCAACTGTGATTTTATAATTATTTCATTATTTATTTATTAAGAGTTGAAACATTGATGGGTCTACCTGATGCTGACCATGGAACGTAATCTAATTAGGACTTCACTGGTTTCACTGTGCGTGTGAAACTTTGTCTGCTGTGTCAATGTTATTACTGTTGCTACTGCTACTGCTGCTGCTGCTGCTGCCACTGCCACTGCCACAGAAACAGAAACAGCTACAGTTACTGCAAGATATTTGTGCTTAACCATTTTGTACACAGTAAATTCATTTTCTCGATTGGCTCTCGTCCATTTGGATGTCGTTGTCCTTATCGTTGTCATCGCTGTGCTGTCCTGTCCTGTGCCATATTTTATTTGTGTTTATTGATTTGTTTGCACTCGTATGTGTAAATATTTTATTTTATTTTCATTTTTATTATATTTGCTTGACTGACCAGCTCATTCCGGCCGACTGTCCGCTCCTTCTGTGCTTATTGACACGAAATTCGTTTGACTTATGAGCCATATATACGAAATCAATACGAATGAGTGTCCAAATCATTCACTTCCCCCTCAGCTTGCACGTTGTCCAAATTACTGGACGGACTGACTCAGTGACTGTTGTTCTGGTCCTGGTCCTGGTCCTGGTCCTGGTCCTGGTCCTGGTCATTTTTATGACAGCACATCAAAAATCAAAGCCCAACACGTGTCGTATGAGTAATGCCGCATTGGCGAATTCAAAACACAGTCTGTTTGTTTACTCGCTTGCCCCACTGTTCCACTCTCCCACTGCACCACTGTCCCACTGTACCACTGTACCAGCTGTCCCACTTTACCAGCTGTTCCACTGTACCCAGCTGTCGTACCAATGTCCATTTTACTTTATGCATTCAATCAGCTAACAGCGCACAAATAGTTTAACTCAGCAGCTATGAAGAAGATGCTATTACAGAAGCGGGTCGGTTGAGCTTGAAGCAAGCAAAAATTTCATTAATTTTCATTTATACGATAATGGGAAATTGAATTTTCCATGCATAGCGTCCGACACATCTCTCTCTATCTCTCTCTATGTCTCTTTTTCTGTCTCCCCATCCAACGTTTCTCGGTCGGACGCTAGAAAGGGGTAATGGATGTGATAACGGCAGTGGCAAATGCTAATGGCATCCATGTATATATGTATATGTATGTGTACATAGATGTATATGTACATATGTATACATAAGTCGGTATAGGAATGGGTCAAGAGCTGCGTGGCATCCACTACGATTATGGTTTTTTGCTTTCGATTACTTATGCGCAAAATACACTCACAAAATCGTGCAACTCTTTTGATATTGAGGCATGCAGCAGCCACCTGAGTGGATAAAGTCAATGACATTTTTTGTGGTAAATGTTTGAATGAGTAACTCGCATTTTCGAACAGATCCGATCAACGAGAAAAAGAGAGTAATAACCGAAAGAGGCACTGATGAAAGCAGACAGTTGAACAAATAACCATTGAAATTAAAAGTCTACTTCATTTTTTATTCAGTAATGTTTATTTCTGCAAATTAGCATTGGATGAACAAATATTTAAGCACATATTCCAATTGTTTTGCGATTTACATAATTTATTGTTTATTAAACATGTTATTCGTATTTAATGATGCATCGCATTTTTTATGGCTTTTTTTCCATATAGCCATGCTTTGAAAAGTATTTTGACTCTCGCCAGATTAATTAGATTAAAACAAAACAGCTGCTTTTTTAACGTTATAAATATTTTTTTGTTTTGATTATTCAGAATTAATTAAAATAACAAGTATTTCTTTGCATTGTTTTGTGAAATGAACTTTGAGTAAAAGCTGAATTCAGAATTTGCTCGATTTAGGTTTAATAACTATTATGTTCGCACTTGTCACAGTATTTAATCATTCATAGTTCTGAGTGAGTGCTTTTTACACTCATGAATGGAATTGACATCCCATGAAACACCTTTTTATTTAATGTTTAGTTTTTATTATCGCAGCTCGTGCAGAATTTATTAGCCTGCCAGTGACTTTTATGTGCGTCCTGGCGATTCCTATGCCCAGAGCCACGCCCAAAAACCTATGCCTATTCACCCCCCTCTCCCCCCTCCCCACCCTCCCAGTTGTCTTGGCAAACGTTGCGCAATGAAATTATCTATCGAGTCCGAGATACGCTCCGGATATGTAGTGAAGGGTAAAGCATTAGCCGCGCTCGAGGCTGATGCCTAGTCGTGGAGAGGAGAGGAGAGGAGAGGAGAGCTGGCAGCTGCTGGTCAGTGGATGCAGCGGACTGCGGGCAGCGTATCGAGAGAAATCATGAATTATTTATTTGTGTGGACATGAATTATTGTTATGAAGTTTATTGCAAACAAATTGCGTCCTGGGACAGTGGAAATCAATAGCAAATAAATAAAAGCGCAAACGGTTTTTGTGGCTTTCACTGAAACAACAGCAACGTGGACCGATATGCCAGACAAGATATCATCCAGTACAGGCCTGACATATGGACGGGGACAGGAATGGGGTTGAGGAAAGGGACAGGGACAGAGACAGGGACAGAGACAGGGACAGGGATAATATGGTTACAGGGCAAGAGGTACGAGGCTCGCGAATTTTGCTGAGTTACACCCGTAGTCTGTTCCAGCCAGCAGACAACAAAGAGTCAGGGCTCTCTTTTCCTCTCTTCCCAGAACCCCCCATCCCACTCAATATATATGTATGTATGTGTGTGTGTGTGTGTGTGTGTGTGTAAAACCATCAACAACATGCACAGGATATGGGAGAATGCTGCGGGCGATTCATGAAATTTAATGAAGCAAGCAAACTAAGTGGGCTGACTGAATTCACTATGGATGTCGAAGGATGAGGATTGCTGAATGCTGAATGCTGGATGGTGAGTGGTGAGTGGTGAACGGTGAACGGTGGGACGTGTATTGCTGGTGGGGATCTGTGTGGCTGGTTGGCTCGCGAACAGTTCGAGCGATGGCGCTGTCCAAACGGATGTGAGGAGCTGCTTTTTAATTAAAATAAATATTTAATTGAAATTATAATTAGGAATTAGTTGCGGGCAACAAGTCAAAAGCACAGCCAAAGAACGAACAACCATGTCACCCACCATCACAAAGGCACACTGCCCAGTCAGCCGAATGCTTTATGGTTGCATTGCTAATGTCCTGCTGCTGCTCCTCCGGCTGCTTAACCTGATCCTCCTGCTGTGCTCTGAATGATAGACGGATTTGACGATTGGCGACAAATCAATTTGTGATTATTAAAGAGACGCCGCTCATCTATCTCAGCTGTTGGTCTCTAGTTGTTGCTCTTGATGATGATGGAAGTGCCTTCCACAAACACACACACACACACACACACACATACACAGACACAAACACACTCATATATTAGGGAACACCAAGCTGATAAGTGGCTGTCGACAAGACCTGGCAATTCGCAGAAAATACGGTATACAATTTCAATAACATTTAGTGCCAATTTCTTTGGCCAACGCATTTAACGACAGCGCATCGCATTAAGAAAGAGAGAGAGATACAAAAAGAAAGAGAGAGAGAGAGAGAGAGAGAAAGAGTAGCAGAACTAATGTCTTTGCCATTAAGTAGAAAGCTTATATGTGGGGAATGTGTGGCAACTGCTACGACTGTTTACAGATTGTCATGGCAGCACCAGAGGTGGTTTTTGATTACATAAAGAGCACACACACACACACACACACACACTCACACACACTCACACATATACATATACATATTCGATCTGATGCCAAAATCGAATGCAAAAATGATGCGCATTAAATAAATGAATGAAACCTCGTCTCGATTTACACAAGCTCCAAGTAAAATTGGTGGCCTTCAGGCAGTTCTTAAAGATGCTCCTATGCAGATGGCTCAAGTGCTTTCCACAAGTTCAAATACCCTTGCCACAATATTACACATACGCAATAATCTATGTATATCTAATGTTTATATACGATTCGATCCAATTCTATATATTAAATTCGTGAAATTGCAAAAAGTGTTTCACTTACCAGGCAGAGTTGAGTTGAGTAACGATGGTCTGGAAAAACCTGTGAATGTTAAACAGAACAAAACAAAATTGATTGAAATCAATTAAATAATTTCCATTCGGGTGTTTTCTTTTTTCTAAAAGGAATGCGAATCGTGTACAACAATAATATGTGGAGTGCAGAGGAGAAGGGAGCGAGAAAAATGCTAAGTGGATTTGCCGTTGAGATGCTCGCATTGCATGTAAGGCGCAGGGATAACGAGACAGGATAACGTTGATGAATGCCACAGAAGCTGCCGTAGCGACTACGTTGCACATTCGTCTTGCATTCAGTTGGGGTCTGGGTCTGGGTGTGGGCGTGGGCGAGGGCGTGGGCGTGGCAGTCGCGGCAACTACAAAAGCAATTGCAGCTGCATTTTAATGCATTTTCATTGCAGCTGCCGATGTAAGTAAAACGACAGCTGCTTACTGGAGCTGCCGGAGCAGCTCTCCTTGTGTGTGCCACTGACTAACGCCCAGGTGGCCCGTGTGTCCAATGGGCGTGGCACGAAAAGAAAGCACAACAACAACTACAGTAAGACGAGCAAAGTAAAAATAAGAATTCCATTTTGGAAATGGCGTGTGGTGCAGGGGCAGTGGAAGTGGTTGGTCGGTGGGAGAGGGGGGGGGGAGGTGCTGTTGTCGATCGATCCGCAGACACAGTTCAGTTTAATGACAAGTGCAAATGAGCGAAGGGAAAAGGGAAAAGGGAAAAGGGAGGACAGTAGCTGCCACTTGGGAAATGCGATTAATGGCATTTTTGTATTTTATTAAACACAACCGATATCGTCATTTACAGTATTTACACGCGACTACTGCATGCGATAACAGTAAAATGGCAACCGTGTCGATAACACTGGTAATCCCAATAACATATTACAGACGCGAGTAAATAAATTGAATCAACAAAACTGTTTTAATTTGCGATTAATTAACTACGGCTTTCAATTTAAATTAATTTAGTTGACTTAAATTCAAGCACGGAATGAATATGTAATCACTTAGTTCTCGATTGCCACCAGCAAATCAATCAAATTCAAATAACATTAATTATATATATCGACTCGAAACAGCTTTTCAAAATTTCAGAAATTGGCAATTCGCTTACTGAGCGAACTAACTCGTATTATGGAGTTACTTGAGTCGATTAAAATTGTAGTTAGTTTTGTAAGTTTCTCTTCTTTTTGCTTGTTTGTGATAACTTATTTATTGTCATTGGAAATTAAGTTATTTGTGTTCTCAGTTAGTAGGACTAAGTCGTCGATATCTGGTATTCCTGCCTTAAATTTCCAATCAATAGACTTAGATGTATTTATTATTGCAATAATAAGCTCTGT
The DNA here is from genome assembly GCA_037043585.1 of Drosophila mimica. NCBI lineage: Eukaryota > Metazoa > Arthropoda > Insecta > Diptera > Drosophilidae > Drosophila > Drosophila mimica. The sequence goes on along the minus strand of JBAMBE010000748.1, from coordinate 8,943,989 downwards.
TATCGATAAATTGATTTATTTTAAAGTTTTCATTTAGGTTAACGTTTCCTGAATGTTTCTTTGTATGTTTTGTATGATAACCACTTTAAGTCTCCCCGTTTTTTTTTTTATTTATATCTATTTTTTTTTGTGCCGTCTATTTGGAGACATTTTTTTCTATCGAAATATACATTTTTAATCCTTGTTCGGGCTTCCCTTTAACAGCGTATTTGTATAGATAATCATTACTGATAATAGGATCTTTTCAGGATGGAGACAATTTCCTGACTAAAATTACAATGACTCTAACTGTCCCATTATTACTATATACTTTTTACCCATTTTATAATTTTGTATAATTTTTAACTAATTAGTTAATTATTAATTTAAGACTTTTCGGGATCAACAATTAACATGATCTCAATTTTCTGTTAATTTATCCACCGAAACTGAATCAACTAATAATAACTCAATGGGTAAATTGTCTTAACTTCCCATAGTTGAAATATAAAAATTATTTGCTACTTGTGTTAAATGACTTTTCAAGTATGTCTTTTATTTGTTTGTGTTTCTATTTAATACTGTTTGTGCTGGAAGCGTTTGGTTGGGTTGGGGAAATCAGTAAATTGTATTAAATGCAGCCAGCACATCCTGTTGCAGATGTTGTCCTTGCCTGATTGCGCCAATTCAATAGACAGGACCATCTGAGTCGGGAGATGGGGCTTCAGCCCGAGCTGGCGACAGGCGTGGCACAGATAAGTCGTTGGTAAATTTTATATAATCTAATAATAAAAAAAATTGATGGCCTTAGAGTGCAGCGAACATTGAAGCTACCAGCTGGTAATAAATACCAGCAGGCACTGTTGACTGCCCTTGTCATGCTCCTGGATCGCCGATTGGGTCTCAGCTCCGATTCAGTCTCAGTGTAAAACTTAGTCTAAACAGATTCTTCTCCGTCTGCTGCCTGCAGCATTTTGTGTGACGCGTGTGTTGCTGTTACTGCCACTCCTTTAAAAAGTGCTTTCCCATAAGTGATGAGGCATCTGCAATGGAGAACGAGCAGCAGCAGCAACAAAATTGCAACAGGGCCGGGGTGGAGGGAAGGGAGGGAGGCAGCGGATATAGGCAGGAGTAGCGCATTAGCTCGATTTTTATGTACCGCTGAGCTTAATGAAATGAGTTTGTCGAACTTATTGCTCACCGAGGCATGCAACATGCCAGGCGTAGCATGTGATGAAAAAAAAAAAATAAATAAATAAATAAATAGCAGCCAATAGAAAGAGCAGGGGATCGGGGAAAGGCGGATGCGGAGGGCATATGAGGAAGGCATGGCTGGAAATTTATTAGCGTCGAACTGTCAGAGACCCTTAGAGATACTGTTGAGCGAAACCGTTAATGAAAGTCATCAGAAACTCGACAGCAGCTAAACTCAATTTATTTTGGCTGCGTTAATTATGTATGCATTAATTTCAGCTCCTGTGCCTGCAAAAGTTCTGGCAACACTTTAAAGTGCTTGTTTGCGATTAATTTGTTGATTTATTTACAGAGCCAGCAGTTGGCCAAGTTGCCACGTTGCCACGTTGCCAAGTTGCAGCACAGAGTAAACATGGACAAGCGCTAAGCTCGAGGCGACATACATCAATTTGTTGTAGTGTCTGATAGCATCTGACACATCTGAAAGTGTGGCCAATAGTTTTACGAGCACTGCACAATTAAGTGGGTCGCGGGCCATTGGCAAGTCAATCAGGCAATCAGCCATGGCCCCGACCAACTTGCCATGGTCAGGAGCTATCTGGTGGTGGGAGGTGGAGTGGGAGGTGGAGGTGGAGGCACAGCATCAGTGAATAGCCTCTCAGAAAACTTGAACGGCATTGTTACATGCGCCGGGGCACAAACTTTTGCTTGGCATTACCGCTTGTTATCTTGCGAATTCTCGAAAGTTACACAATTGGACAAGCGATTGCCCAAGACCAACCACTCAACCACCCAACCACCCAACCACCCACCCTTTGGGCGAGTGTAAACAGTTTCAAATTACAACTGCTAAGTTTTCTACTGCTACTATTAACAAATTGGCACGCGGTGTCCGGGGTGAGGTCTGCCTCTGCCCCTGCCCCTGCCCCGCCCTGCCTTAAGACGCCAGCAGCAACATCCGCATTGTTCGCAGTCTGCTTAAAATGTTAGCCAAAGAAATATTTATTTATGAGTAAACTTGTGTTTTCCGAGCCACAGCCACAGCCAGAGCCATTGCCACTGCCACAGCTCAAGCTGCAGCACCCCCCCCCCTTCCCCCGCTCTCAATCACCTGTCATATGTGCGAGGGTGAACGTTAATGTTTTTATTAGCGTGGGTGCAAAGTTGAAACTGAAACTGAAGCTGAAGCTGAAGCTGAAGTTGAGCCCAAAGTCGTGAAGGAAGCGAACTTTATGCGCTGTTTTATGCGAGTTGAGGCCTCACCACCAACCACCAAACCACCCACCCGCCCACCCCCCCCAAGACCCTCTATGATGATGACTTCTTTGCCGATAATGATAATCTAAAACGGGGCATGTTGCTGCGGCTACAGTTGGGGTTGTGGCAGAGACAGGGGCGTGGCCAGAGCTTAAGCAGTTTCGCCTGATTGCCTCGTTCCCTTCGATATTGACTTTAAAAATATTTGCTGCTATATATGTTTGTTGGTATACAATGTATACATACATACATATATACATGCAGGCAAGTAAAATCACTTATACACTTGAAAAACAAAATGAGTATCTTGTACATATTTAAATAAAAACTAACAAGAGAAGTGTAAAAAACAAGTGAATTTTAATCACGCTTTTTAAGCATACATTATTTCCAAATAATTTATATATTAATTATATATATGTCAATGGTGTTTCCTTATATGTGATTCATTTTGTTCCTTAAGCTATCCTCGGATCTGATCCAATATTTTAGATTTCCTTTCACTATGCTTAATAATATGCAATTTTCTCCAATCTAGTGGCTAAAATGTACAAAATCCCATACGAAATCTCCATAGTCAAAACAATTTCTGGACTGTCCACAAAAGTGGATTATTTTATTTTTTTAAATTTCACAATAAATTAAATATATGAATATTATTAATTTTAATGTTTAGTTTAGAAATAACCATTTAACAGTAGAAAAATAAGAAAATAATCAAAAGTCAATAAAAACATAAATTTTTTTGCAAAAGAATTTAGAAAATATTAATTTTTCCCTATGTAAAAACACAATCCGGACAAACTGTATATATACTGGCAGTTGACTGACTTTCTGACTTTCACTTGATTGTTAATACTGATACCTGATACCTAATACCTTATATATCATATTTGTATATAGCATTAACATTGCTTAAGCTTTTCTTAAATACAGTTGTGAATTTATACATATATAAAACTTAAGACTCCAGCCTCCAGCATTGTGTTGCAAGTGTTGTTTTTCTCAGTGTATATCATTAGTTTGCCAGCATGTGTAGTCTGCATATGTGTGTGCTTATGTGTGCGTGTGTGTGTGTGTGTGTGCCAGCTTTTTAATGCTCTGCCTGTAGGCTGGCAGGGGTAGCACTTGCCTCACAAAACGTTTCGAGCTGCCCGAAATGGGCAATCAAGCGAAATGTGCCAAGCGGTTTGGGGCCATATCTGTCGATGCTATTGGAGTCTGTTGCCGGCACTGGATGGAGTCTCGCGCTGGGCTGGGCTGGGCTGGGCTGGACTGGGTCTGGCATACCGTTGAGAGGCGACACAAATCAATGGCAAAGAACTCCGGCAATGAGTATTGGAAATGACATCGAAAACGAGTGCGAGGACGAGAACGAGGTCGAGAACGAGAACGAGGACGATGCCCGTCAGATTTGAGCAGTCACTCAGCGATGGACGCGTTGTCTGTGGATGAGGCGAATTCACATACATACATGTATATGTGTGTGTGCTTCCACTGGCTTGGTCCTGTCACCAACTCGCACCCCACAGTCCACACTCCACACCCCACACTTCACATCCACACCCAGACCACTTGAGGCACGCTAAAGAGGCACTCAGCCACGACAGAAGGCACATTGCAACAAAGAGAAAAAAAAATCGACAGAGAGATAGAGCGAGAGCGAGGGAGATAGAGTAGTGGAGTGGTGGAGACAAAGAGAGACAGCAGAGAGAAGTTTCAATGACTGTAAGTGTCACAATAAGGGCAAGCGAAATCGCTCAACAAAAACGCTCGGCACTAAAAAAAATTCTTTAACTGCCAAAATGTTGATCGAAACCAAAACCCAAATGCAATGATGAAATTTCCTCACTACTGCCATTTGACAGGCTTACATATATGTACAAAGCACACACACACACATGAAATATATATACAAAAAAATATGTTTATATATATTTATATATATATGTAATGCAGCTGATGCAGTTGGTTGCCGAGTTGCTCAGTTTTTGGGTCTGGTGATTTTTTCTCTTTGGCTTCCTTTTTATTTCAATAAATTTTAAAATGCGTCGGCTGTTTGGGTTATATACCGTTATAAATGACATTAAAGTAAATGTGTTTTACGGGAGCACCTGCCGTGATAGCTTAATCTCACGGTGCCAAGCACAGGAATTAATTAAAGCGTCAATTAGCGACCTTGCAGAACTTATGGTCCTTATGGTCCTGCCTACATGCTGATCGCTGTTACAGTCACGTCTCAAAAAACGTTACCAGTGCGAATTGAGCTCATTCTCTGTTAATGTGCATATATATATGTATGTACATCACTACAAGGTTATAGCCGATATTTTACCTGATTCAAGCCTACAGGTTGCACACAATCTCCTCTGTGCTACTGAGTGATCCTCCACCCGACTCAAACCCATAATAAAAATGGGTCAACATAAATGTCTCATACGTGACACACAACCACACATATTTCCAAAAAAAAGTCGCACACCTGTAAATTAAAGTCAAAAGCCATAAGCCATTTCCTGTCGTAGAATCACCAATTCCCCAATACTAAATACATTTCGCATATTTGGATTGGTTGCTCTACTTAATTGTTATCGTTGTTATTAAAGGATACAATTTGAATTAGTCAACTCTTGTATAATAGACATATTGCTTGGTGTCATTAGTGGCAGCCACTTTTTATGCAACATCAACAGCACAACAAACAAAAAAATATCGACACATCGTTCACTTAGCACCTATTCCAAATGCAACGAAAGTCAACTAAAAGGTTCAAAGTTCGACGTTTGCATAAAATGCAAAGCAGGCTGCACTAGCTGCATCAGATGACAGATGCCACCATGCCACCATGCAGCATGCTTAATAAGGCATTCAAGTCTCCCAGTCAGTCAGTGAGTCAATCCCTTGATTGTCGGGTTAGCTGATCTATTGACAGTCGCGTCGGTTATTGGTCATGCCAATGTCTATATCAAACGCTTTACATGAGCCCATGCTTACACACACGCACACACACACGCATTAATATATACACAATAGAAAACACACACACACACACACACGCACACACACATCTGTCGGTCAGACACAACACAATCAGTGTCTGAAAATCTATGCGAGAAAAGAAGAAAAAAAAATGTATTTCGGGGCAAGTTTTGTCGTTTGCTGGTTACTGGTTGCTGGTTGCTGGTTGCTGGTTGCCATTGCCATGCCCACTCATGTGGCAAGCACATCAACGATGGCGGGCAAAAAGTCAAATGGATTGAATACATATTGAGTTTATGATGTTGTCGCTGGCAATTTTCGTTGGTTTTAAGCGGTTTGCGCGTTCGCCTGTCGCTTTGTGCTGGTTGCGTATACGCAATGTGGCCTGTGCTGAACGTGCGAGTGTCTTTGTACGTGCCCCTCTATGTGTGTGTGTGTGTGTGCGTGTGTGTGTGTGTGTGTGCGTGTGCGTGTGTGTGTGCGTGTGTATTGTCGATTATATGCTCCACAGAGCTGCCGACACACGCAGCTCGCACGCTCCAACACAGAGGCCCCATTTTGGTTGTCGCCTGCCTCTTGTTGTTGCTGCTGCTGTTGTTGCTGCTGCTGCTGTTGTTGCTGTAGTTGTTGTTGTTGTTGTTGTTGCTGGTTGTTATGCGCGTGTGTTTATGGACTCAGGCAGTAAATTGAATTTTGCCCACAACAACGACATTAGCCATATCACAGGCGCTAGGTCTTTAGCCGAGCAGGGTTATGGGTATTGGTTAGGGCTTCGGCCTGGGCCTGGTCCTGGGTCTGGTCCTGGGCTTATGGTGGGGCTGGGGCGCAATTAGGGCTTTCAGAGAAAGTTTCACACTTTCTGCGACCAAACATAATTTTATATTTTATTTTATTTTTTTGGTTTTTTTTTTTTTGTAACCTCTTTTTGCTCACGAGTCTGAGCAACGAACGCCTCCAATTAACATATGGATGAGATCTGGCATTGGGAGTCAGCTCTTAAATCGAAATGGACACACGTAATTTAAGTGTGTGCTTGTTGCAAGCACAGGCAGCGTATTGTTGCAAGCACAGGCAGCGTATTATTAAAGTAATTAAAGTTGTTTGTTAAGAACAGTGTCAACAGTAGTTCAGAGTTTGCCACAATTGGTCAATTAATAATTCTTACATCTGAAGAAATACTACATTTTTATTTAATGACAAAAAATATATATATTTCTAGATATTTTAAAACGAATGAAATCAGGATTAATCGCTGCGGTCTCCCTTCCCTTTTGCGAATTACAGTTCTGAGAGGATGCAACTGAATTTTATCTGCAGACCGATCTCTTTAAAGGCTTTGCATTATGTGGAGTAAGTTAAAAGGAATCACTTGTATTGTCCGGGTTTGGAGTTTGGTAATCATCTGTGCATCTTGCATTTGGTTGATTTATTAACGCTGAATGGCAGATCAGGCAGCTACTCGTATATTTTCACAGAGGCGCCTCGCACATGGGCTGCTGCTGCTACGAGTCGCTGTCGAGGTGTTTGTTTGTGCCGCATTTGTCACACAATCTGGCAAGTTTGGCCAAGTACTTTGCGCTTTTCACTTTTCAACAGTTTTCGTTATAATTTCAGTCAAACTTTATGCAAAAGTTGCAAATTTGCGGCAAATTTTGTGCAAACTTTTGAGCGATTCCCGCCTACTCCTCATTTCCCTCTCTCTCCCTCTTTCAGCATAGAGAGCATAGTTTATGGACTGCAAATCGATTCCCAAATGAGGATGGGAGTGAGGTGTAGGAGGTTGGGTGGATGGTGGCGGGTGGAGGTGGTTTGGTCGCATCACAAAAATCAATTCGCCCTACTTAAAAAGTGTTGGCTAGTGCAGAAATTAAAACTACTTAAATGTCAACTATTGCAACGTCATGTGGCACGCCAACTTGCCAACAACCCAACTTCATACTTGACACTCATTTGTATTTGTGAATTGCCTAAGTGAGTTCAACAAGACGGCCGGGTTTCTTGCCACTTTCAATTAAAAATAACGTTCAACAGGAAGACCAGTTATCTCTAGATATCTTTTATTTACAGTTCGAAATAATATGTTTTTGTATTTTTAAACTAGTAAGAATAATTATATATATCATCTTTATATTCGATTAATTTAGGAAACTTGATATTAATTACATATGGTTACACTGAGTTTAACGGAATTGATGGGACCGATCCCAATTTGGTGAAATCCCAGCTTGGCATTCTGGCCAAATAAAAAGCATGGTCAGCTTTAACTATTGATGCCGATCAATCAGATTGAAGACACCTTCTCCTCTTCCCTTTAAGTCAAAATTGGAATACCAACAGCAACGGGGAAAATAACACACACATTCGAAAAGCATTAAATCACATTTAAAGAGTTCATTTTGCATGCGAAGCGCGTTTGAAGTGCTCGAAATGTGCCGGGAAAAGCGGGTTTCGGTTCTGCTTTTGGCCCCCAGTCAGTCTCAGTTAGCATACAAATGTGTGTCTGTGTGTGTGTGTGTGTCTGTGTGTGTGTGTGTTCGTGTGTGTGTGTTGGCTTGAACGTCTAACTGCCGACCGACGGACTGACTGACTGTCTGTCTGTGTGTCTGTTTGTGTGTCCGTCGGTCCGATCTGTCTGGGAGGCGTCGTCAGTTGAATTACGGGCTTTAAAAACAATTTTATCGATTCTTTGCCTTTGCAGATGGTTTAAGAATTCTGTCATAAATGTTGATAAAAGTTTCGAAAATATGTTTTTTTTTTTGTTTTTTGTGGTTTTTTGCTTATGTTGCTGGAGGCAGTAAATGTGTTATATAATTGCTATAGCTACTATCTCTTGTAGAGGTATAATCGGGCTACTAAGATGAAGCCTAGTACTATATTATATACATATGTAGTTCCCATGGGTACAATCTGTCAATGTTTTCTAAGTAATGAGATTTTGATTTTAGCAGGTAGACTTCCTGCTGCATGGATATGTTTTTCTTCGGTGAGGTTTTCTTTCTTGTTTAATATTTTATTGCGCATATCAAATTCGCATTCAAGCGGAAATCCCTAAGCACATACAAAACGCCTCACAACACACAAACACACACACACACACACACACAGAAACACACACACACAGAAACACACACACACACGCACACACATTTACAGATAGATAGATGGATGCATGTGCTGCCTGGCAGTCGGTTGTTGGTTCCGGGATTTTAGCTCTCATGTCGCCTGCGATGTTTATGAATACATTTCGCAGCTGGCAGCTGCTAAACTCTGGATTTGGATGCCGCCGTGAGACGACGCTGGTATTTGCCTTGGGCGCAACCCAGAAATCAGCACGTAAAGTTATATTTTATTGATTCTAAACTGACTGTGATATATGTATGTCGGTCTGCACCCGACATACCCGACCGCCAGCTGCTTTGCATTGCAACTGAAGCCCTTGGCTTGGCTCCGGCTTGGCTCAGATTGGACATCGCTGCGCTTCGCTGGCCTGAATACCATCATGATGCTGATGTTTAAGTGGGCACGTGACGCTGCCGAACCGCCATTGGAAAAATGTGAAATGGTTGCACCCAAAAACCAACAACAACAACAAAAACCAACCAGTGACGAGCAAATATTAGCAGCCGAGCGGGGAGCACAATCAAGTTAAGCGTTGGGCGTGGCTCTGGAAACCCCTGTCGAAGTGAAGCAATCACTTTTTTGAGTACACAACACATTTTTCGTTTCGGTTCGACGCCGTTTTTTTGTATTTCTGTTAACGCCTGCGGTGGCTGCCGCTCCTTCAGCTCCCCTCTCCCCACCAGCTTATTGCATCCTTTGGCTAGTTGCATGTCGCGAAGAGCTGACTATGTGGCACTGTGGGTCTGTCAGACAATGTTGTTCCATTAAAGTATTAAAAGTCTCGTTAATACTCGAATAGTCGTCGCTCCAATTACTTATTCGAATGTATTCTATTTAAATTATTTTCAATGTAATTTATTTATGATGGAAACATTGTAAATGATTGGATGTTTTTTATACTTCTTTGACTTCTTTGACGAGCAATAAAGGAGATAAATCTAGCTTAAGTTATAAGGTTTACAAAAGAGCACCAATCAAATATTTTCAGAACATCTCTCTCCCTCTTTTAGAGAGGATTATCAAGTATTCGAGTCACTCCTTTAAGGTATGTTTCTTATTTTAATCTTAAGCCCCATCGCATAAATCGCGTTTCATATTTACTTCACACAGTTGCATCAAAGTCTCAAGTGAAGTGCGTGCAGCTAAGTGGAAATTGAGCTAAGCTGAACTGAGCCGGGCTCTCAGCTGAAAGTTGTGGCAAGGTGCAGAGTGCAGAGTGCAAAGTGTTGCAATATCTGTTGCTATTGCTATTGCAGCAGTGCACGATTGACAGTTTAATAGTTTTCCTAGTCAATATTATGCTATTCCGTGCTGTAGCCACATGAATGGGCCTGGCACCAATTGCGACTGGCGGCGAGCAGCAAGCCTCCAATAGGAGCTGGGTAGGAGATTGCAGTGGTATCTGTGATGTTGCTGATGTGGCTGCCATTCGGCGGCTGCTGCAACCTGTCAGGCCGTGTGGCTCATTTGGCTCTCTGAAATTTGATTGCACATGCGATTGGCAAGCTTATGGGCTCTACGTGGCAGCTGCCACGTGACTGCCCATTCCCCACACATAATATATGCAGATTTAGCATATCAGCTATATACATATTTAGCTGCATTAAGGGCCGCTGTCCGTTCTGCCCCCTCAGTTCCCCCAAAATGCCGCTTGTGTTCGATCTGCTCCTCGCGAGCGGCAGTTGGTTAAAGTCTCCCACTTGTCCAGGCCCAAGGGCTTTGTCCACATTTCATTCAAATTAGTTGTGTGAGGATTTAGCTGGCATTTGTGAAATAATTGCAAGTTGGGTAATTGAAGTAGGATTAAGCATCGAACTTGCTGAGTGTTTAATGAATTAGGGCTTGGCACACATTACTCGACTACCAACAATTAAATGCAATTTTAATCTAGAGGCCAAAATAAGTCTTAAAAATTTGCTGAGGAAAGTTTTAACTCATTACGACCTGGCAAGCACTAATCTTTTGACCAATATTATCGATGATGTCAATATTTAAACCTAAAACCTACCATCTTTGGGCGAAAACTGCAGCCTCTATTAAGGAACATGTACTTTAGCTATCCATTATTCATGATAATCGGTTAGACAAAGAAAATAGGTTTCCATTTAGCAAACCAGTCAATATAATGTATACATACATACACTGATATTTATGTACATATTAATTTATGTTGTGTGCTTGATTTCTACAACATTTGATTATCCCCAAAGTATTTTGGTAGTTCTTAGATGAACCGCTCCTCGATTTCTCACACTGTGCAGTGGGCAGTGGTGTGAGCTCAGCTATGAGCTATTATCTACTTATGCCGTTTGGCAAGCAATTTCCAGGAAAAGCACACCCTCTCGCCCCCTCTCTCTCTTTCTCTCACACACTCTCACTCTCTTTCTCTTTCGCCTAGCGGGGCCATAAGAACAATATAAAAATGCCAACTCGGTTGTTTTTGTTGCGTCTCTTGCTCTTTTTGCCTTTGTCCAGGCCAAAACGACTTTGAATTACCATAAAAATATGCATATACGGGTGTGTGTGTATTTGTGTGTGTGCCTGTGTGTGTGTGCCTGTGTGTGTGCCTGTGTGTGTGTTTGTGTGTGCAGTTGTGCCCAACAGTTTTGCGCAACGACTCGCAAAATGTTCAAATCGAGTTATGACAGCACAACAAGCAGAATTACCTCTCTCTCTCTCCCTCTCTCTCTCTCGCTCTCGCTCTCTTTCATTCTCGCACGCTTAGTCTCGGACAGCCTGCGGGTATATGTGAGAGTAAATCTGTGCAAGTAAGTGTGTGTGTCTGTGTCTGTGTCTGTGTGTGTGTGGGTGTGGGTGTGGGTGGGTGTGCATAAAATCAGATATCAAAAATTGTTTACAAATAATTTAATAGCCACAACGCGCGCACGCCACGCATTCGAATGGCCCACGGCACACACACACACACACACACACACACACACACACGAACACACACGCACACGAGCACGCAAGCATAAATCGGCTTTGTTGACCAGCACACACTCACTCACACACACACATACAGAGAGAGAGGTTTGAATGTTTGGCTTACGCCACCGACTGCGGTCAGAGGAAAACGCCTAAGCGACAAAGGACCCGCTGACCCCTCTTTCTCTGTGTGTGTGTGTGTGTGTGTGTGTATGAATGTGTGTTAGTTGGTCATAAATAAAATGTTAGTCCGAGAACAGTTTAGGGTCGTTGAGCGGTGAGGGGGTGAGGGGTGTGCGGATGCGACTACACGACATTAGGCCGAATTAATGCGCGCAAGGACTTAAGTCGCAAATTTATTTCTATTCAACATACGAGACAAAACGAGTCGACCCTCCTCCTCCTCCCGTACCTTACCCACAAACATGTGCGCGTGCTTGTGTGTGTGTGTGTGTGTGTGTCCACATTTCGGCATGACAGTGGAAATCCGGCGATAAATGTAACTAGTAAATGTGCGTACTCCGTACAAAATAGCCAGGCTACAACTGAACACAGAAATCAGGAGCCTGGAGCCAGGAGTCAGGAACCAGAAACTAGGAGCCTGGCTCAAATGGTAACTAGTACAATTTAGGTGGTGCAAGTGCGACTATAGTTGTTGTTGTTGTGGTTTTTGTTGTTGCGCTTTGTGTTAATTTGTGGACAAATTTGTGCGCCGCAACGGAAGTTGGCCAAGTGGCAGCTGGGGAATGTTGGGTGGGGGCAGGCAGCGCCTTGTTGCCATTGTCTGCTCTAATCCAATGGATCAGGAATCGATAATGAAGTTGCCGAAAAACACACGCGCCGGCGTCATAAGTTAGCCCACACCTCCCCTCTCTTCCTCCCTCCCCCTCTCCATCCCCCCAGGCAGCTTCCGCCCCTAAATCGAGCTGGAGGAGTTCGTGGTGCGTAGGGTGTTCAAGTGTGCTGTCGATTTGTTTTCTGCAAATCCAGTTATCGATGAGCTTCGGGCCCAAACTCATGATGATGTTGCTGTTGACGGTAGCTGGGCACAGTTTCAATTTATGTTAAGTGCCATGGGAAGGAGGCTGCCGGTTGCCGGGTGAAGATGGTTGACTAGTGGCGGGTTACGGGTTTGCATTGGGAGCATACGTTCCACGCCAGCCAGTTCTCGGTACCGTTCTGGACACTGTTGATGTCGCTAAACAGGGAAGGGGTTGTGGGATTTTGTGGTTGATGGTTGGCTCGTTGGCTCGTCGTTGGCTGGTTTTGGTGGCCTGCTCAAAGATACGAGTCGATACGATTAGCACATTTGCTAATTGGGGAGCCAGTGGTGCAAATTGGGTAATTTATAGTAAGCTTAGCCACAAAATCGAATTGCCAACGAGCTTAGCCACTGGCTCAGAGAGCCAGAGGCAAGGAAAACTCGCATCACTGAGTTGGATTCTAAATATAGAACAAAAGAAATCGGCTCAAGACGCTAACGTAATTTATCAGCAATATATATCTATCTATATATTTATATATATATATATATATACATACTGTAGTTACACAATTCTTAAAAACAATTGCACAGAGTTTTCACCTTTCCAGTAAATTTTCATTGAATTTAATTGAAAATCGAAAATGTTGCATTCAACGGGTTTTCGCTAGAAAAGCTTATTTATTTTTTCTGATTATTTTCATTGATTTTTTTTAATAATAATTACTGTAATTGTAATAGTTAAAAATTAAATTAATATATTTTCATCTAAAATATTATCTTAATTTAAATTTTTTTATTTAATATTTATTTTCTTCAATCTTTCTTTTAAGTCACAAGTGACTAACTGAAGAGCGAAGCAGATTGTTGCTGAAATTAAAGATGATGAGATGAGGATGCCTCATTTAAATGTGTGTTCGCAGCCGGGTGGCAATTGAAAATTGCCAAGAAAAGCAACGACAAAATTTGATAAGACGGATGCTGTCTGCAAATTGAATTCACGAGAGGCAAACTGAATTTGCTCAACTTAAAAATACAGTTTTATTCTATTTAGTTGCATTCGCATTCGATTGCGCGGATGAATGTGGTGATGGGGATGATGGGGGTGGTGGTGGTGGTGGATGGGGTAGGGGACTATTCCACTTGGTTATTTCTAGGGTCATGCACCCATTAATGCAATAACCAGTCTAAATTGATGACATGAATAGTGGCATCAAGTCGTTGCGGCCATTTAAGGAAGTGTGTGAAGTGTGGCAAGTGTGGCAAGTGGGGGGAGTGTGGTGGTGTGCTGGCTGGCTTGGCAAGGCTTAACTTTCAATTCATTAGACCACAACAACGACGAGACAACTTTCGCAATGGCCAAACAAAAGCTAAATACAATCAGCTGTAAACAAAAGCCAAAGTGACACACGAGCCTCAGAGCTGCACACAGAATGCTCGCTTTGAGAACGGGTCGGTGGGGAGGGTGTGGTGTGGGGCAGGCACTACTGTCCAAGTTGCAACTGAAACTGGAGCTGCGCGCTTAGTTGTGGTTGTTGTTGGCAGTGGGCAACTCAAAAGTTGCAGCCCCATTCATGCCACGCCCCAAAATGGAGGAGCAAAGACAAATTAGTTGCAAGTTGGCGGCAGTGGTGGCTGGCTGGCTGGCTGGCTGGCTGCTACTTGTTTTGCAACTGCAAGTGGAAGCTGCTTCAAAACTTTTCTAGGCGCTGCCAAAGTCACCCACTCCACCACCAACAGCACCACCAACAGCACCACCCACCACTCTCTCTACATACATATATCCATCGCATTGTGTGCATTGTTTAAAGTTTGTGCAAACGTGAAATAGAATTGGAGAATCGAGCAAAAGGAGACTCCGCCAGCGAAAGTTTAGTCTCGCTTTTTGTCTCCCTCTCTCTCTCTCCCCTCTCTCTCTCTATCTCTCTCTCTGTCGTCTTGTGCGTTTTTTTTTTGTGTTTTGTTCTCTTGTCAGTCTTTAGTTTTTTATTGTTATTGTTTGAAAGCCACTTTGGCAACGCGCGAATTAGCCAAATAATAAATAAGTGCACGACAAAAGGCGGCAAAAGTATTTGAACAATTAAATTATTTGAGATGTGGCTGCTCTTCTTCTTCTGGTTATGGTTCCAGTTGATGTTGCTGAAGTTAGAGTTGTGTTTTTTAAAGGTATTCAAATTAAGTGGCAATGCAGGAGACCTGTTCTGCTAAGATAGCTTCTCATCGAATATTAAATTTTCCTCAGAAAATAATTTTTGCTTATTTATCATGTTTTCTTAGAGTGAAATATAAATTAAGCAATCATAGGATTGTTTTTTATTACAAATAAAAAAAGTGTTCGTTTATTTTGAATATTTTAATTTTTTTTTAATTTTTTAATATTTGTACCAATTTTTTAATATAGTTAAAAATGTTATTTATAATTGAACAAATGGACTTGCGGCTGTTTGGTTATGAAGAAATAGCTGCTGATATTTGTATTTGTATTTGTTGTTGTTGCTGATGTTGCTGATGTTGTTACTGTTGTGACACTTTGGCCCAATACTTGGCAACTTGCCTCCCGCTCTGGCAACGGCTGTCAGCAACAACAATTCAACACAACAGCAAACAGCAAAGCGTTATTTTTGTCCTTGCTGCCTGCTTTAACATAAAGGACAAACTTTACTTTGTACTCTTGTGTGAGTGTGTGTGTGTGTGTGTGTGTGTGTGTGTGTGAGTGAAAGTAGTTGGATAATCTCAAATTTTTGATCAACTTTTTCACTTTGTGCACCCTGCAGCCATTTAAGAGGTCAAATGGGATAACAGACAAATCGAGTGAATTATTTTGTTAAAGTTTGAAAAGCTTAAATTATATTTATATATTTGTATATGGTAAAATTATAGGCAAACATATATCTGATGATATGTGATAGACCAACCAAATTGAACAAATCAGTTGCGTAAAGTCATCAGTTGTTGTCATGAATATAATAATTGTTATTATTGACGAACTGTCTTTTATCTATTAGTCTATTATAGTCATATAGGGTATCTATTCGACTTCGTCGAGATCCCTCCAATTCGATATCCCTTTGCCATATTAGATGTTTGCCTAGCGTTATTGGTTTTTGTTTTGCTGTTGTTGGTTAAAAGTTTGCTTATTGAAAATTGGAGGACACCGATGCATGGTATGGTTTCAAAGTTTCCCATCTTGAGCTGGCCAAATGTGAGCCCTAATTATTTGCCTGGCCTGCAACTCGGACTTCATTATAAGCCCGCCTGCTGCGTGTCTTCGATAAGAAGTTGAAAGTTTTCCCGACACAGCAACGACAATAGCAACAGCAATTGCAACAGCCAAGACAAGACCAAGAGGAAAACCCATTGAAAGTGCACATTTTGGGCTGACTGCAGTTCACAAAAATGACTGCTGTTAAAAAGGAGATAATGAATGGCAAACGATGGCAAAGGATGGCAAAGGATGCCAAAGGATGGCAAAAGAAATAAAGAGTTTCAAGTTCTTTGCAGCACATTAGGATAAACAACAAAAGTTTGTCACAATTGGACATCAACCTAATGTTCCGCACTCAGAGTGCCATTTAAATGTTTATTATTTAGCAATTTGTAACTTAGAAGTTTTAGTGGTTATTTTCTTTCGATTTCTAAGCTTACTTACCAACCATACTTGTTACTATTATTACATATTTGCCAAGATAAAAACAATAAAAAAAATATATGTATATTTATAAAGTTGCGGGCACGAATGTAAGTAAGTAAACACATATATAAATATGTAAATGTGTATATATATGTATATTTATAGTACCCCTAAGTAACTATTAAAATAATCTCCAACTATGCACATTCCAAATGGCACAGAGTTATTTTTGTATATTTATTTTCAAAAGAAATTTGTATTTAATATGCTCACCATTTATTTATTCAATTTTCTAAAATGTGATCTTAGATTTTTTATTTATTAAAAGACCCTTTGCCAAACATCGCCCGTTAGTCTTTGCTTGGCTCACCCTTAATAAACGAACCATTCCCTTCCAGACTTGGACTTAGACTAATCCCATCGAGCAATCATTTCCGAGCGAGTCTCTTCAATTTCACTCATTTAGAGAGCAGCTCTATTTGCAGCATTTGAATGCAAAGCGTTTGCATTGTTAACGCTTGTGGTAAACTTCTTGGATCAGTGACCCCAACAAAAAAATAAGGTCGGATGAGTTTTTAACGAGCAGCTTTGCGAGCAAAGACAACACGTACTTTGTCCACACAAAAAGTGGCATCAGTTTAACCAGTTGATGTCCTGCTGATCACGCTGACCGCACTGTTGGAGGGCACTTTTTACAATCAACACACTCACACACACACACACACAGACAGAGACAGACACATCGTGAATGTGGCAATTGCTATAAACGGTTCTTTTGCAGGTAGCGGTTTTTGCAACGCCTCGCGACTGCTGTTTTGCGCAATGTTGCACGACGCATGATAAAAACTAAAAGCGGAAATACACAATGTCCTTAATGAATGTTTCATGAACATCCTGTGCAAGCGGCACACACATTTGCAGACAGACAACGAGACCAGGGTTGGTAGCTGGCGGATGCCTCTAAATGTGCCACTTGGCAGCCAAGTGTGCAACCTCAGGCAAATTCTGAATGCTAGTCGGAAAGACAGCAGCCAAATGGAGTTGAAGTCGTTGTCGTAGTCGTAGTTACAGTCTAAGTTGGAGTTGGAGTTGCTGTTGGAGTTGCTCTTGGAGTTGGAGTTGGAGTCGGATTCGGAGTCATCTAAGTGCAGCACTAACTTAATTTGTGCACGCAAAGCCGCAGCAGCCGTCGCGGCAAACGTGGCATATGCGTAATGCAAGGTTACGTGAAAGCAGCACACAAAACACAAGTCACCACCGACACTGCCCCGCCCCGTTCCGCCCCGTCCCGTCCAGTCCAGCCCCGCCACGCCACGCCTTACCGCATGCAGCCGCAACCAACCGCTTCGCATTTCCTTGCAAATTTGTATGCGCTGCAAGACACACAGAGAAACGCTCAGAGACTTTGCCTCTCTCTCTCTCTCTCTCTCTCTCTCTCTCTCTCTCTTTGTTCCTATCTCTTTCTTTCTCTTTAAGGGCAACTGTGAGAGCAACTGAAATGCTTTGCGTATTGTTAAGCGGAAGTCGAGTGTTTTGGTAATTTGTAGCAAGCTGTTGTTGCTCTAACGGGTGTTGTTGCTGCTGCCGCTGCTGCTGTTGTTGCAGTAGTTGTTTGTTGCACAGTCATTCTCAATGCTCAGTCGCTGATGAAAGTCTCAAGTGCACTATTTCGGCAATGAATACCAAAACATACATATCTCGTTTGAGATGCAGATAATTGAATATGAAACTATGTTTTCTTCACTTAAAAAATAATGAGCAACAAAAATTTAAATAAAAAAAATATATGCTTTCAATTTATTTAATATTTTAGAAAAAAAAAGGAAAAAAATTATTCAAAGCATACTTTTTTGGGCACCATGGCATTAATTTGCCCCCAGTCACTAAATAGCTTTAGGCAAATCCAAACAGATCTTTAAAGTACCAGTAATGCATAAAAGATGATAAAAAAAAAAATATTCGCACATTTTTATTAATTAAAATATTTGTATTTGATTCAGTTAAAAAGGGAAAAATAATCAAACTATGGGAATAATTAAACACGCAAATGCAAATATTATAAGTAAATATGAATGGCAAAAAATCGTAAATATTCATAATTTAAAATTCAAAATATAATTTTAGAGTATTGCAACGTTGCAAGCAAACTTTCAAATGTATAATTAATTTTATCTTAGCAACTTTTTAGTAAGTATTTTTTTTTTTTTTTTTTTGGTTTACTTCTTGTTACTTATGCCGAGTGCTTGCCACTTCTTTGTGGAAATTAAGCTTTTGAAAAATGCCTTGCGCACTCGCACCCACACACATTCACATAAACTGACACGCACACACACACACTCACACACACACACACACACACACACACACACATTGAGTGTTGCACATGCATAAAAATTTAGTTCTTCATTTTGCTCGTTATTGTGAATTGGTCCGGCAACTAGTTGGCTGGTTGCTTGCCACTGCGAGTGTACGTTCAACACGAGCCACTCCCTTCAGTTGCTGCGTCTGCTGCGTAAATGTTGTGGCATTTCAAAATCATTTTCATTTGTGTTTAGTTGGCTCAATATCTGTCCCTCTCTCTCTATCTCTCTCTCTCTGTGGGTACTTCTTGACTGGCCCATTATCAACCTTTCTTTTCATTTTCTCCTTTTTTTGTGTTGCCTCTTGCCTCTTGGCACCAGCCAGGCAGCAGTTGTGGTTGTTGTTTTGCTTGTGGCAGTCGCTGTCATTACTGCCATTTCCATGTTGTTGTTGCATTTGTAAATTACAAAAATGAAATTAAGTTCACACTTTGTCATGTGGGGACATTTAAGGGTTTTAATTGTTTTGAACTGAGCAGCGCTCTAAAAGAGCAGGCAACTGGGAGCAGAGCCAGAAGAGTCGAGTGTGCTCCGAGAGTTGAGGCAAGAGTGGAGTGCTCGAGACACGAGGAGTGTTGCGCACACTTTGTTGCATAAGCCAACCACTTTTGTCTAGGTCTATTCCATTACTTGATGATGTTCCTGGTCCTTTGCTAACTCTGATGTTTTTTTTTTCCTCTTTTTTTTCTCTCTTCCTCATTTGCCTTGTTACTTTTGTGCTACTTTGGGAAATGAGTAATGAATGCTTTCATATCTTCGTCGTCGTCGTCATCATCAACGTTGAGTTTGTTGTACATTTCACTTGTGTTCATTTTAAATTTTGTTAAGAATTTTCATCTGTATAACCGTATGTAATTGAACTCACTCAGCTTTCCCAATTAAAATGTACTTTCTGCACATTTCAATGCACAATCCAATTGAAGAGTCCTGCAAAGGAGCTCTTTAACGCTGGCCACCCTTTCGACATGAAATTGGAGAGCATTCATTGTTGCTGTGGTTAATTAACCATCTATATTAATTGCCAGCTGTTCTCGAGTCTGGCATTTACAGTTTTCAGCAGTCACTTCAAGTTTTCTCAGCACCACAATTTGCCAGCTTTAAAAGCACACAAAGTTAGCCACCAGCAACAGTCGCCTTGGCCATGATTCAACATGCCACCCGCCCGACTGCATCTTGGCCACTTTAGTTGGCATAACTTGTACGCAAATCATCCAATTACTGTCTCGACTGAGTTGCTCATAATCTTAAATTGTTAACTATTTGAATTTACCAAATACGCACTTTAAACTTGGTTCACCCTCTAATGCATAATAGTCCAACAATATTTATTTCAACTTTGTGAAGAAGTCACCGACAAAATAATCAAATGTGTGGTCAGCAGGGGTATTCAAATTTCGGACTGGCTATATCTATTCTGACCTGCTTCTCGTTGTATTTCTATTTTATAAGCCACTTTTGGTTGCCGATGTCAGGCGGCTCATCAACTTGTAATCGTCCTTTTTGAAGAAGAAACCAATTTTGCAACAGATTTACATTCGCCTGCGCTTTTTGCTGGCTGCTCGACTCGAGTCGACTCGAGTTGAGTCGCGTTGAGTCGAGTTGAGTCGAGTCGAGATTTGGGGTCTGCTATATGGAAGGCGTCTGGCCGCTTATCTGACGCCTCTGACATAATATATGGCGCAGTTTTTGTTAAACTTTTGCCGCAGATACTGGGACTGATGGCGACGCCAAGAAATGAGGTTTGCCCAAACAGCAATTACTTTATTTTGTATTTTTGTTAGTTCTTTTTTTTTTGTTTTTTTTTTTTGCTTCTACCTAGCGGACTGATGATTGTGTTTTGGTTTTGTTCTTGGTGTCTGGCTGCTAACTTCAATTTGTGTTGTGTTGCCAAAACGGAAACCGGTAACTGGGCAAGTGGCAAGTGGTAAATGGGCAACGCGGATGGACTCGCATAAAAATTTAATTTCAAAGTTTTGAGCGTTGCCAAAGAATTTCTGCTTAGTTGCTATCGCCACGATTAGTTGCCATGCTTGTGGCCGGAGTTGCAAGTACGAGCATTTCCCCGACTTGATAAAACTGCATGTTTTCAAAAGAACAGCTCACAAAAAACAACATGTAACATTAGTAAAACTATAAGAAAAATCAAGTAAGACGAGTAAAAAAATACGAAATTTACCAATTTTCAATGGGTTCTCGGGGCATAAGAAACATGGCCAATTTTATAAATGCCGCAAATTACATAGCTTTGCATATTGATGTACACCTGGCCACACCTAAAAGAAATTTTCGAAATTTACCCTTGTCATAGGTCCAATTTGAATATATTGAAAAATCTGGAGCAAGTTCAAATTGAGGCAGACAGAGGTACATGCTTGATCAAGCATGTGCATGCATAAACATGTTCATATCGCATGGACTCGGGTACTTTTCCGCTAATGTTGCACCCTTCGCAGCAAATTATAAATTGTGGAACTGTCGGTAGGGGAATCAAAATGGCTGTGAGCAATTGCCTTAAAGTCAAATGAAACTGATGGGGACTCATCAATTTATCGCCAGCAAAGTTCCCCGCTCTCATTGTTCCGAGTGCGAGTTGCTTCCGGGAATTGGAAGGACCGAAGGCGATTTGCCATTAAGTATACGCCTCTAACAAATTTAATTGCACAATTTCCGCTTCAGTTTCCACTGAGCAAAGTATGGGATAATTTGCAACAGTGGGGCAACATTCAAAATGTTTATTTTTTCTTTTCTTCTTTTTAATATTTTGAAACTCCTCTCCAAAAATATATTTAATCTAAATTGAATTGAAAGTTTCAATCTATGAAGTACACAGTTTTTGAAGAATTTAAAATAAATGAAAAAGATAGATTTGTATGGCTTCAAAAAAAAAATAACAATACAAAATTTCCGTTCACAATAAATGGTAATAGGTTTCTGACCAGAAGCGCTGCGTTTACCATATGCTGGTTGCACTTTAAAGCCAATTTGTGGTTGGACACTTTGCCCCACAGGCGACACCCACTGCGGACAAGGATTAAAACATGGCCTACAACAGCTGTTGCTACATGACTCGACAAGGCTCAGCAAAACTAAGCATCCGCTTCTCCCACCACCCACCACCCACCCACCTCCCCCCACCACCAGTCACTCGGTGCGTAAGCATTTGATTGTACAACATTTTAAACTGTGTGCCGTGTTGTGTTCAGCATGTGGAATGGGGAGTGGGGGTGGTGACATGGGTGCCTGTTGCTGCATGCCCCCACAACCCCAATAAGTACGAGGGCTCCAGCTGACTGAGCTCGAATACCAGATGCCCTGTAGCCAAGTCCAAGAAATTGGTTGATTGTTGGTAACGTTATTAAATGTTGCCGGGCAAAGATAAGTGTTTGTTGTCGTTTTGTTAGCCTATCAACTCTGTGGCAATTGCTAATGGTTCCAGGGTATAATAAAAACGAATGCCGAATAAACCGCTTATTGTGCAACATCAGCCCAAAAATGCCACGTCCGACGTCTTGCTATGATTAATTTATTGAAATTTGCGCTTATTGCCTTTTCAAAATTTATGTTTTGCGTTTTATTTGGACAAGCGATGCCGATAATTTGTCAAAAAGTCGTAAATTATAATATTACACAGCAGGGTGGTGCGGACTGGTGTGGGTGGTGTGGTGTGGCTTATGCATACATTCAAATACCGCAAAAAAAAAAGAAAAAAAAAATCAGAAATTTATACGGCTTTCCATTGTTGTGTTCGTTGGAAACCCGGCCCTCAATTGCAGATCATTCGACACAAATTCCGTAAGTCGGCCGAGAATTGAATTTGTTTGCGGTTTATTTGGTTTGCAAAGTGTTTGACGGACGGGCAGCTAACCATCCGCAATTATAAAAAGGGCTGCCGGAGACAAAGATATCCAAGTGAGAATGCCCCTGTTGTTGTTGTTGTTGTTGTTGTTGTGCTCTGGACAAGCGGCAATTCATATTGTGCTTTTGCGGTTAAGCCACATATTTTGGCAAGAGTTGCAGACATAGCATGTTGAATGTTGGATGTTAACGTGGTCGGAAACGGCTTCGACCAACTGACAAACACACACACACACACACACACACACACACACACACACAGACACACACGCATAGATACATCGCTTTTTGCTGTTCGGTGCTGTGTCCAATGGGATCTGGTGCCTTCATTTATTAATTATTATCCTTGCCGCAAAGCCAAATGTAAAAGCTTCAATTAAAACTTACACACACAAGTAAAAAGTGAAAAAGAGAGAGTGTGTGAGTGTGTGTGAGAGAGAGAGAGAATGTGAAATTATATCAGCAATCGCGTGTTGTGTAATCAGTTTTTACCTTATCCAATTCGCATCCTTGTTTCAGGCACGAATCCCTACAACCTCCCAACCTCAACTTAACCTGGCCCTGATTTGCTCTGAATATCGACGACGTGTCGTTCGTTGACGTTTCGCTGGATGTATTTTTTTTATTTGAATGTTTTCATAATGACTCATACAAGGCTTAATTAATACTCACTAATGGATTTCAGTTCGCAGTGCGATGCATCCAATATTATCAATTAAGGGTTCAGTACCAATAGCTCCGTTGCAGTCGCCAGTTGCACGTGGCTGTAAAAAAAAAAAAAAATGAAAATGAATTAATTATGGTGAAATAAACAGCATTTGCTTTATTGCGACATTTTAAAAATACGCCTTGCCACACACGCCCCCCCACAGCTCGCAACCCGCAACGCGACTCGAACGCTGTTGTTGCAAATAACTCAGTTGTCGCCCCGCGCTCTGTTGAGATGCCGGCATGCAAATTGCTTGTGCTGTGCGTATCCTTATTGATTTCCACACACACACACACACACACACACACAAACAGATTGAGCCATCAATTTAATTAAGGCTCCGCGTTGGCTTGAGGTTGCCCCCTGCTTCCTGCTCCCTGCTCCCTGCTCACTGCTCCCTCGTCTACTCGCAGTGCTGCTCGAATTGGCCATCATAAATTTGGCAATTTGGTAACTAAACGCACTTCATTTTTCACTCGCAAATCAAACAACATGAAAATCAACTAATTTACACACTTTAGCCGCCAACCGAACGAACAGCTTCCTGCCCCAAAAGGAAGCTAGTCAAAAAACGTGGCCAAAAAGCGGGCTGTCAATATAATAAATGAGCGCCGTTAGCTGCACACAGCAATGCTCACTGGAAAATCTATATATACATATATATATATATATGTATATACACACACAAATATATACTCTTTTGATTAAATAGTAGATAGAAAAGATATCTACTAGCTTACGTATGTCAGCCAATGGCAGATCTTGGAGAGATGGCTAAATACGTGTACAGTTAATACAGTAAAGTTTCAACTAAGAACGTTTATTCTCTGATTATTCACTAAATTATTCCCGTAAACTATATCTACTCATTAGTAATGTAAAATTTCACAACTTATTTTATTACCAACTCGAGGTCCTTTGAGCCATTGCCTTTAAGGAAAACA
Source organism: Drosophila mimica (assembly GCA_037043585.1). Taxonomy (NCBI): domain Eukaryota; kingdom Metazoa; phylum Arthropoda; class Insecta; order Diptera; family Drosophilidae; genus Drosophila; species Drosophila mimica. The sequence continues at coordinate 8,920,051 of JBAMBE010000748.1, read as the reverse complement.
TCAGCTAAAATCTCGCAGAGCAGAGGAAAGAAAATATTTCATTACTGATTTCTAAATTACAGAAAGGAATTTTTCCAAAATAAGTGCTTACATTTCTTCTGCTCAGACATTTTCCTGTATTCAAAAATATATATTTTTTATATCTATTCAAATTTGAAGAAATTATGTAAAATACGGGGCGATGTTTGTTTTGAATGCAAAGAGTTGGCTTAAATCCATGCATATAAGCCAATAATGTGTCGCTGCTGCCAGAAGGACATTCTATTCAAAAAGAACGTTTTGTTGGCAGAAGGGGGCAGAAATGAAAGCGACTGCAGAATGCCACCTGCCTCTTCTTTTGACAGCTTAGCCATGTGTTGCACGCATGACTTCATATTTATGCGAGCAACTTGATGGCGTCCATTGAGTCAAAGGGTTAATTGCATTGCGCCAATGAGTAAATGTGTTCAAGTGTGAGTGCAAGTGTGAGTGCGAATGTGAGTGCGAGTGTGAGCGTGAGTGTGAATACGAGTGTGCGACTATTTGAGGCTCTTTTGGAATGTGGGCGCTTTGGTTAGAAGTTATAAGTAGCGCACAATTATGCAGCTCGTTTAAGTATATTTTGCTTACGTTGCACTCCACACGGGCAAGTATTTATATATATATGTATGTGTGTGTGTGTGCGTGTGTGTGTGTGTGTGTGTGTGCGCGCGCTTGTGTGTTAAGTATTTAAGTAAACGACAACACTTGAAATAAATTGCAGCAAATCAAGTTAAATAGATTGCACAAATGAACGAAACATCAGCGCAGCAAAATGAGTGGCAACAGCAAGGACATGCCACAAGTCGAGGCTAGCATCATTATCACAACAACAAAAAAAACACACACACACACACACACACGCGAATTTGATGAGTTGCTTTCGTTTGCATGGCAAACATTTGAATGAAGTCTTTTGATTTGCCACTGATGAAACACAGACACAGACACAAATCGACGCACCGGTTGCGACCGTCGCGTGGCGCTACGTGCCTGCTATCAATTACATGCCACAATAGAAACAAGTAGTTGTGTGCATGCCAAGCATGCCCGGCTAACTGATGTCCTGCATCCAGTTCGATTATTAGGTTATCACTGAGTCTAGTGTAGAAATCAAACATTTCCTTCTAGCTTCGATTTTGCGGAAATTATCCCTTCATTAATCGATCGATCTATCGGGAAAACTAATTGAACTTGATCTGTTTTTGGGATATCAATTTGAAGTCTCGAGCTCTGATGTCGAAGTGTTAATACAGATGGACGAACAGATGGATGTTGACTGTTGGTGCAGATCAAGAACACATATGCCCCATGACGCAACTTCATGACACGCATCCCATCCATTTTAATTTGTCTATGGCATTAGTGGAATTCGCAAAGGGCCGCACCATAGAAAAATAACAACAGACGAGTTGTGTCCATCTAAATGTGTCCAATTAGTTGTCGGTATTTGCGCAATTATTTCGATTACATTCAATCGATTACCCCATCAAATGGACTACAATTTGCCTACATCGAGACTTAGTTGTCCGCATTTTGTCAGTTGGTCAGCTTAGTTTAGTGATTGGCAAGATAAACAGTTACTTTCTGATTAATCAGCACCCAACACTACGACTAGGTGTAAATTTAACAAATGTAGGATTATTATTTAGAAAGCCTGTCTGGATAGTATGAGTGTGCTTCAGGGTGATTTCTTCTGATCCACTGGATTTCTGGTAGTTCGTTATGAGGTAGTTTTTATTACATTATGCAATTGGATGATAACCTTAAATAAGAGCGGGGTAACTTATCATTAAAAGCAATTAGAAAATCATTAAGAATTAAATATCAACAGTTATGTTTCGCCTACTGAAATTAGTTGATTAACTTATTTAACTCAATTCAAATGAGATATTTGAAGCTATTCCACACCCTTAAAATCATAAATTAATTACTCAAGTGGTTTAATATTTAATAAGGGAAACGCCAAGTAAGCTATCCAGTTCTCATCCATAACATAAGAACGTTGTAGATCGGGATGAGATTACCATAATGTGAAATATTTGAAATTTTTATATGATATTCCAGGACATACTTATTAAATTTGTTGGATGAAATACATTATTCTTATGTGGTTCCTTATATGATAGTTTTACTGTGTAAGTAACAAGCTCCATTAATGCATTAACTGACTCAACTCCATCCCAACTCAGGACAGCCTCAGTTAGAATCTCCATCTCCGTCTCCGTCTCAGTCTCCTCCTCCTTCTCCGTCTCCGTCTCCGTTCCAGAATGATGACAGCATATGCGACCCAAAGATTCTATTTGTCTATTCGTCATTTGTTTACTTACTTGCATTTGCTTTATTGTTGGGGCTCGGCTTATTTATTCTGCGGCAGCATGGAAAAATCGTAGAGAGCTTTTTCATTTTTTCCACAAGGAAAACAAATCGGCGACGTTGTCATAAAGTGTGCTTTGATTAAGTGCGTGTCCTCCTTCGCTTGGATTGCTGCTGCTGGGATTGACTCATTGCCCATTTTGATGAAATGTCGCCAACTAAAATGTTTGCCTACTCCATGGCCCCCTGCCCCTTGCCCCAGGCCCCTTGCCCCAGGCCCCTGCCCCAGGCCTAGCCACAGCAAAGTCCCCCTGCCCCCATCCACAAACCCTTTAACCCCATGACTGGAGCTGCTTACTGTCGTGTTGTTTGCAGTCATCGCTTTGTTTGCTTTTTCCGCTTTGTCAACACTGGCTGCAAAAAGGGTTGTAAAAACGTAATGGCGAGTTAAATAAAACAGCAAACGTGCTGAGGGGTAAAAAGCGGAGCACACGAAAAATATGCGAGGCCAACAAAAATATATATAAAAATATATATTCAAAAGTGTCATAAATGTAATACAACTTTTCCTTTATGGCAATTGCATATGTGTATGTGTTTCTATCTTTGTGTGTCTCCCTCTCTCTCTCTCTCTCTCTCTCTCTCTATCTCTGTCTCTTTCTGTATGTGTGTATTTGTATTGGCGCGTTGCTCAAGTGCCGCTCCAGAAAGTTGTGTCGTCGTTTGGGCCAATACAAATAAAAATAGAGTTCAAACAATATAAAAGAAGCAACCAACTAAAAAAGCACAAAGATGCAGACCACAACTTTTTCCCACTAACACATCTCACAGGAAAAGAGTCTATATATATATGTGTGTATGTGTGTGTGAGGGGGGGGGGGGGGTGGGGGGTTGGTGGGAAAGGTGGTTATACCAAACAAAATAATGCGTTTTCATATTTTGTGTCGAAGCAATTTACTGTGAGGTAAGTTCAGGTGAGCAACGTCGAGGTTAAAGCGACCGACTGCTGGCTAAAATGTTTGGTTTGCCACGGAGTGGGATCGGGTTGCACCATTAGTGGATGCACAAGCTCTCTGGCTGCTGACCCACTAAGATTACAGACTGTGTCTGCTCAATGCACTTCCCGTATGTGCTTAAATTGAGTTTGGCAAAAAATATTTGAATCCATTGTCGAGAAACATTTAAATAAAAAGTACTCGATACTTAAATCATAATTCAAAGTCGAAATTTATGTTACAAATTTAATCATATAAATTTTAATACATTGAATCTTTTGTAATGTTGCTAATTTAAATATTGAAAATCAAGTAAAGCATATGAATACATTCATATTAATTGCAGCACGTTGCAAGGCGCCAAGAAGCGTGTTCTCAAAATCCATTTGAATGAAAACAGCTTGATGAAATTAACTTATAATTTAATATATCTATACTGATACTTATATAATACTTATATTTAATATGAGTCTATTTATCGATTCCAACTTTAAGGCACACACTAAAATAGATAAAGGAAAATATATCTTCATGTTTGAATCTTAAATATTGCAAATCGAGTGGCAGCTGATAAAAACCTGTTTCGGCATATGAATCCATTCATATTTATTGCAGCATTTTTGGCCCCAAGATCCGCTTTCTCTGTGTGTGTTTGTGTGTGTGTGTGTGTGTGTGTGTGTGTATGTGTGTGTGTGTGTAAGTGGTATGGTAAATGCTAAAGAGCACTTACTGCACAGCTGAAAGCACTGCAGCTGCAAGAACCCAAATTGTGCACACACAAACACACACATCCGTCGACAAACACACATACACACACACACAAACACACACAAGCACACACTCACACAGACAGATGCGGCGGCAAACATTTTCGCAACTTGTAACAAAACTTAAAAATAAATTTTAAAACACGTTGCACGGCAAACAAAAACAAATTTGATGTGTTTTTTGTTGGTTGCCATATTTGTTTGCATTTTGCATGTTTTTGCAGTCGTCGTCGGTGTTGTTGCCTCCATCGAAGAACTTGCGGCAACCAGGGCGGGTTGGGGGCAATGAGCTGGCAACTGCCTTGGCATGCAGATTGGCAATGCTGTGCCGACACCGACTGCTGCCTATTTCAAATGGAAAACATCCACTGATGCAATCTTAGCCACTTCAGAACTGGGTCCACTGGCTCCCATTAACAACTCGTTAGGAATTATAACAGAACAACAGAAAAAAAACACTGATGAACCCCATGGAAACTTAATGATAAACTGGTCTCACAATGCAAGCAGTATTTTTACATGGATAACCAGGGAGTTTGGAGAAGATGTCGAGGAAAACGAAAGTGTTTTTCTTCAGTACAATCATCTATTGCCTGGTTATTTCCATTGGAGCTGAGAGCCCAGTTACCGTTGAAACAATGACAGATCAATAAAATACAGGGATCGGGAGACATCTGCTTCAATGTGGTGCACAATTCACGGTTAGATTCGAATACCCTCTGCAAGAGTATGTATAGAGCAAAAAAAAGGGAAAACGGAAACCGGAAAACGCCGCTACTACAACTTCCTTCCCGATGCCTTCTCGACTGGCTGCACACTGCCATTCACATGCACTCACATGGACCCATACTGGCTCAAAGGATGCGGGCGATGAGCTGAGGCTGGCAACGTTGGCGTTGGCTCTGGCGATGGAAAAAAGCGCAATGCAAATAAATTAAAACAAGTCCAAAACAAATTCGAAAAAAAAATGTGGGCAAAAAAAGCAAATGGCCAAAATAAAAATAAAGACAAAAACAAAAACAAAAACTACAAAAAAAAAAAAGAAAAAAAATAGAAGCGAAGCGAAAGGACTGCCGCGAAACGTATGCAAGGAATTTGCGCCCAAAAAGTTGTTATCCTTTGGCTGTGATGATGCCCTGAAACTAACTAACGGCGAAACGAGACGAGACGAGACGCTCACAAGACACTGTTGACGGGCTTCGTGGAGATTTGGCTGATCGGGGGGAGTGTGTGTGTGTATGTGTGTGTGTGTGTGTGTGTGTGTGTGTGTGTGTGTGTGTGTGTAGGGTGCAGAGGATGCTGGGTGGGTGTGCCGAATGAGGCGAGGACATCCGCTCCTTCACGCTCAAGCTGTGGAAGATTGCTTAAAGTTTTATTGGTTGTTGTTTGCAAAGCAAAAACTTTACTTTTGCGCGCTTGTCTAACGGAACACAAACTGCCAGCAACTCAATGGCGAATGTGTGGCAAAGTTGCCTTTGATTCCCGCCCGCCCGCTGCCCTGCAGTCATCGTCGTCGTCGTCATCGTCGACGCCGACGCCTAACGGTATGCAGTTGGATTCCTTTTGCTTTCATTTGGCCGCTGTTGCTGTTCATTTTTGTTGTTGCTTTGTTTTCTTTACAGTTATTTTTTTTATTTATTTTATTCATTTTTATATATTTTTTTGTTGTGCAAGTGAACAATTTTGTGTTGTTGAAACTGAAACTGAAACTGCCGTTAGTCAGTCAGACAGCTATGGAGGCAGAGAGAGAGAGCGAGAGAGAAAGAGTGGGAACGAGAGACATTTGCCAAATCGGAATTTGTCCTAACCCCAGAAATGAAGCTATTCAATTTCAAGTTGTTGTTGATGCTGCTGAAGTTGATGTTAAAGTTTTTAGCCGCTCGACTTAAGGTCATCATCAACATTGAGTCCAACTTGGACGGAGTCGTTGACTGTTTCTGTTTCTTACTTTCATAAGCAAATTAATTAAACATTGCTACATACTGTGTTTCTCACTCTCTCTCTCTCTCTCTCTCTCTCTCTCTCTCTCTCTCTCTCTGTCTCTCTGTCTCTTGATAGCTTGTCATGTTCGCCTGCTGACTTCAAAAGTACAGTCAAAGTTGTATCCAGCAATCGATGGCGCACAGAACTGGGCGAAACATGCCCCCAGCCATGTTTCTTAGAATCTGTTGAACAGTTCTAGTCATCTACAAATACTTGTTACTTGCTGCAATATTTTGCGGCAATTCTTCATTCTGTTTTCCAAGATATTCTTAACGCTCTCAATCCGGTTAGCCCAAAGGCTTACAACTTTTAATAGTGCGGGGGGCATTTAATATAAAATTGTATAAACAATGAGTTAAGCTTTCAGCTGCTGCAATTAATGAGTCTGGAATACATTCCAATCCAGTCTTCTTCAAGCTTACATTTATTTGTGTGCTAAAGTTGAAAATTGTTTGGATTCTGCATTAAACAAATGACAAAATGTGCAATTGTCATTTTCATCCGCTCAAGTCCATTAATTTGATACCTACTTTCGTTTAGCGGTCATATTCAAAAGTCATGGATACATTCAATTGCTGTCATTTGATTCATTCAGCCCCAAAATGCTCAGTAAACACTCACACACACACACACACACACACACAATTACTTGGCCCCGCTGGCCGAACAAAAGTTTATTATCCTTTTCAATAGAGGAGCACAAAACGACACATAGCGGCACAAGGGCGGTCTTGCCACGCCCATATGCCCCACGTACTGTGCGGCAGGCAAACGCACTCCCTCCCCCCGACTACACACACACACACATATATATGTATGTATATATGTATATATATATATATATATATGGCACGCTCTAGCGCCCATGCAATGGCACTTAATGGCCACACACACACACATATATATACACTCACACATGCACACATTTACACTCCCACATGCACTCACATTCCCACACTCAAGACATGGTGAAACTTTGAGCAAACTTTTTATATTTATATATGTGTGTGTGTGTGTGTGTGTGTGTATGGGTGTATGTGTGTATGTGTGTGTGTGTTGTGTGTGAAATGTCATTGACGGAAATTGAAACGCACATGACAATCCATTTCATCAGCAGTTTAGTTGCTTTTAGAAAATTTGCTAGCCAGTGGCCAGCTGAAGGCCACAAGAAGCAGGGGAGGACTTATGCACGCCATGTCCTTTCAACGCTGGCGCCACAAGCACACACACACACACACATACACATGTATATATACATATATACAGAGAGATAGAGGCAGACAGACAGAGAGACAGAGATAGAGAGGCAGTCAGCCATTGTGATGTGCTGTGATGTGATGCGAGTGGCAGCCACTAAGCCAAATCAACAAAAATCAAAATTTCAACAACAAAGTCCCTGGCTGACTGTTAAACTTAACCGGACAGAATACGAGCAGCATGCCACAGCCACAGCCACAGCCACAGTCGCAGCAACAGTCGACAGGCAAACGTAGAAACAGAGTGGGAGTCGGAGGGAAGACAAGGGGAAGGAGGGGACTTGGATTGGGATGCTCTGCTTGTGCCGTCTACATGTGGGCACCCAAAAATACAACGAACATAACAATTCTCAGCTGGCAGACACACAGACAGACAGACGGACAGAAAGACAGACAGAAAGACAGAGGCAGAGTGGGAGACAGACGGAACATGCCATAACAGAGCATAATAGAAAAACTGCGTCTGCTGGCAAAACTTGGGGCTGTAAGCCCCTTTGGACGAGCACATTCAAATAGTTATATATCACATATTCATATATTCATTTACACACACAAACACACATATATATATGTATATATATATATGTATATATATGTATATATATATATATGCGTATAATCAATGTCAGTCAATATTTTGCATTTGCTGCTCGACGAAAAAAAAGGGGTGCCAGAAACCAAAGCAAAGCGAAACAAATTGAATTGCAAAGGCAAGAAAAAGAAAAAGAAGAAGAAGAAAATCAAACTGTAAACCAAAATCAAAATGGGAAAATAGCGTGCAATGGGCAGACAACAATAACAAAGCAAATTACATATGCACACCAATACTTGGGCAAGCTGGTTGTGTCTGTGTCTGTGTCTGTGTCGAAGTGAATGACAAGAGCAGCCAACAACAGCAATATTAACAACAACAACAACAACAACAACAAGAACAACAGCCGCACATCTTCTGATTAGTTTCTGCGACGAATCAGGCAACATTAGTCCCAATCTCTGCCTCTATCTCTCTCTCTCTCTCTCCATCTCCATCTCCATCTCTATCTCTGTCTCTGTCTCAATCCCATTTACATCGTGAGTCCCTTTTCGAAATATCATTTGCAGTTGGAGTTTTGATATGTCGACAAAATGGAAGCAAAACATTGCCCCAAAAAAACTGACAACAAAGCAGCGGCAAAGGTCGCAAATATTTACAAAAGATGGCAGCTGACACACAGAGACGAGCATAGTTAAGAAACTATCAACACACAGTCCATGGGTATGGACTCCTCCTCCTTCTCCACCAACAACACCTCCGTCTCCTCCATCCCAAACTCCTACTCCTAAGCGTAAGCCTCAGCCTAAGCTCAAATCAAATTCACATGCTGAGAGCAATATATTGGCTATTAAATACTTTTCAATTAAAAATTTAATAACATTGTCAGTCACACACACACCCACACCCACACACACCCACACACACACACACACACCCACACACACGCACACAAGCACGTCACACAATGCATGCAATGTATCTATGTGAAGCGAACCAAAACGAAAATAATCATCAAAATGAAAATTTGCTTGATTTTCAGGATATTTGGTGTGCATTTTCCTGGACAAATATCAAATCAAATATTAAATGAAACGGACAACTGCTCAAAGGATTGGCCGTAAGAAACTCATTCAGATTAGTAAACAAGGGTTTGTTATGAACGAAACGTAAATATATATATACATATATATATATACATATACATATATACAGTGGCTTGCAGCTTAAATCGCCCAGTGTCTAGCACAAATTTCAATTGCCTGCCATAAACTCATTATACATTATTTTTCAAAAATTCCAAAGACCCATGGCAGGTACATTTATTGATCACCAAAATTAATATATGACCCTAATAAGCTGTGGTTTTTCCACCTGCTAGGTAGGGTTACGTAAAAAAGTACCTCTTTTTAGGTCAGCAGCTTATTTCGCCCAGTTACATTATGGACAGCTGGGTGCCATAAAACCCGGATTTTTTCGTCAGATTGAATATTTTTGGTATAAATAGACCAATCCTCCGTAGTCAGTTTAGTTTTTTCCTACATTTCGGGTGCAACAAGCCAACAAGGACTATGGGCAAAAGGACTACTATTGGTCAACGGAAAATCATCCTGGAACACTTAAAAATCGGATATTCATATCTCCAAATAGCTAAAATGGTCAATCTAAACATTACAACTGTATTCTGCATCATTTGGAGTTCCGTCGACGAAAATCGGACAGAGGACAAGGGCGGAATGGCACCAAACCCGATTTTCACCGAGCAGGACGAGCAGAGGATCATCAAGATTTCAAGGGGAAATCTGAAGTTATCGGCTCAAAAACTGACTCACTAGGCGCAGGATGAAATAAGGAAAAAGTTCAGTGTGGAAACTATGCTCCAAGTTCTGCGCAACCATGACTTTGATGCCCGAGAACCACGAAAAAGGAAATTTATAAGCGCAAAAAATTGTGGGTCTAGGACGACGTTCGTCAAAATCCACTTGGACATGGATTTGGAGTTCTGGAACACAGTCATATTTGAATTTGAGTAAAAATTAAACATTTTTGGCTTGGACGAATGGAATTATGTGTGGCGACACTCCAATACTGAGCTGAGTCCCAAAAACATAAAGGCAACAGTCAAGCACGGCGGAGGAAGTGTCCTGGTATGGGCATCTATCTCGGCAGCCCGCGACTGAAATTTTGTGATTATTGAAACAATAATGGACAAGAATGTGTACTTTGATATACCAAAGGAAAATGTACTCGAAAGTGCCGAGAAGCTAGAATCCGACGTACCTTCCGGATCTACCAGGACAAAAACCACAAGCATTAGTCCGGAATAGTACAGTCCTGTCTTATCTGGAACTGTCCCCACGTGATAATTCCACCGGCCCAGTCTCCAGACTTAAATGTTATTGAAAATTTGTGGGCTCTGCTGGAAAATAACATCCTGAAACACAACATATCCTGCAAACAGGATCTCAAGACTGCTCTGCTGGAGGAGTGGAACAAGATCAGCTCAGAAACTATCCGGAAGCTGGTATCTTCCATGAATAATAGGTTAAGGGAAGTTGTTGAGGCTAAAGGATATCATACTAAGTATTAACATCCTTATTTAAGCTTTTATACGCAAAATATTTAACTTTTTTTTAAAACTGGGCGAAATAAGCTGCATATGTATTTTGGATATGTTTTTAGTTTTTGATTAATTTTAATTAATTAATTAATATTTAAATAAAAACTAAAGTTTCTTTTTCAAATGTGATATAGCATTAAACAAATTGGCATTTCAACATTTTGAATTTGTTTCCTTGTTTAAGCTTTATAGCACTTTAAATTTGTTGCTAGACACTGGGCGATTTAAGCTGCAAGCCACTGTATATATATATATATATACTATATTATAGCTGTATGTTTTACACATAAATTAAGCAATCCTTAAATGGCTTTAATGCATAAAAAGGACCCACAAATAACTGTACAAACTTCAAGTTAAGGTTAAACAGGTTAAGTCCCGGGGTGAACTTTCCAACGATGCTCCTCTTGTGGAATGATTTTCGCAGATTTTCACACGTGTCGCTGCATCAGCATTTTTGCATTAACAGTCCTTAACTCATCCCTATTATTTAAGAAACTGTTTGGATTGTATGAGACTGCTCCAGAGAGGTGTCTTCTGTTCTACTAGCCTCTCGGGTGATCCGTTGTCAGATAAGTTTCTGTTGCATCAATCAGCTCTACGTGGCACAATTCAAATTAAGAGTCCTTCTTGGAGATTTCACATCTCTTGTGCTATTTTTGTTTTTCATCTTTCAACATGCAAAGCGACAGCATTTCCTTGACCCTTGTTTTTCTCCGTCAATCCGTCAGTTTTGACAAGTTTACATCGTCTCCTACCTGTATTTTGAAACTGACGATTTCCCCGTGGTGCAGCCTATTATTTCTATATCAAATGATCTTTTTATAAATTAAATTGGACAAATCCTAATAATTCTTTTCTATTAACAAACAAATAGTTTTTATTACCTGACAATTTCTTAGATTATATCCTCTGTTTGTTCACATTCAGATGCGAGATCTTTAAGGATTTTGGGTATAGGAAAATTCATAATTGCCAGTAATTTTTCGAACATGAATCAAATGCTATAAAAAATTGATAAACCCAAGAAAAAACATATAATTCTCATTAAAAAATTAAATGCAATTATGCAAGTGAGTAACTGTTATATATAAGAAATTTAATCTGACCAGTGTCGGATCATATTCAAATTATGGTTGATTGATTTGGTTGCACAGTGCCTGTGGTAATGTGGCACTAACATGGGAATCTCGTAGGGAAATTGAAATCCTTTGTGCGTGTAATTAATTTTCTCACTGAATGGAGCCACATATCTTCATGGACATGGCTTGAATGCCGACAAGGGGGCAGATGGGCGGCATGCAGCAGCCACCGCAGCTTATTCAGCGGTGTGGCAAGACGGCGGAGGGGGAGTGGCTGCTTAACCATTTGAAATGGCATATTTAATGGCCAGATAAAAAACTGACAAATCATGATGTGTCAGAAAGTTTAAGACAAAGTTGTTAACGTTTTTTTTTGTTTTTTAAGGTGAGCTTTAAAATAAAGAACATTTAATTAATAAAAATAATTAAACAAACTGTACAATTGCGATTGCAAATTTGCAAACATTTGAACAACAGAGTGCGGGGTGGGGTTTGGCGTTGGCGTTGCTGAAGAAGTTGTGCGATTTGCAGTGGCAATTTGTGTGCAACATTCACGCGTGTGGCATGTTGGACGCAAATGATAGCGACTGGCAGCCGTGTGTTGGCGCCTCAATGACCAATTGGGCAGCCAGAAGGTATCAGCTGATTTATAAATCATACACAAGCCCAAAATATTCACACACACTCGCACACACACACACTCGCACACACACACACACATACACAAACAAACAAACATGTGTCAATTTGTCAAAGGCTGTCGGCTAGACTGAGCATTCAGAATATGTGGAATATGGAATGTGTGGGCTGTCTATGTGTATGTGTGTGTGTGTGTGTGTGTGTGTGTGTGTGTGTGTGTGTGTGTGTGTGTGTGTGTGTGTGTGCGTGTGTGTGTGATTTGGAGCTGTAAACATTAAGTCTCTCGAAATTCGGACCAAAGAGAAGCACGCGCGAATGAATTTCTGCTGGCGTATGAAATTTTTACGCAAACACACAATTGTGTAGGTGCTCCTATGTCATTGTGTGTGTGTGTGCGTGTGTGTGTGTGAGTGCCGACGTCAGCATTTGACGAAGAACAAGAAGAAGAACAAGGACGACAACAAAGGGGAAAACGCTGGTTAGGGCAATTGACTAGTTAGGCTAACAGCAGCCAGCCGCCAGCAGCATTTCAAAGCTGGAAAGGATGAAACGAGCTCAAATTGGCAAACGAGCGCCAGGAGCGAGGGAGGAGGTCGGGGGGCAGGCCGGGGCATGTGGGGCGTGGCAGTGTTACCTAATTGTTATGATGCGAATGTCGGCGGTGCGTGCAGAAAGCGAAACAGCCAGAAGTAAAATTAAAGGCACTCTGCGGCCACAGGACGTGGCCAACAGGCGAAATGAAGCCGAAAAGGTTTTGAATAAAACGCAGCAAATTATAACGGAAATTAGGCGCAAAATTAGCTAAAAGCAAGCAACTCAGAAACAGCAGCAGCAGCAGCAGCAAGCAACTCGGAATAAGTTCTTTAACTCGAAGTGGAAAATGGCAGGCAATAGCCAAACACACAACAACAACAACAATAGCAGCAACAACAACAACTAAAACACGTGGCGAATGGCAAATGGCGGCGCTAAAACTTGGGACAAATTAAAATGGCAGCTTCAACGGGCCAAGACTAAACCGCAAGTGTCTGGTCGGGCGGCAAATGGGTGATATCGGTGTGGGATTTGAGAGGGGGGTGGCGGGGTGGAGAATGGCAAGGAGGTTGCGACAGTGGTGGCAACATTCTGAAATGGGCCACTGAAAGTTTTTATCAGCGGCAAAAGCAGCGACGCATAGAGCCAAAATCAAGAAAGTTGCGCAAGGTGAAAACGACAACGTGGCTGCCAACTAATTCAAAAGCGTGTTAAAGACGAGCTCATTAATATGGCGCAGAGCGAGATGGACAGAAAGAGAGAGAGAGACAGGGAGAGGGAGGGGCAAGCACTCGGCTATGACAACAAAAAAAGTTTCACAAGCCAGGTGCAAAAAGGTACTGGAAACAGTTAATACCTGCGACAAGCACAAAAGACGAAGCAGCAGAACTGAAAATTAAAAACAAATTAGAATGCTTGTCAAAGACCACACCACACCACACCACACCACACCACATCCCACCACCCCGCGCACCACACGCACAACCACTATTGTGTGGGACTAACCCAAGCCAAGTTATGAGCGCATCAGCCCCATGACCATGATGTTAATGATGAGTGAGCGAATGGCTGCCACAAAACCTCAAACTAAGCAGCGTAAAGAAAATGTCTGGCAAAAGTGGAAGGCACACCAAAAAAAAAAAAAAAAAAAAAAAACAGAAGAGGAAAAAAATAAAAAAAAATGAAGCCAACTTTTGCAATTTACACTAATTCTGCCGAGCACTCACAAATGGGTGGCTGGGCGATTGTGGGAGAGGAGAGGAGCGGGGTTAATGTTATGCCAACACAGCACAAACGATTTTCGCACAGATAGACAGACACGATGACTAGGTGGTGCAGGAGGAGGAGGGGGACGGGGGTGGGGTTGTGGCAGCAAAAAAAAAATGAACGTTTAAAACATAATGTGCCCAAAAGTAGGCAGCAAAGCAAACTGCTTGCAGCACTTTAATGCGACGTCCTTGAAAGTTCTCAACTTTTGTGCTCAGTGTAATCACCGTCCCAAGGCGATGTCTATCGGAGGCAGCCTCTGCGGCGACGGAAGAGTGCTACAAGCTGCAAAAACTAATAAACACACACATACGTATATGCATTATTCCAAGTACAGCGTCAGAGATTTGCACATCTCTTCTTTAATTTCTCTCTAACTTTTCTTCTCAAATTAAATTAAAATTAGCCAATTTTCTGCACTTGGCCAGATTGGCATCAACCAGGATGTGGCTTGGGCGTGACTAGCCTTTCACAAGGATTCTTGGCGAAGAACGTTTTAAATATGTTTTTTTTTTTCGATAAATCGGAACTGATGTTTTCAGAAAATTAAACCAATAATTTGGATTGGGAGTAGAAACCAAACTAAGCCCAACTACAACAAATAAATATATGAATTTGGTTATTTAAATTGGTAACAGTTATATTTGTAAATTGGTTTGGACAACTTTATTGTTCTAAACAAATATGCAACAACAAAAAAGAATTCTTTTAAAAAAGTCGAAAATTCGTTTGAGGCAAACCGAAAAATGTACGGGATGCATTTTAGCGGCTCGCAACGAGATGGGGCAAGGCAAAAGCCAAAGAATAATGTTCAAGCAGCTAATAAAATTGCGCTCATTAAAGCAAAGCCAACTGCCTTTGGGCTAAAATGTAAAAAAGGTTAAAATAAAAAAGAGAAAACCAAAACAAAGGTGCTCTGTAAAAGAGGAGCCTGCTCCACTGCTCCATTGCACCCCGCACCCCCCCTCCTCCTGCCGAGTGTGTCGGTTTAGCTTCTGCTCGTTATGTGGCACAGTTTATAGCCAGCGGCGGGGCGGACAAACAGAAAGGAAAATCAAAGACAAGAGCGCACCGCAACATTTCCACAACGTCACAAAAGGAAAATCAAAAGTACAAGACTGGTACATGGTGTATGTGTGTATGTCTCTGTGTCTGTGTGTGTGTGTGTGTGTATCTGTGTATGCATACACAGCAGAGATGAAACCATAAAAAAGGCAGACCAAGAGCCACCATTATAAATGTCCTTGCCGAATGTGAGGTGCACATGTTGCCATGAATACAAAATGCAATTCGGTGGCAGCAACTGTGAAGGTGCAGCAACCGTCTCTGCCGCTGCCGCTGCCGGTGCCGCTGGTGCAGCTGCTGGTGCAATTGAAGGCCTGCTAGTTCCACTTGCCGAAAGTCAAGTTGAAAGACAAGGCTGAGGGTCAACTGCTGCCCGGACCCATGAATGAGCTGGAATGGTGCAAGGACAGCAGCCAGGGGCAAGCACCAAAATGGAATGGCAGCGCAACCCGCACACAGCTTGTGTTTTGCCGGCGGGCAAGCAAGCAATACGCACTCGCCACGCCAAGAGGGAAGGATTGGGGGGGGGGGAGGCGCCTGGCGGGGCACAGTTAAGGAGAGGCAGCAACGAGGCGAACACAAAGCAAACAATGCACGCAACGACTTTGAAATTTAAATATACAAACGAAACGGAAAATAAAGAAAAATATCTTTAAGTCGGCCCAAGCCTGAATACGTGGCATGCACCCTTAAAGCGAGATCGCTGTGCGATAAATGTTGCCTATTCTCTCTCCTCGAATGAGGGTACAACTGATGCTTCACATAAGATATCTATATTAGATGTGCCAGATATCTTAGCTTAGTCATAAAGGAAAAACACTAATCGATGGAGCTTTATATTAGTTAATTAGTCATGACCTTTTCGATCCGATCAGGCATATATATATATATATATATATATATATATATATATGTGTGTATATAAATAATGTTCTCTGACATGTGTGACACATTCGGTGACTAAATCATAATACCCTAGGCAATATTAAGCGAAAACGAGGAAGAACATTAACGGTTAGCTCTGTGTGTGTCTGTGTGTGTGTGTGTGTGTGTGTGTGTGTGTGTGTGTGTGGAAACTTTTCACAACTTTTAATAAAGACAGAGACATAGCGATGAAAATTTAGGCAGTGCGCAAAAGTATGCAAAAACATTGCGTGCTTGAAACAAAAATGAAAGCAGCCGAAAAATAAGAGACAGCCGACAACATAAGGCGGCCAAAAATACACGTACACACACACAGACACACACACACACACACACTGGAACACACGGTGTGTGAATGTGCCTAAATATGAGCATTTTTGAGTGGAAAGTGCCAAAGTCAGGACAAGCCAAGCACCATGAAAGTAACAACACTGCGCCTAATGAGCGCACTCAAGCATGTATACATTATATACATATACAAATACATATATACATATATATACATATATATATATAGATGTATGTGTCTGTTAGCTAATTTTGTTCGCTCTGCCGCGCCCACACCCTCAAAACAGTGGCAGGCAACGAGCTGAAGCCGTGTCCAAAGAGTCAAGCGAGCTGCTCATGTCGGTCCAAGTAAGCATGCAACATTGTTGGCATATTTTCATATGCAACACACACACACACTAATACACATAGAAATATACACCAGCAGCGGCAGAGAATTATGTGTAATTAAATAAGGCACAAGACAACAGCGAAACACGAGTTACAAAAATATGAAATTTGAAATATGAAATATGAAATATGAAATATGAGATGAATGCAGCATTTTACAATTATCAGTAAATGCACAACAATAAAGTAACCAGGGCAGAATGAAAGTATTCCAGGGCTGCAAAAAACAATAAACGAATGATTTCAATAAATACAAGTTGAGTGAGTGAAGAAAATATCTTCCCATGAATAACCTAAAAAGTCAAAGTGAATTTCAATAAATTAAAGTTAGCAGACTTGTTTGGGGCAGAAATAAAATTTAGTTTTACCTGATATAAAACTTAATTTGTAGCCAACTTTCAATTGTGTGGAACTCAGCCTAAAACGTTTAGGCCAATAACAAAATACTTGAAATCTGGAATCTTTCGATTGATTTGCCTGTTTTTTTTCCATTGAATCCTTAAAGCAAATTGAACTTGCGACGTATTTTGGGTTATTTTTAACACTCGAGTGCAAAGGTAAGCGCCAGATAATAAATGAGATGATATGTATGACTGCTCCTGCTCCAGTTCCTGCTCCAGTTCCTTCACCAGTTCCTGCACCAGTTCCTGCTCCTGTTCCTGCTCCCTGTACGGATAGCTACTAAGAAGATGGCCAAGGTAAGAGCATTCAGAGCAACGACGCCCTCGCACTTTGGATGATGGTCAGCGTCTACTTTGTGCATGTGTGTGTGTGTGTGTGTGTGACTGTGTGTGTGTGACTGTGTGTGTGTGTGTGTGTGTGTGTTTTTTCTTGCCTTATTTGTACAAGTTAACGGGCAAAACATTTACTTACGGACATAATAAAAGTTTACTTGGTAGAGTTGCACAGAAACAGCAACTGATACATAAAAGTTCCCTCTCCGTGTGTGTGTGTGTGTGTATCGTGTGTGTGTCGTGTATGTGTGTGTGTGTGTGCATCGTGTGTGTGTGTGTTTACTTGCCTAGCAGCTGTAAGTTCTGGCATTTGTTTATACACGTTAGCTACCTACGTTATTTGCTTAGACAACCCAATCATATTAAAAAGTAAAGTCAACTTCAGTTCAAAAGCTACAAATCGTTGCCACCAGCGAGTCAGTCCGTCCGTCTGTCTGTAAGTGTCTGTAAGTGTGTGTGTGTGTGTGTGTGGGTGTGTGTGTGTGTGTGTGGGTGTGTGGGTGTGTGTGTGTGTGTGTGTGTGTGTAATGCGTGTAAATCGTACGCTAGACTAGGTCAAATGCCTGTCAATCGCAGAGCAACGATAATTGGGTGACAACATTTCAGTTCAACATTTAGTTGAACGAATGGAAGAGGAGCACATCTGTAAGATGTAATTAATCCATAATTAATCCGTGCTACATAATCAAATTGTTGTAGCAACAAATTCAACGCTATTCATACAAAATGCAACAGTTTCAAATTTAGCTGCTTATCGAATTTGGAGCTGGGGCGCCATCGCCTGGTTTTCAACTCTGTTTCATCGCGTCTTTGTTTGTTTGCTTGTTTTTTCTGTTTTTTTGTTTTTTGTTTTTTTTTTGTTGGAAATGTTGTAAATAGATTTACTATAGGGTTGATCATAAATATTAAGTAAGCTCAAGCAAATAGCTTAGGCTGTCCATTGAAGCAGCCATAAGAGAGAGAGAGAGAGAGGGAGGGACGGACACGGACACGGACAGGACATGACTAGAAAATCGAATATACTTAAGAATCCAAATGGGCACAGATGTGCACACCTGAGTGAACCAGTGACCCTCTGCTCTCCGCCGAAATGGAATGCTCTCCAGTGCCCAACAAGCCCCACATGGCAATCGAAATGACTGCCAGGGCTGAGAGTTGGTCTGAGCTGAGCTGAGCTGAGTTGAGTTGAGTTCAGTTGAGTTGAGTGAGTCTTTGACTGGCGTGCTTAGGCAAATGACATTGACAAAATAAGCAGATACAAAGATATAAAGAAGACGACACAGACTGAGATGGAGATGAAAATGGAGATGGAGATGGAGACTGAGACATAGACTGAGACGGAAAGGGAGAGGGATAGGGAGACGGAGGGGGAGACTGCGATGGAGACAACGCCAAATACAGAGCCAAGGACAATGGCATTAACAAAGATGGGGCATAAAAGAAATCGTCTTAATTTCACTTTGTTTATGCTGAGTAATAACGAATTATGCAAATTATTTTATAATAAATTTATGCCAAGGCGGGAACAACGACGGCAACAACAACAATAGCAACTGGAAAGGAATCGAACGCACAAACGAGCACAGAACGAGAAAATAAGACACAAGGCAAAGCGATGGGCGACAGACGACAAACGACAGACGGACAAACGACAGACGGACAAACGACAGACGGACAGACAAAACGAACGAAACAACAAGGCAGTAGACGGAGGATGGAGGATGGAGGATGGAGGACGGAGGATGGAGGATGGAGTAAGGCGGACCGAGGAAGGCGGACGGAGGATTGAGGACGTCGGACGGAGGATTGAGGACGTCGGACGGAGGTAGGCGGACGGACATGGGAACGATAGGGAATAAGGCAGATAACAACGTTTAGCACAAGGCGAGAAGAGTTGGCGTTGACTTTGGCCAATGGGGGCGTGTCTCTAGATTGTGCGGCTGTTAGCTGCTATTGCTGGCATTGCTGCTGCTGCTGCTGCTGCTGCTCTGCTGCTCTGCTGCTGCTCTGCTGCTGCTGTGGTGGCTTTGTGAAACAGGGCTTTGTTCTCTCAGCCCGGCACACACCCGTTTTGGCCATGTTTCGATAGCTGGCTTTTTAGGGAGCGCTGGAACGCGCGTGTGACCAAGTATGCATGAAAATCCAATTTGCCTGCATGTGATGCTGTTACTGTTGCTAGTCCGGACAGGCACGGTGTGCTGGGTTAGCTGGGGTAGGGGGCGTGGCATGGGGGGGGGGTCTGGTATGTAGGGCGGGTGCTCAAAGTGCGGGCAACACGTAGCAATCAAAGTGAAAACAAGGCAACAGCACGGGAAAAAAAACAAAAGGAAAAAATAAAATTTAGCACACGAAATATTTCAGTTATATTTATATAATGTATTATTTTGTGCTTTATTTTTGGGGCACACAAGACCAGATGCACACACAGTGATAGCTAGAGCGAGAAAGAAAGAGAGATAGAGAGAGCGAGACAAATAGAGTGGGAGAGAAGACACGTGATTGTGGCAGCAGCACGGACGCTCGGCTAATCGGAATGTGTGTACAGTTAGTCACAGCGCTTAATGCCTTGTTTGTATTTGGAATGGTTGCACCAACACACACGCATATGTTGCAGTTGCTCATGCCACGTGACACGAACGCGCACGACGCAGCGATACGTGTGATCCCGATTAATTTAATTCATTATACGTATTTTACATTTCAAAAAATAATTATATTTTAATTTCAAACATCCACTGGGAAAAGAGGAAAAAACATTGCTCAAAATTCCACAAACTCAACGAGAAAATTGTGTTTTGGAAACTGCGAATCTGAACAAGAAGGTTTTTTATAAGATTGAGTTCCCTGTAAACCATTAATTACACTTCATTCATCCGGTTTAATTTATGATTATTTTGTTAAGTTAACTTAAAGTTAACAGTAAACATAGCAATTCAAAAGAAGCCCCGACTGTGGATTATGATTTTAATTTTAAACTTTTACAAAAATTATTATTTTTTTTTTTTTTAAATTTTAGTCTAAATAATCGATATTATTAACTTCATTGCTACCCATGGCTAAAAGTGAAAAGTAAACAACTTTATTTAACAGTGGAAATAATATTTGCAAGTTGTTTGTTTTTTAATGAAATGTGATGGAAATCGCCAATTGTTTAATTGCGTCAATATTTATTATACTGGCTATTAGAGAAGTTTGCAACAAAATTAAGAAAAGCTTTCGTTGAAATTAATTAATTATGTTTGACAGCATGCAAACTGAAAGGTGCATGTTGCCCCAAGCAGATCCTGGCAGCTTTGACGCACAATAAGCTAATAACGCACTTTTTCTATGTATTAATATATAAATATACATATATATATATATATATATATATATATATATGTATATGTATATAAAGTTGAATACCATTCTCAATATTCAATTGTAGTACATTATTTAATTGAGCACTCAAGTGGATGGGCTTTTGCCTTAAATACGCCTCTCAACTGTTTCAAAGGATTTTAACTTAAGATTTGCCCAATATTTGTGTTCTACGGCAAGGATATTCCGGTTTCGGCGAGAGCATTAATAATCCTGTTTTTATTGGGCGATGCTGAATTGAATTATTTGTCAACTGGCTGCCAGCTCACCTGACAGCCCGGCAAGTGACAGCTTCCAAATTGTCAACCACAAGACGTTAGAGACGGGTGGGGCCGGGGGCCGGGGGCATGGGGCATGGGGCATGGCAGCCTGCTCAAGCGACAAGACAAATGGGCAGCTGTTTGTGGCTGGCTGCGACTCTTGCCAACTTGGGTTGCATAATGGAATTCGCGCATAATTGGTATAGCTTCGAGTCACATAAATAAATAAAATTCGGTCTGATTGCGCTTATCGATGAATATACATACATACATACATACATAAATATATATATATATTTATATATATGTGTGTGTGTGTGTGTGTGTGTATTCACTTAAACGCTTTTCACTCCACGCTGGACGCCAAAGAGACTCACTTTGTCTGGCACTTTGGCATTCATAAAACAATATTTTTTATGAGCATCGATGGCATATGCCATAAAACCGGATCCAGCGGAAAATGAAGCGCTTAAGGGTAACGGCGTTAAACGTACCAGAAAACTACACTGGCCAGCTGGCCATGCCTCTGTGTCCTGGCCAAGGACAGCGACTTCGACTGCGACTTGAACTTGGACTTGGGTCTGTGTTGTCTGCTGTGCCAAACAATATAATAAAAAAAACAACAAAAAAAAAAAACAAAAACAAAATAGGAATACAAAAACACAAAACGCAAATACAAAAACAAAAAAAACAAACAACAAAAACAGAAAACAAAAAAAAAATAAACTCGGCAATGGCAATCCTTTTGTGTCTATTTACATTTTTATTGTCGGTCGCTCGTAAAAAATCTGATTAAATACCACGTAATAGATCCCTTTGGTGGCAGAGAGTGAGAGATAGCATACGCCCTGGACGCTGGCTGCCATTATGTGGATGGTGGATGGTGGATGGTGGTTGGAGCGGGGCAGTGGTGTTCCTGGTACTTGGTGGTTGCCTTTTTATACTGTGATTGGGGTTGCTGGAACGCTCTGAACGGGTTAACGGTTGTTAAATTACATTCAATAAACAAGCAATGAATATTTTATTGTTGCCTTCAACAAATTTTGTTTTGGCAACAAGGTGGGCCAAATAATTTATGATTTAGGGCCTGGCGTTCGACCAGTTCGGTCCAACTCACTCCTGCCACCTCCCAACGTTGAACGAGCAACGTTAACAAGGACAGCAAAGAACATGAAAGCAGATTGATTTACGCATGAATGGCACAAATCTCGTTTTAATAGAATCATTTGGTTTTATAACACTCATCGGCATAGGGCAGCCAACACCCCCGCCCCGCCCCTCCCACCCCACCCATCGACGCACAGTAGGCCCCTGGCAGGAAAAGCGCTGAAAAAAATTGAAAATGTTGCCGATGGCGTTTTATGAAATAAATACATGCATCTGTGAAAAGAATGTTCGTGGATTGCGCAATATTCGAATTACATAAATAATTTGGGTGCGCTTTTCTTTTAATCAGTTTGCAGCAAAATTCGCAACATTTGTGCAAACAGAAAAAAAACAACAATATTAATAAAAAAATTCACTATTCAATTTTTTTTTTTATGTAGAAGAGCAGAGCCCAAAAATAGTATTTAAAAAAATCCGATTTTTTTGGGCAGTCGTGTTGAGGCTTAGCGAGTTTTCCTTATATATGCAATTGAAATGATGAAAATATTTTTGTGTACCATTGGAAGAGATGATTTTTGCAACAAAAACAACCAAAATGTTCCACTATATGAAACGGCCTAGTTGCCAGCGAGAAGCAAACAGCAACCAGAAGCGACCAGACCAATCCTCCTGATTGGTCCTCGCCGCATCCCTTTTTTATAGAGTCCCTAAGTTATGTTGCTCCATAAATTGACTGAATTGTTGTATTGAATTTTAATCGCTGTGGTTAGCACTTGTCCGATTTAACTGATTTCTCCTGGTCGGTTTAAGCACAGCTACTTGAAATGAAATAATTGCAATTTAAATATTTATTTCAAAATATACATTCAATTCGGAGCAAGGACATTGCAGGAGCAGACAAATATTGCGTATACGAAACATTTAAGACAAGAACTTAATACGGACAATTGTAAATTGTTTTGATTTGTTTGACATTTATATTGGTATCAAATGTGAAATAAAATAATGTTGCACTCATTCAATAACAAAATTGACTGAAAAGACAAACTTAATTAAACATGTCAAGAGTTGCAGCTGCAACAAGTATGAGTTTGAAATCGTGAGTGGCATCTTATGTGTTATGTGGCCAATGCTTAAGAGCTTAGATATAAAAATTAACAGAACATTAAACACTGCTAAGGATACACTGTGTACAGTTACTCATTCTCATCCTTGACAGTTGGAATTTTAACGATGTCCTGCATCTTGATATTATGTCCACTTCTATCTTGTTTTACGACAACCAAACTGGGCAACAGAGTTGCAAAAATGCTTCAAGCTGAAGCTTATGAGCTGTATGTGTGTGTGTGTGTGTCTGTGTGTGTGTGGTTGTGTGAGTGTGTGTGTATGTGTGTGTGTGTCGCCAAAGAACCAATTTCTTATGGGAACGCCATAAGAAAGCAGCGAGAGTTTTTCGGCGAGTGGCAGCTGAATTTTTATGTGCTTCGGCAATTGCCATTTTTAATTGCTCTTGGTTTTCAAACATTTACTGCTGCAAATGAGCCGAGACTGAGGCGTTGAGATTTATGGCTTTCACACACACACCCACCCACACACACACACACACAGAGGCACACACATACACCATTTTGAACTCTTTGCCGATGTATTTTGTCGTTTATTCAGGCAACTTTGTCGTTGGCCAAGCCAACACATCTAAAAGCCCGAAAACACAGTTTAATTTATGTACTCACTTAAAACCACAAAAACAACAAAAACAACAAGAACAACAAAAATAAGAAAAAACAACGAAACGCCGGCAACAAACTTGACATGTTTATGAATAAAGCCTTGCGAAACGTTGTTGCTAATTGAACAAATATTCACTTTCCAGGGTGGAGAAATTGAGGATGTGTGTTGACCAGCAGATCTTCTATCTGTTAACTGGTTCCCTTAAATCTCGTTTACGCTTTCTTTTGCATATATTTTATATGTACAGTGACTCTCATAGGCTTTTGAACGGTGTCTAGCAAAAAATTTAAAGTGCTATAAAGTTTAAACAAGGAAACAAATTCAAAATGTTTAAATGCCAATTTGTTTAATGTTATATCACATTTGAAACGGAACTTTAGTTTTTATTAAAATATTAATTAATTAATTAAAATTAGTCAAAAACTGAAAACAGAACCAAAATTCATGTCTCAAACATTTTGAACAGTCTTAAGAAAAGTTAAATTTTTTGGCGTATAAAAGCTTAAATAAGGATGTTAATACTTAGTTTGATATCCTTTAGCCTTAACAACTTCGCTTAACCTATTTTTCATGGAAGATACCAGCTTCCGGGTAGTTTCTGGGCTGATCCTGCTCCACTCCTCCAGCAGAGCGTTTTGGAGATCCTGTTTGCTGGATATCTTGTATTTTTGGATGTTATTTTCCAGCAGAGCCCACAAATTTTCAATAACATTTAAGTCTGGAGACTGGGCCGGTGGAATTATCACGTGGGGACAGTTCCAGATAAGCCAGGACTGTACTATTCCGGACTTATGATGGCGGTCTTTGTCCTGGTCGATCCGGAAAGTGCGTCGGATTCTAGATTCTCGGCACTTTGGAGTAAATTTTCCTTCAGCATATCGAAGTACACATTCCTATCCATTGTTGTTTCAATAATCACAAAATTTCCGCTACCGGCTGCCGAAATAGATGCCCATACCATTACACTTCCTCCGCCGTGCTTGACTGCTGCCATTAAGTGATTGGGATTCAGCTCAGTATTGGACTGTCGCCACATATAATTCCATCCGTCCTGGCAAAAAATGTTGAATTTGTACTCAAATTCAAATATGACTGTGTTCCAGAACTCAAATCCTTGTCCAAGTGGATTTTGACGAATGTCATCCCAGACCCTATATTTTTTGCTTTTACAAATTTCTTTTTCCGTAGTTCTCGGGCATTAAAGTCATGGTTGCGCAGAACTTGGAGTACAGTTCCCACAATGAACTTTTTCCTTATTTCATCCTGCACCTATTGAGTCAGTTTTTGAGCCGATAGCTTAAGATTTCCCCTTGAAAACTCGATGATCCGCGGCTCGTGCTGCTCGGTGAAAATCGGGTTTGGTGCCATTCTGTCCGATTTTCGTCGACGAAACTCCAAATGATGCAGAATACAGTTGAGGTGTTTAGATTAACCATTTTAGCTATTTGGCGATATGAATATCCGATTTTTAAGTGTTCCAGGATGAGTTTCCTTTGTTCAATGGTAGTCCGTTTGCCCATTGTCCTTGTAGGCTTGTTCCACTCGAGATGCAGAATATAACTAAACTGACCATAAAGGATTGGTCTATTCTTACCGAAAATATTCAACTTTAGGCAGAAAACCCGGGTTTTCTGCCACCTAACTGTCCATAAAGTAAATGTTCAAAAGGTTTGAGACCATAAATTGCGGTACTTTTTTACATAACCCGACCTAACGGGTGGGAAAATCCCAGTTTATTAGGGTCACATATTCATTTTGGTGGTTAATATATCTACCTGCCATGGGTCTTTGGAATTTTTGAAAAATGTTACATAATTAGTTTATGGCAGGCTATTGAAATTTTTTCTAGACACCGTTCAAAAGCCTATGAGAGTCACTGTATATTTAAGTGATTTAACATTTTTTATTTTTTTTTTTTATTTTCTTTTTGCAATAATTAAATTAGTTAAGGGGATTTTTGTGTCTGGAATCTGTTTGGATTTACATTTCACAAGTTTAAGTTAAAATTCATTAAAATCATATTCAATCTGCCATAAATTGTGGCCAGCTATTCGCACCAATTGTATTACAGTAGTGTGGCAAAAAGTCGTCACATAACAGTGCCGCATTTCCTGTTGCACAAACACATTGCAGAGTTGCTGTCGCTGTTTGTTTGTCTCATTACTTTTAAGTTTCATGTTTAGTTTTGTTTTTTTTTTTTTTTTTTTTTGTATGTGTGGCGGGAATTGTATAGAAGCTGCTGCTGCTGCTGTTGTTGCCAGTGTCTCTGCCATTTAATTATTTCGAAGCAACGCGTCGCAGGGGCAACATTGCGCCGCCTACAGGCGACAGCCAAAGCTGAACGAGGCCAAAGCCGCAGCAGGCGGCGCACATCCAGCGTGCTTGTTATTACTATTATTATTACGGTTATTGTTATTTTACAGCATTTTAACTTATTTTTATTGCACACTGCGATCCGGACACTGGCAGTCCGGATGGTGGTCACTGCGCAAAGTTGCCAATGGCCAAAGTTGTTTGTCAACTAAGGAGTTGCCTATTAAATGTACTTAATATGAATGCATTCATGAGTCGCTTCAACTAAAAACCAAGTCCAATGAATAACACAAAGTGCACATCAAAGTAATAAAAGCTTGAAAAGTTGTCAACAAGTGCTGCACATCAGCTGGAACATTGAGCACATTGAGTGATTGCCAATTATTTATTATTTATAATAATTTCGTATACAGATAGAAAAACAAGGATTCGGAAAATGAGACATATAAAATGGACACGGACTTACATTCTGTTTATAGTGTTCTCCTTCTATACCCACCCAACCTTGTAGGAATCAACCATACTTTTGGAGAAGCCTGTGGTAAACCTAAGGTGCCTTTAATAAGAACAAATTAATTCATATTTGTCTCTTCTATAACTAAATTGAAAATTCAATTCATAGCGATAAGATTTCACTTACTCTACTATAATTTCATACTTAAATTATGGTAGATTATTTTACTTTTAAATTTAACAGTATGTGTGCATTTCTAGGGCGCTCTATTTCTGATTATTGCATCTCATGATCCGCAGATAATAATTATGAGTAAAAATAATCTTAGAATACTCACACTGTAGACTAAGTAGTCACCTAGCCAAGCTAGGTATAATTAGTAGCGGACTCTGTGAATGTGAGGAGGAATCCTCCTCAAAAGATGTAACATCCTAGGGATGCATGTCATGATAAACAAGGACATAGTAGCCCTCAACCCAATAAAGATTCTAGCATTTGTGCAGGAGCTTGGGTTGATGGAGGAGCTTTAAGCCCAGAAGGGGCCACAATAGATCCATCAGGTCGCAGTGCACACACCCCCAACCTAAAAATAATAATAAATTTCATGATCCGAACACGTCTGGCTTTGCCGTACTCACTACCGTAATATCCTTAATGATCCATCGATGTCAGCAGACCTGTCGACATAGATTAAAGATGCAACAATTCGTAAAAAAGCGCTCAACTAGAAAATATGATAAAAATTTATAAGTTTCAAATTTATTATGACTTAAGATCAAAATTAATTTTTAATAACTATTACATTACAGCTTTCAAGCTATGCACCCTTTTATATATTTTTTATTTTTTCTTGCAATGCCTTGCCGATACACCAAAACTGCTTCAGCGCATTGCACTTTGCCTTTTTATTTAATTATGTATTTTAATTCTGCACACACACACACACACTTTACACCACCACTAACACTTGACACACTGCACTGCCAAAATTCCGGTAATGGGTCACAATTTTCACTAAATCCACCTGGGGTGGATAATTTTCCAAATGATATCGCACTTAAAAGTGTTCACCAGCTTCGGATTTTTTCACGTGGCACAAATTTTTGCACAAATTTTTCTTAGTGCTTCTGGCATCGACCGCAGCATGCAGAAGAATAAAGTGCATTCTGAAAGCGCAAGCGCAGCAGACTTGAAAGCTCAACGGCTCAAGTTTCCGTTAGAAAGCTCGATGTCGCAAATTTGCGCTAGAAAGCTTTCTAACGCTTCGTAAGCTGCACCAACTGATCAGCTGATACGATAAACTTATGTTATTGACATATGTCGAGCTTTTATTTATTTATTTTTTTTCCTGGAAACATTTCACTATCCATTATTAAATCATTATTGTGGGAACGAAACAGACACAGCAGCTGTTAATTTGTAATTTAATTTTGTAATTTTAATTTTACTTCAAGTTTTAGGCGCAAGTAGACTTCGAAATTTATGGTTATTGCTAACGGATTGATGATCGATATGACCTTGAACCAGTTGTCGCAGAACTCGAAAACCTCCTCTACGAGGGTTCGGCTGAGATTCTTAGGCAACTCAACCATTTCCCCAAACTGCAACGAACAGGAATCGAGTAAAGTTTGTATAGTGATCGATATCCTAGTTGATGGACTATTTTTGCCTTTCTACTTACGGTCAGCATATTGGTATATTGGTGGCTTGGTACGCTTGGCGAACAAAAATTAAATGCACAATTTCATACAATCCATCAGCCAACTGTAGCAATTTATCTTATCTAATCTTATATGTCACATCTTATCTTATAATGCATCATTATTATTATTAAATATGATATCATATAGCCGATCAGTTTGATGGTAGCTTATCAGCTTTTGGAAAGTTTGCACATGCATTTTGTCGATAAAGATATATATATATAAATAAATAGATGAATAAGAACCTTATGCGATTAAGTGATAAGATTGCCCGTAAGATATATGTTTTATATACGTTTAAAGCATTAGAATATTCATATTGACTTCATTTCATTTCCAGCTCTGGAGCTCTAATAGCTTGCTCCAGTCCGTGTCATCATGCATCATGTATGTATGCACAATCTGAATCAATAAGAACACAATAAGGATATAAAGGCTTAATTGTGAATGCATTCGACAAGTACAGGGTACAAAGCTGAATATTTTCGAAATGACGCTGAGAGAGTCGCCCTTCTGTTCCTGCTGGGAGTGACGTGGCGCTAAGTGCCGACAAGATCACAGACACATGGAAATACACATAGAAACAGAGATAGTTCAACACAGACACTGACGCAGACACAGAAGAGTGCCACAGAGCATTCGGTATACGCAGCGTGGTCCTGGTAGCCCGGTGGCCCGGTGGAGTACATCGCCAGCAGATGGCAGCTGCTGCTCTTTCACTGAACACCACTTGACGCTGCTGCTTAAAGATGTCCGTGGCACGACAATGAAGTGGCGCAGTCATCGCAGTTGCAGTTGCAGTTGTGGGCATGGCCTGAAGTTGGGGGCGTACACTTGGGATAGAGCTAGGACTGAGACCAAGACTGAGTCCAGACAGAAAGAACAAAGAGAGGGAGAGAAATAGAGAGAGAGGGAGAGGGAGAGGGAGAGAGATGGAGGGAAAGTCTTTCATATTTAAACTGACAGTTTATTGTGCTTTTCATTACAATTTTGTTTGTTAGTTTTATTTTGCCAAACAAAACTCAACGATGGCTGTTCCTCGCTGCACTCTGCTGCGCTCTAACCCAAGCAGAATGAGGCAACTGGTTGGAATGGGAGGGGGGGGGGGGGTTGGGGGCAAACGGAACAATGGCGAGCAACGCACTCGAGCATGGAGTCAAAATGTTGAGCTGCAGTCGCCGCTGGGACCCCGTCTGGCCCCAGTGCGCCATTTTAGCCCAAACGGAAGTCATAAAAGACGCGATTTTTGCTCTGCCTCTCTCCCGTTACTCCTCTGCACGTCACCCCGCGTCCCGCGTCCCGCGTCCCAACAACACTCCAACACTCCAAGCTCAGCGCCTTTTGATGGCATCGCGCGCAACGACAAGAACAACACCAATAACAATAACAATGCCACCATAATTTCTCGTTTAAAAGCAAAAGCCCACTACGGAAAGATGGTGTTGACAAGAATGAGAATCAGAATGAAAACGAAAACGAAAACGAGACGCGAAACGCGAAACGCGAAACTCGCTGAAGAGGGACTTCACTGGTTGACAGAGGGACAACCAGTGAGGGAGACAGTATAACAACTACCAGTGACAGACAGAGAGAGAGTGAGAGATAGTGAGTGAGAGTGAGAGAGATGTCAGCCTTAGATTTTAATAACGCGCCGCAGATAATGCCGATAATTTATATAAATTTATATCGCGCCCGCTTAATTGAGTGGGGCGACAAGATGTCGAGAAAATTGCACTGGAACAGTACAGTAAGAAAAGCAAAGAAAAAAAAAAAGAAAAAAAAACTAAACAGAATGGAAAACTGAATAGAGCTCAATTCGGCACGGCAGGTTTGGAAAACTAACTACATTTTCTCATAGTTTTTGCTGAGCGTATTTATGGCACCGCCAGCGACGACATCGATCATTAATCAATTGCCCAAAGCCTTTCGAGACCAGAGCCAGAAGATGATGTTGGCAGCGTTTGGGTGGCCAAAACTTATTATTTTCAACGGATGGGGGAGGGGGACGTTCAGCGGGGAGCGAAAACTCTGACAATCAAAAAACAGAGAGTACAACTTATGGAAGCCAAAATTAGCGTGTTGCATCGAAATTGTGGCTCAGTTTGGTGGATTAAGTTAATTAATAGTCTGAATTCTATATTTAAAATAACTTAGAATAAAATATACGTATTTAACTAAGTTCCTCTTTATGTAATCCACGACACGATTATTAAAAATTTATTATGTGCATAAAATCAGCAAAGGTTAATCCAAATTTTGTAGTTACTAAACTCAATTAGTGTGTGACAAGAAAGAGCGATTATATTTAGTATTCCGTCTACAAACTTTTAAATTTATATTAATAATTATTATTATATATAACACAGCAGCATTTGAGTTTAGTTTGGCTTTTTTACATACATATATGTACATAAAAAAACGAACAGTTGTTAACTTGTTGCCGGTTTTCGATTATGTCCTGCTATGAAATTGTTATGTTAATAAAAATGATATTATTTGGGTTTGAAGGAGATAGAATTACATTAAAGCTAAACATGTTAATATAAGTTGCTTATCTAGACAAGGAGTATATCATAGTCGGGACAGGATGTAGTCGAAAGCACTGTAGCGTGTAGTATGAATTTTATTTGGTTTTATTGCAGGACATGAATGTGTAAAGCAGTGAATGATGGAATGAATAATGTGGTCTGGTAGCCAAAGGTGGCAACTGCTGTTGCCATGGGGCACAATCGAAAAACGACTCCAACTCCAACACACACACACACACACACACACACACACACACACACAGTCGAGTCCAATCCAGCTCAGCCTCACATTCTATGGGCAATATCGAACAGCTCCTTCTACTTAAGTATCTGCCTCACTCTGTGGCCAAATAGAAACGGATAATGATGAGTCTGTGTATTGGGAGTTATCGCAATATTTCCAGCGTTTTTATTAAACCAACCAAGATACACACGCATATTGTGTTAAAGAGGAACTATGCCAGCTCCCGGCAAAGGGCCCAGTTTGTGCCCTTAAATCTGTGCGTGCTTCCCTTCGTGTTCTCCAGTGACGCATCCTGGCATTTCCTTTGCCACTTGTTACCATAGTTTTGCTTGGATTAAGCTTTGTTGCATGGAATACACAAATACACTTCTTAGGTAGTTATTTTAGCCGTATTCTCCATGAGAACTAGGCTCTTTGCTATATATACATATGTATGTACATCAGCTGGCCAACATGTGTACAATCCGCATATTTTCTTTTAATTTACAAGGATATTTGCAAGGGTATATAACCTTCGGCCAGCAGTGCCTAGGTTAGCTGTGCTTTCTTGTTTTTCAAGTAAAATTTAAGTTGTATTTTCATTTTTATCCTTCGGTATTTTTTGTTGTTTTTTTTTCTCTCTTTTTTTCTTTTGGTTTGCTGCTCTTTTTAAAAAGCAGACAAAAGCAAATACACAGCCTCGACTAGCTGGAAGATGGCAGTTTGAAAACTAAGGGCAGCAACTGCTCCTCAGCCCATATCCTGGCCACCACTTTGGTTGGCTCGTTGCTTTTAGAGGGTTTCCTTAGCAATTTTCTTTAAACTGTGAGTTTTGGGTTTGCCATCTTTGTGCAGTTGCTCAACACTTTAACAGCTTGTGAAGGCTCGGGTGGCGGTCTTTTGTGCTCAAGTCTACACGCAGCTGTCAAATCACAATAGTTGCTAAGAATTTCCATTAACTCATTTTCTTTCACTCATTTTCACAGCATTGCCCCATGCTTGTGTGTGTTTATGTGCGTGTGTGTATGTGTGTGTGTGTTTATTGATTGTGCAAAGTGTTTGCTGCAGTCAAAAGCGAGCTGCTGGACTCGGTGGTGCGGGGCCTGGTGGTTTTCTTGTTGGCATGGCTTGAAACGTTACCATTGTTATAACAAAATAATGACTTTCATACACTTACTTAGTTGCATTCAGTGCGCACTCACACTAATAGCCCCGACAGACAAGCTGACGCGTACACATGCAACAGCTGAGCAGAGTCAAACAGTGTCGGTTGCAAGCCACTGCGGCATAAACTGTTTGAAATGCCTCAAACTCGCTTGCACTTGTCGCGTAATTCAATATGCACAAGTCCTCTCAGCACTCTTGCAACATTTGCCTTTTTATGCGTATTGTGTGTGTGTGTCTTTCTGAGCACTTTGTCATTTCTTGCATTCGTTGGCTTTCTAACAATATTCTTGTAAACTGATAGCCCGGTACGGTTAACTGCAGCGTTTAAGCTCCGTTTGCCTCGGCTAACTGGAGTTTCCAGTTCTGACTTACTTCCCTCTCACACATCTCACATGGGCGCAGTCATAAATGCATAAATACCTCAAGTTCCACTTGTCGCTTTTGGCCATCCTTTTATTCAGTCTTTTACCTCAGGCCATCTGCCACGCAAAGGAATACAATTTGTTTTCCAGTGTAGCTAAGACTCTCGTATTTTCTTGTTTTTTTCTATTTATTATCTTTTCATTTAAGTTTTATTTTTATTTACAATTTTTGTTGTTGCTATTTTTTTTGTGCATTTTTCGGGTCTGTGCACTCGGCTTCTGCAATTTGGTTAACGCAATTTCAGACAACGACGAAATGCTTAAAAATTCGAAATTCAATCAATCCACAAGGCTTTGTGTTTTTTTCACTCTGCCAGTCTTGACAGCCCCCCCCCCCCCACCCAGTCCACCCACCTTGCCGCCACCCCGCACCACCATCCACCCTTCCGGCTTAGCACTGTCCGTTTTTTTCTGTTGTTATTAATATCGTTGTTGTTTCTGTGTTTTGTTATTTTGTTCTTGCACTGCAATTGTATCAGCCACGTTCTTTGTTCCAGAGCAACCAAGTCAAAAACAAAGAGCCCCCTGGTGAGCGGGGCGCGGCGCACTGGTAAATACATTGAGCCAAAAGCCAAGGGCCGCTTAACCCGTAGCAACAAAATTACTAAAAAAAAAAAAAAATAAATAAAAAATAAAAAAAATTACTAAAAAATCCAAAAACAACTGCAGAATAAATTAAATACCCTTACATACACCAGAACGAGAGTCCACTCGATCACAACTAGACAACATAATCAATTTGAAAATCCACCGATTGTTTCGATTTAAAAACTATCACTATTGGCTCTAAAACTATTATTTATTAATAAATGTGGTTCGATATAAAATCAAACTTAACAACAATATCAAAATGCCCTCGAAAAGGGTATAAAAATGGCCAGAAAAGACACAGACACACAAATAAAAAAAAACAAAAAGAAGAAAAAACAAGGAGCTGTAGTTGAAATACAGAGAGAGAAAAAAACAGACACAAGACCAGGCAGCAGTCTGTGGGTTAAAAAATGGCCGTGGGTGGTTCGAGGTGGCATTCGTTAGATCTAACGGCAAGGAACCGTTACCTTTACCTGTGTGCGAAGTTTGGTTTAATATGCTCCATTTTGCGCCAGTCCTTCTTTTTATTGTTGCCGGCTGTTTGGCACTTTGCGGGTGCAACGCTGCGTATGAGCGACACGACCCGGAAGGTATAAAGGCATGAGCGTATGACGCTGTAACGGTAAAGCCAACCCCTTGTAACAGCATTACCACAAAAGAAGGCGACGCGCATTTTGCAATTTGCATGCCGTGAAACGCAGCCGAGCTGGCAGCCAGCGCTCCACCCTGCATTAATAATAATAATAATGCTAATAATTCTTCTTACGAATCTGGCCCAAAAGCAACCAGTCAACCCCACACCACCACACCCCCAGTCCCCGCGGACCAACATCTTGAACAACGTTCGGTTGCCAAAAGTACGTAACAAGAAAGTCGAGTGCTGAGCAAAGGCAAAGCAAACGACATGCAAAAATCAACAACAACAACAACAACAGCAGCAGCAACAAAAGCAGCAACAGCAACAACAACAGCAGCAACAACAATAATAATGAGCAGTGGCAGCCACAGAGTACGCGCCCGTGCGTGCCACGGATAACATGTTAATCCCTGTGAGATAATGAGCAGCAATATGCTTTGCGAGAGTACACTGAAAACAATAGAGGACAACGTGCAGCAGCTAACCCATTGGGTGGCAAATTGCCGACAAGTAAATACAATTGCAGCGTATACTCCAGCTAAAGCCAAAGCAACCATGAGGCATGCACCCATCAAATATTGCAGATGAAATATTATTGCTGTTATTTTTTTACTTTATTTATAATTTAAATTTAATTTAATGCAATTTTCTATTTTTGTATTTTTGCTTATTTTGCGTAAGCAGATAATTTATTAATGTTGTTAATTACATTATCCCAGATAAATACAAAATTTTAGTAATATTATTTTATTATTTTTAATTTTTATATAATTTTAATTTTATTTTTTTATTTTTATATTTTTGATAAGCTGATATGCCCCGATGCGTTTGTGGCACAGGGTGTGACGAAATAAACAAAAATAATGGGGCAAACGAGACAAAAGTCAGTGAAACGAGTGCTTGCCCCATTTAAAGACTTTGAGACTTTGAGTGCAATTGCTGCTGAAATTGAATATGCAACTATAGAATTATTAGCGACTTAAACCAAACTCATTCAGCTTACTTATCTTACTTAACTTTAAGACGAGACATTTGAAAATTCACTGAAAAATTGGCAGAGTTTCGCATCGATTCGGTTTTTTTTTTTTGTGTTTTTGTTGTTGCTTCTTAGCTTAGCTCTTTTGCTTTTTAAACAATTTTAGATGTTGCACAAAAAAGAAATGCTTGCGACATATTGTTGAGACTGATGCGTGCAAATGTTGATGCTCTCGCTCTCCTCTCTGTCTCTCTCTCTCTCTCTGTCTCTCTCTGTCTCTCTCTCTCTCTCTCTCTTGTTTTTGTGTACATCCATCAGCCTGCTGTCGCTGCTTGTAAGTCCTGGCTTAGCATTTTGGCAGTTCACATGCGCTTTGTTCGCAGTTCGACACAAGCAGCTCGCAGGCCGCAAGGAAGCCAAATTCAATTGCATTGCCTCGACTTGCTTGACTCTTTTCTGTGTGTGTGTGTGTGTGTGTGTGCGTGTGCGTTTTGCTTTTAGTGTTTTTCCATTCCTTTGGCTTGCATTGGCCAAAAACAACATTACAACAACAACAGCAGCAACAACAGCAACAACTTGCAACAACAGCAGCAGCAACAACAACAGCGTCAGCACTAAGCCCAGATTATGCAAATCAAAAGCTGCTTCGTGGGCCGCAATTCTTGTTTGTTTGCCAACGACAACTGCATTGCCAGAGTTGCAACCCTCACGAAAACCCACCCAACCCTTAACAGCCCAACCCACCCCGAGTTATGCACATCCATTGATGGGCGTTTCACTTTCACTTCCATATGACAACATATGACAACATTGACTTGCATGTGTGCTCATCCATATGCATGTGTGAGTGCCTGCATGTGTGTGTGTATGTGTGTGTGTGTGTGTGTGTGTGTAAGTGTGTGTGTGTGTGTGTGTATTTGGTTATGCGCCCGCCATCCTGTTTGATCAAACTCGAGCACTAACACGCATCACAGTGCAATGTTGTCGTGCTGCTGTATATTTATGAGCTTCATACAAATCTTGCTTCCCATACGCCCACACACACACCCAACACACACACTCCACACACACACACCCAACACACACTCCAAGCACACACACAACGACACCAACTCTTAATCGCTTCGCAGCTCGCTGCTTTTGGTAAAAGTCGAATTAACCGCGTTTGCCAATATTACGCTACTTTATATACAACTTATATATATACATATATATTTATTTATATATATATTTATTTATATATATATTTATATATACATATATACAGATTTATGCACACATGCAATTGTGTGTGGCATTGGATATATAGGGATATATAGAGTCAAATGCCGCGTTGCATATGCATGAGTTTGTTTGCTTGCTGATGTATTTATGCAACATCTTCAATGGAACCATTTCCATTTTAAGTTTATGCGCAATTGCAATGCAAGTTTATTGAATTTGATTAGAAACGGCTCGAAAGGTGCTGCGTGGCAAGGGTCAGGTGGCATCTGACAGCCGTCACGGGTGAAGGTCATTCATAATGAAAGTGACGAGTGACGAGTGACGAATGACGAATGACGAGTGGCGAGTGACGAGTGGCGAGCGTCGAGTGGCGAGCGTCGAGTGTCGAGCTGACATTTGATATCTGACAGCTGAGTTTGTTGTTGTTTTCTGGCCAAAACCATGCCAATTGCCACTTGAGCTGACAAACCAATCGATGCTGTCAAATTGAGCCAAATACAAATCCCTTAATCGACCACGACAAACAATGCCTTTTACAGCACTGCTGCGATTTGATATTGATTTATATTTTATGATATCTATTTATTTTATCTTATTTGCCATGATGATCTTTAATTTATTATACTATGATACCGAAGGTATAATAGTATATTGGGTTTGTGCAATGTCCGTCATGCTGTCTGCCCGTCTGTATGAACGCAAGTTTCTTCGACACCCTTAGAGATGGACTCTTGAAACTTGGAACATATACTTGAAAGTATCCTCAAAAGTTAAAGTGTCAAGGTTGGAGTCCTACGTCCACTAGCGAGCTAGGAAATCGATAAATTCGATTTTCGCAAATCGATAAAGCAACATATCTCCCACAATTTTATGGACACATTCATCAATTTTGGTTGGTAGGTTGTTGGCAATGTCTTTCAAAGGCACGCAATTTGAAAGCTTAAGTCAGCAAATTTGAAAGGTATATTGATAGTAACACCCTTCATAAATCTGGAATCTGCCCATATGCCGATTTTCGAACTATAATTTTGACTTATGTTCCGACCCAAAATCACGTTTTCAACTTTAAATATACGATAGATCTTAGAATATCTGTCATCATTTGTATGCTAGAGTCACCAAATGTTGAAAGTATGTTACTGGTAACTCCCGTAAGAGATTGATAAAAACAAAAAAAAAACGTGGACAGTATTTCTTGGCTGCACACAAATTATGGTATATTTATAGTGTTCATATATATAGAATTTTCTTCTTTTCTTGTCCCCAACTGGCATCGAAGATCGCTTCGAACTGACCTGCAATAAGGAACATAAGTTGCAACCAGATTGTCCGTTCCTTAAGGTCATTTCTGCAGAAGTTTGCGTGATGAAGTGGAAGATTATTAAAGGAATACTAATATATTTCGGGCTCTGACAAACATATATCGAACCTTTCCAGTTTGCCACCAATGCAACAGTCTATTTGCATCCAAGCACCTGGCTGGAAAATGGTCTCCCATTTATCGATGAAAACACTTGATCCCTGTTGTAATCTACTTGATTTAGTGCAAAATGAAAATTATTTATAATTCATGGCATTCGGCAAAGACAAGCAGAGTGTACTCAAATGTGGCACAGTAAATATATATTATGTATGTGGCAATAGCTCTCAAAATATGCAACATTAGCATGCATGAAAAATTAAGAAATTCGCAATGTGGCCAATTAAGTATGAAACAAGGAAAACGAAGAGGCGCCTCCGTGTGCGTGTGCGTGTGCGTGTGTATGTGAGATTGTGCTGATGCTTGCTCGCTAACAATAAGTTGTGTCAAACACTGCCACAAACATTCACTCACACACGCACACTCACACACGCACACTCTCACACACACACGCACATACAGTTGCTTAAGCTTGCGTTTTTTGTGTTGCCATATAATAAAGAATATAAAGCATATAATGGGGCGCGTGTGCCACAGACACGCATACACACTTCACTTACACACTCACACACACGCACACACACACAGTGTTTGCTGCAAAAGGTGGGTCGCGGAGGGTCGGGGGCAGTTTACAGGCACTCAGCGTCACTTGCAACTACTTCAACAAACACAGTGTTTATTTGGCAGCCTCTGCTGCGAGTTAACTTTGCGCGCTAAATATGAACTTGCCAAACACGTAACGAAGGTCACACAACAACGGAGCAGCATCCACAAGCACACACACACACGCACACACACACACACACGCACACACACTCACACTCACACACTCACACACACGCTCACACACACACATCACGCAGCAGTAGTCGCAGCATACTTGAGCACACCATTAGGGAACACACGAAAGAAACAAGGGAAAACTGATTTTCAGATATGCCAATCTGAAATACCCTTACTGACTCTTGCAACACCTTGCAACAAATATATAATTTAAATGTAGTAATAAATAGTAGCTATAAGCCACGAAACTGAACATTTACTAATCTTTCAAATTTTCAAATAATAATAAAGTAATTGAAATTTTGACACAACAAAGAAAAATACCAAAATCTTTGTTAAATAGTTTATAGAATCGTAAAGTTGTGCTTAGTGTGTGTTAATTGCAAGGAACACGAATTCTTCATTTAGGTGGAAAATCGTTTCCTAATCGTCCTGGAATTACAGTCGCCATTTTGTTTGATTTTCTTGGCTGCTTACAGTGTGACCAATCCTAAAAAATACAGCATTTTTTGCAAAGATTGCGATGCCTATTAAAGCTCAACAGTAAACAAACACAAACACTTAGCCCGTAAATGTGTGTGTGTGTGTGTGTGCACGTGTGTGTGTGTGTGTGTGTGTGTGTGTGTGTGTGTGTGAGTGTGTGTGTGAGTGAGTGTTGCTTTGACTGACAGCTCTTTGGCCAGGCATGTTACAGAATCGTATTAGTGTCATTTCTAAGTTCAGTCTCTTCAGTCTCATGAACTTTTAGGAATATGCAAACGAAGTCCAACAACACAAGCAAATGGCAACAAAAATAAAAAAAAGAAAATATAAAAGAAAAACTGAGCCAAAGAGCATGTAAAAGTCAAACAGTATGAAAATAGCAAAGAACAGACGTAAAAACTATAAAGGCACTGCAAATAGTCCTCGCAAATAGACGACACGCAAGCCAGGAACAGCTCCAAAGAAATGAAAAAAAAAAAATATTTAGAAAAAAAAACAACGAACTTGGGCATGCCGACGATAACATACCCTAGAATCCTATCAAATAAATCGTGATAATCTTTAGCCAACCAATGAGCTTAGTTGGTATCGAAATCGAAGACGATTCCTTCAATGGTAATCCAAACCAAGCAAATTGATGATTTAGCTGTGAAAACAGTGAGTACGGTAAGTAAAGACCCCAGCAGCTAAATTATCCGAAGTCCAAACACAAAATTCATTTAAACAGAGACCCAAAGTAGACAAAAACACATTGAAATTTAGTAAGCACTCAATTGAAGATATTTGCATTTTATGGACTCACATAAGAATTGAAGTGATTGCCTGATTTCTGCTGCTAATATTTAGATCCTGTGTTGTTCATTCCGTTTATTGGTGTTGTCTTCGCAACACTCATGAATGAGTGTGAATACGAATAAGAATGCAAATACGAGTCGTGCCACTGGCAGTGGGTCACTCAAAGGCGATTGTCAAACGATGCTTCTCAAACTGCTTGGAGCATTTTAAAAAATTTGAATTTCATTCCCATTTGGCTCGTGTGGCATCGATGCTCGTTTAGGCAGTTGTTGCACGTCTGCCGCCTCGAATTTCAAAAGCTGCCAAACTGAGCTACTGCCAAATTAGATGAAAATCTATTTGTGCCAATGAGACAACAATCTACGACACAGCAACCCCAGCTAACCCCGGCCAACCCCCTCCCAACAGTCAAACACTCAATCACGCGCATTGCGGCACGTTCCACTTGCCACCTGGCGCTCGTTGGCGGTCGCCCGCGATTGTCACCTGTGCGTAGCTGCACGCAGCCAGCAGCAGCTACCAGTTGCCACCTAACCACCTCACCACCTCACCACCTAACCATCGACCCATCGAACCACCCAAGCATTCCAGCTATAGAGTCGCTAAGCTGTTGCTTCCACAAATAGTTTGCATAGCGTCGCGTTTAAGGCTGCCCCTGCCTGGCAGCCCGGTCAGGTGCAAATGAATGCCTAGATTTATGCGTAATAAATTTCAATCTGTTGCCAACAAGACGCAGATTAAACGCAGCAGCAACAGCAGCGACGCCGACGGTGACCCTCAGCCTGGTGACTTTGGCTGCTAGGCATGCGGTCGACTTGGATGTGACGGTGGTGTATGAGGCATGAGGCATGAGGCATGAGGTAAGGTAAGGCGGCGAGGCAGCCACTAGCTGCCGACCCTTGCGTGATAAATTGCAAGAAAGCTGCTTCACTGACCAGCACGATGAAGTGGCAAAAGAGATGAGCCAGCCAGAAACAGAAAATAAAATACAAAAAAAAATAAAAAACAAAAAAACAACAGCTACAAAAACAACAGCGTTTTCTGTGGTAAGCGCGCTTAATGAAGTCGGATATGCAAAGTATCTGTGTGTGTGTGTGTGTGTGTTGATGTGCCCAAAAGTGGGTGTGGGGTATGAGTTTAAAGCAAGCCACAAGCTGCTGCTGCCACTGCTGCTGTTGCTGCTGCTGCTGTTGCTGCTGCTTCTGCCACTGCTGCTGCTGCTGCTGCTGCTGTTGCTTTTACTCCTGCCGCCAGCATTTGCCTCATTGTCGTCATCATCGTTGTGCTTGTGGTTAATGTTGTTTTTTATTTTATTTTTTATTTTTTTGAAATGCGGTTCAGGGCAATGCCTTGTTAAATGAGTTGTAAAAATGCCTGATGGCTACTTGAAGTTACTTAGTTAGTGTGGCAGCCACATTTGCCGTGACAAGGCGTGCGGAGCATTCAGCTGCTAGTTGTTCATTGAATGCCCACACGGAATGTGATCCACCTCCAACCATCCATGGAGAACAGTTGGGCAGTTGTTCTGCTCACTTTGACTGGCCGCCATCATTAGTGAGTAGCCTTCGAGCATTAGCTGCGTACACATCTTTTGGGGGCACATCCAGCCAGCCAGCCAGCCAGCCAGCCAGCCAGCCAGCCAGCCAGCCAGCGACTCGATATGTCACTTTTTGGCCCATAACATTTGCAGCTGTCGCAACTTTTCGTGGCAGTCGCAACCATTTCACTTTGAAAATTGCCATTTCCGTTCAATTTCGTTTGCAAATTAGAATTCCAGTGATATGCTCTGCGCACTCGTCATGCATATGGAATGAATGTTGCACACACTTGCGCACACCACACCACACACACACACACACACTACACACACACACTTATACTTACATATACATATACGCTTTGTGGGCGCTGTTTTGACATTTGTTTTTGTCTCTTTAAACTGTTGCATTTTTCTCACTGGTTATAAAAAGCGTACATTGCTCTGTATGTATGTATGTACATATGTATGTATGTATATGTATATACCCTAAGTCAACAGAGCACATGGGATATGGGTTAGTTTTTCTTATTAACTATTTACTGGTAAGTGATAAAACATTTTCAGATTCAGCAGTTAACTTCATAACTAACAAGTGTCCTT
The DNA here is from genome assembly GCA_037043585.1 of Drosophila mimica. Lineage (NCBI taxonomy): Eukaryota > Metazoa > Arthropoda > Insecta > Diptera > Drosophilidae > Drosophila > Drosophila mimica. Next base: position 8,878,325 of record JBAMBE010000748.1, on the reverse strand, counting down.
GACAAAATTTGTATCCTTGACAAATAATTCTAATTGTACACCAGGATTTACATATTCTAGGTAAACTGTTTTTCACTCAACTACTTTTTTGGCTTGAAGGTAGTTAAAAAAAAGTTATTAATTTGAAGAAGTTTAGTATAAAAACGAAGATGTCATCAATTAAAATAAAAATTACAATATTTAAAGCAAATTGCAAAAAAATATTTAACTAAAAAACAAAAAACTCAATATATTTTTTTTTTAAATTACACATGAGCTGTATTGTAAGTAAGAGGTATTTTAAAGCCCATCAGCTGAACATAAATAGCTGGCTTGTTTTTGCCTCATTAAAATACAAATTACAATATTTAAAGCAAATCATAAAGAATAAAAAAAAAATCTCAATATATATTTTATTAAATTACACACGAGCATTATTGTAAGTAAAAGATATTTTAAAGCCCATCAGTTGAACATAAATAGCTGGCTTGTTTTTGCCTCATTAAAATAAAAATTACAATATTTAAAGCAAATCATAAAAAATAAAAAAAAACTCAATATATATTTTATTAAATTACACACGAGCATTATTGTAAGTAAGACATCAGCTGAACATAAATAGCTGGCTTGTTTTTGCCTTATTAAAATACAAATTACAATATTTAAAGCAAATTGCAAAAAATATTTAACTACAAAAAAAATGCCAATATATAAATTTTCTTAAACTACGAATGTTATTGGCAGTAAGGGGTATTTTAGAGTCCATCAGCTGAACAGAAGTAGCTGGCTTTTGGCTGTTTTTGCCTCCTCTATAAAACTTTGCCTGTTTTGCCAGTTCCCCCAAGCTAAAATTACATTCCAAAACGTCAGCGATGTCGTCTGCTGCCTGGCACGAGTTTTGGCTTCTAGCTTCTGTTTCTTTTTTTTCTATTTTTTTCTTCTTCTTCTTCTTCTTGTTTTCGGGATGTGCTTCAGTACTTTTTTTTTGGTACGCTTATGTTCTCAAATAAATACACATGTAATTTCGAGATTTGCATTTAGTGTCTGCGAAGAGCTACAAAAATAAACAAAGCAACCAACAACAAAAAAAAGACATTGGGTTAGGTTCGTGTTTTTTTTTTTTTTGGTGGAAGGCCTTAAAAAATGAGCGAAAAGTTCACATGCAGCTAAAAGAATGCTGGCTAAGGTTAACAAATATTTCTCATCGAAAGTAATTGAAGTTCATTTTTGTTGACAAAATCTCGATTTGCCTCGATTATTCAATCTTTGTGTGGAACATTTCGCTGTTGGACTTTCCAGCGGAATCTTTTCGTTCATTTTTGGCCCCGTCAAACTTGGTAATGGAAGTTTACTTGGCTCGTTTACAATTCAGATGACTGTAAACAATGCCAGCGGGCAATAAGCCCACAGATGTGCGCTATTCGATTATCTCAAGCGAATGGATTGCCTTATTCGATTTTGCAGCAGGCAAACTTCTGACTCTAAAACATACATAAACAAATATATATATATGTATATATATGTATGTATGTATATGAGTATGCCCAGCATCAATAGTTATTTGCATGAGTTGATTGCGAAACCTTAAAACTTGCCAAGACATATGTTGCACTAACGAAGCTATGCAGATTGGATTTAAACATTTACACAGCGCCTCCCTCAATGGCACCAGCTGAAAATAGACATGGATTCAAATAGTAATCACATAAAATATGTATTTATGATGATGTCGAAATTCAATTGTCAGCTTTCAATTAAGTGTAAATTTAAACAAATTAATAATAATCTCTACTTTGCTGAAGCTACTAATCAAGATTAATCACGCTGACAAATTGAATAAGCAACATTTATTCACAATTTTAAACACAAACGTGCCTCAGACAACCACTCAGACAGTGTCATTGGAGCACAGAAGCGTTTTCTCAATTTGAATTGCAGACAGCGCAACGATCTCTTCCACACCCCCCTCAACCCCCAGCCAACTCCATCCCTCACCCCTTCCCAGCCAGCGTGTCACCCACGCGCCATTTGCTGTTTGCTAAAAATGGCAAATTGAAATGGTAGCTGGTAAATGGTAGATGGTTAGATGGTTAGATGGTTAGGTGGCAGCTGGTAAATGTTAGAAGTCGATGCTGAATGAAAGTGGAAAGCGAATGCCAAATATCAAATGGAAATTGGAAAATGGAAAATGGAAAATGTGCGCGCATCTAATGATGAAGACTCCAACTGCTGGTTGGGGTCTGTCCCCGTCTGGACAACTTTTGCGTCAGCCTATTTATGTCAGCGACTGCATGCATTAGGCTATTTTTGGTGGCAACGCCAGACGAGAATGATGTGTGGCACGATGGCTGCTGCAAGGGGCAGCATAGTGCTAGCGAAAATTATGGGCACACTGCACCACAAAAAAAAAAGAAATGATTCAATTTGTTGTTGTGCAAATGTGAAGCAAGCTATTTATGTGGCCAAGACGATGCGGTCACGCTCCGAAGGGGCCACAGGCTTATTGATTTGAGCCATTAAGCTGATAGCCGATAGCCGATCATAAGCATGGCCAGTCACGTGACCATCCAACGTCCTGCGTCCTTCTGCTCGGCAATCAGTGAACATTTAATTTTTCATAATAATGCCCATTAATGTGGGCCAATCACCTGCCGAGTGGGTGGCTTTTTGTGGCAGCGTGTGTGTGTGTGGCTATATGTGTATCTATGTGTGTGTGTGTGTGAGAGATTGTTGAGCCATAAATCAAAGTGCTGTGACATAATGTCGATATTAGGTGGCACATCTGCCAATGATTCGCAGCGAACAGAAACGAGCGTAAAATGAATCGACTTTAAATCGAAAATAATGAATAAACAAATTTCAAAGCAAACATAAATTAATGTACAATAAATGCAACATGAAATCACAATTTGATAATCTCTCGCAGTGTATCTGTACCTGTGATTGGAGTGTACCTATATATATATATATATATATATATATATAAGGACTGATGTCCAACAGCAGATCGAATCATTTCTCAATGTGCTGACTACAATAAGCATTGGGTTGAGGCCCAGTTGACCAATTGGCACTCGCACCAGATAGTTTTTCATTTTAGTCCCAGGCTGCCACCGCGTTGCAACTGGCCAACTTACCACTCAATTCATCTTATTTGGCGGGCTGCTCATTGACAGCCGTCCAGTGTGCGCCACGTTGCAAATGTTGCATCCCTTTTTTTTTTGTTGCCTGGCTTGTTGTTTTGCGAGTTGCATAAAATATACTCTACACATAATTTCAATGTCAAATTAGCTTGCTCAAATGGTGGGGCAGAGGGGCAGCGGCACTTTGAGGGTAGAATAACGCAAGCTACTTGTGCAAATATTTTTTCTTTATATATTCCGCTCGAGGCTTGGAAACTTCAATTTGCATAATAAATGAAAATGCATTGAAAAGTGGCAGCGACAGCTGCAGCTGCAACGGCAGGCACCAGCAGCAGGCAGCAGGCACCAGCAGCGGCAGCGGCAGTGGCAGCGGCAGCATTAAGTGCAAAGGCAGCGGCGCAAACAAATAAATCAATCAAGAGAAGGGATAGCGACAGTGAGAGAAAGAGACAGAGCAACAAGAAAATGGCAACAAAGTCGAGGGCTGCGAGAAAGCGTGCAGCGCTTTTAAAATCGCTTCCGTATTGATATCGACAGGCAGAGGGATAGAGAAAATGCTGGGCTCGAAGCGCACTGGTGAGTGGGGAGTGGGGAGTGGTGAGTGGAGAGTGGTGAGTGGAGAGTGGTGAGTGGAGCAGGCCAACGAGGCTAATAGTCGACACATTTGAGCCACTTAGATTTACACTCTGTCATTTGCCTAGGCGCCGTTGGGGCGCAAAAAACTTAGCATACTTATGAGGGCCTACAGGCTCAACTCGAGCAAAAAGCAGAGAAAAATCCGAGGGAGAGACAGAGAGAGATAGAGGGAGAGAGAGAGAGAGGGAGAGAAAGAGGTGGCGAAAGGCTGAGCAGTATGGCGACAAACTTATTGGAAAATGGTTGTTGAAAGCACTTGTTATGGCCACATACTTGAAGCCATTATACCACAACGGAACGAGCTTCCTGGCTGCTAAACTATTTGACTGTCTGACTGACAGACTGTCTGACTGACAGACTGGTAGACTGACAGACTGGTAGACTGACAGACTGGCAGACAGACTGGCTTCCTCTTTAGTGCGCGCTTGTCGAGATGCTGTTCATTTTCGGTTTGGTAGCATAATTATGCAAGGTATTTTCCACATAGTCAATGCATGAAAGCTACAACTCAAACGAGGCAAACAGTCGAAGCTGCAACTGCAACACACAACACTGCATCGCCGTGGCAGAGAATGGCATCTGCCTGTCAGCTAACACACATATTTTCTAACCTGGGGCAACGACACGACACGACGCTTTGAAAATCTCCCCACGCCATTCATATTGCTTCACCTCGCCATTTCCACATTGACGTCAGACGTCAGAAGTCAAGCGACGGACGTCAGCGTCAGCGTCAGCAGCAGCATCAGCAGCAACAGTAGCAGCGTCAGCAGCAGCAGCAGCAGCAGCAGCTTCAGCGTCAGCAACATTTCAACATCAACGTGACATTTTATCGTTTTGTACCGGAAATGTTTGCATCGATACATAGGCATCGATAAGCAAACTGTGATGCTCGTTGGAGTCATGATGGGGGAGGGGGCGTGGCATGTGTGGCAGTGTGACTTTAGGTGCAGCATACGTTTTTCATTCATTTAATCATTCTGATGCATTGGCTTTGTAGTGCAAACAACTTGCAACCAAGTGCAAACTCATCTGCACTTAGTTAATTTCTACAGCAAATTTGGTTCGAAAATAATCTAAGAAAGTACTTTCAACCAAATAAATAATGCAGCCTCCCTCTCTCTCTCTCTCTCTCTCTCTGTCTCTGTCTCTGTCTCTTTCTGTATCTGACTCCGTTTCGTTTTAGGCCCATTTAAGCAACCAATGTGCAGCAAGTCGAGTTGGTTCAATGAACCCACAACGTAGTCAGCCAAGAAAGAACTCATCTAAACTTGTGCTTCACAAAATTTCCCATTTTAACTGCTTTCCCAGCAAAGCATGCATTTTAAATTTGATTATCTTAAGTTCGTTGCTGCTTAATTCTGTTAATTCAATGTATTTCGCTGAGTGTACATTTTGCTGCACAGCATTCGTCATTTAAATAATCAAGTAATCCTTATTTATTTTTTTATTTTTTTTAGCACAGCTCTTTACTTACACTATTCTGCAGCAGTCTACAAACAAATTACTTGTATTTCTTAGCCAAATTCATTAGCCTGATACTTGCATTTTAAGGTAAGATGGAAAATATATATTAACTCACTTTGGCAATTACGAATTTCATTGTTGCCTTGTTACCTGATTGGGAATGTAGTCGAAAAGGCTTTGAATAATTATTTCAATTAACTTTTAGCTGTGTCGAGAATTGAATACCAAATATTTTTGCAGTTTGCCAATAATTGAAATTAATATGTGGCCGAAATGAACTAAAGTGTTACAACTTAAATTGAAACACAACGGAAAATGGAATTAATATGTAAATTGTTATTAAACTTGATTGTTAGCCATGGACAGAATGTCAATTAGTCATTTTGTTCTGTTACAAAATTGAAGATGGGATAACCAAAAAAGGTTCTTAAATCTGAGGTGTCATGAGAGATGGACAACTTTGGAAGAAGTGTTGCAAGTGTAAATTAATCGAGTTGCAAGTGTAAATTAATCGAGTTGCAAATTGTCAATAACATTGAACATATATCTTCACATATAAGTGATTATTACTATATATTGTCATTATTAAAACAAGTTTGCTGTTTAATTAGTTGCAGCCGCAAACAATTTTTTTATTTATTTATTTATTTATTTTTTTTTTTTTTTGCATTAAGTTCTTTGACTTTTCTGTTAGAAAGTCTCTGAAAAAAATGTCAGATATGCAAATAATTAGTTGATCCAAACTGACAGTTTACAGTAATTTCAGAGGGATGGTCACATAAACAATGAGATTGAATACAAATGCAGCAAATTTGTTGTGGCTGTTGTTGTTGCTGTTGTTGTTGCTGTTGTTGTTGTTGCTGTTGTGGTTATTGTTGTTGCATTAGCAAATGTCGCATAAATCGCCTGTCAATTATATGGCATTATCGTGTGTTTTATGCAATGAAAAATGTATGCATAGAAGCACTTTCACATACATACGTACATTCAATGTACATACAAATGTATGTATGTATTTATTTATTTATATATTTATAAGCGGAGATTCCTGCGCTGCCTATTTATCGTTAAGCGATTGTTTTGCTTGTTGCTATTTCGCATACATGTGTTTCAAACATAATTTTACCACAAATCGCTGCAGCAAACCACCAACAAATACACAAATACACACACACACACACACACACACACACACGTGGTGTGCACACAACATATTGCATACTTTTTCGGTTGGTTTAAGTTGCTTACGTTGATTAGCAACATTGACAAAATTATCATATCAGCCTCGAGCCACCCACTCCCACTCGGCCCCGGGGGGTGGTGCAACCACATCTAATTGTTTTAGCCATTTGCTGCAGTTTGATAACCAATAATAGACATGTTATTTATTTATTTATTTAGTTTTTGGCTTGCATTGTTGCATTGTTTGCTTTTAAGCCGTTATCTTCTAATTATTTACAACTAGCCCTATTTACGTCAAGCCCCCAGGGTCGTTGGCCAACGTAATAGGCCTGTAGGTCTGTGAGTGTGAGTGTGAGTATGTGTGTGTGTGTGTGTGTGCGAATGTGCGAGTGTGAGTGTGAGTGCGTGTACAAATATTTGAAATTTCGCATTTAAAGTAGCAACTGCCAATTTGGAATGATGGGAGGCAAACAAGAAACGCTTGGAATCTAAATAAAGCTTCGAGTTAATTTAATTTCAATTTGGTGTTGGAGATGTGCGAAATATTTCAGTCAAATTCCTACGAATGAGTTAAATTAATTTTTTTTTTTTTTTTTATTAAAGTAAGCAAACCACTCTTTATAATAGATAGTAGATAATAAAGTATTTGAATAGAAAAAAACATTTAGATGAAGAAACGAAATACTAAAATACAAATTATAATAATCAGAAAATCAAAGTAGAAATTTGACTAAAATTGACTTTGCTCGCATATTCAATAATGAAATGATTGGAGTAAGGAGCCAACATCCATCAAATTGAGAAGTTTGCCGGGCATCAGCAGGAAACTCAAGCCGAGGGGTTCAAAGATATCATGTGTCTCGATGTGTGTAGAAATCAATTGGAAGGGTTGATTGCTGCTCCGCCCAAGGGGTATATTCCAGGGAGGTGGTCTCAAATGTATGCCAGGAGTTGGACGGATTGCAATGCACTTGATACTGCATTGAGAGGGCACTTGAACCCCTAAATACCAAAGTATCACAACTATAATTATTATGCTATTGTTTTCCTCGGAATCAGTTACTGCTGTCTGAAATCCGACATCGAAAAGCCTTTAATTGTTGCAAGCTTGCAGTTCAATTTAAGCTTAACATGTTAAACAAGACTGTTTATTGGCAATGAAGACTGGGCCCAAATGATACGAGTTGTATTTAAATACTACGATTATACTTACAAAGTTCAATTGAAGTCTTGACCAAGAAATTATAGTGGGAAAATAGGAAATTACATATAAGAAAAACTATGCATTGCAGAGAATTCTAAATGTGTGGCATTAAAATTAATTAAAATTAAATAAAAAATAAAAAAAAAGTGAAATTAACCAAGTCAGTGTTTTTAAATATTTGAGTGTGCAATCTGCAGATTACACATTTTAACATTAGACGGCATTACGACTGGGCCAAGTTATACGACTTGGCCAAGTTGTACCGCCTGCTAGGCTCCAGGAGGCGCTGTGGCAAAGGGTGGTGCAGAGTGGTGCAGAGGGTCTGATAATGATTTGATGTACAATGTTTCCCTTTTATGTGTTTGTGTATGTGTGTATATGTGTGTGTGTGTGCGTGTGTGCGTGTAGTGTGTGTGTCCCTTTGCCTTTTTTGTGCAAATGAAAAAATTGTTTTTATTTTGTGTTGTTTTTTAAGGTTTCCGGTTGTCACTTGGCTTTGTGTTTTGTTTTATTATATTATCCCAAGCACCACAAAAGAGTTGATTAATTTGCACATAACACAACACACACGCACACAAACACACACACACAACACACACGTGGCAAACATATTTTGGGTACAACATGTAAGTATATCTAGGAACAACAGGACCAAGATTGAGGGCCACAGATCTGTTGGCAAAGGTTGCATGAGATGCGTTTTATGCTTTTTAACTATGATGAGCCGCTGCCCAAAGGCCCAAAAGGTTGTGAGAATCTTTAATTTTGATTAAGTTTCGTTGAGTGGCTGCTGGCCAAAGACATTGTTGAACATAGGAATATCAAATACTCTACGATCTATAGCTTTGATCTGCCAGCGATAATTATCACATTATATTCCGATAATATGGAATTGGAGTGAAACGCTGATCTCTTGATCCACTGTGATTTGTTGCCGTTGCTCGATTACACACAAGATTTTCCCGCAACATGGCACGACTTTCCATCAAGCACACATGCTTCGTTGATTGCCTACAAAATGGGTCCTTGTTGTCCTGCCGGTCCACCTCCTCGCCCTCCTGTTGCCCCCTCGACTGAAGGGAATCATCCATAAATAATTAAACAGTTTTGTGCTGTTTAAGCATATCATAATGTGAGGCGCCTTAAAGGGCATCTATATCCACATGGCATCTGCTTGGGCTCCTTAGTCAGGCAACCGCAACGTGTCCTGTTTTCCTGTTTACCCCACTGCACATGTGTGTGACTGTGTGTGTGTGTGTGTGTGTGTGTGTGTGTGAGAGAGTGAGTGTTGCCATTTTGAACAAAAGCCCGCAAAGCTTTTTCTATGCCCCTCCAGCAGCTCTGTCATCCTGGTCCCTTTTAGCCCACCCCTTCTCCGCCAGCAGCGCTCTTTTATTTATTATTATGCACACCAGCCTCAGCCTCCGCCTCAGATTCAGCTACAGTTTCAGCTGGCGGGCTCTTTAGGCATGCTGTTTGCTCTTGTTGTTGTTGTTGTTGTTGTGCCTGGCGCAGAGCCACAGAAATGATGCCACAAAATAATTTAAAAGTAATCAGGCAACAAATGTTTGCCCTGTTTTAGGCGCAACACATGAGTTGGGATCTCTGAATATGTCTCGGGCGTTGTAAACTGTTGGGTCTCCGTCACACACACACAGAAACACACACACACACACACACACACATCTACCAGCACATACACATTCACACACACACACACACATCGCACAACTTACTAATTGCCCTACACAATAAATTTATTAAAGACATTTTGAAGGTAACATTTGCTGCAAGCCTCTCAGCGTTTATGCCTCAAAAGGAATTTATAATTAACTATTTGGCTAATTTGTTGGCAGAAGACACACAGCCAGTTGCTTTAGAAAATTATTATATTTTAAGTAGTTATCACTTGCAGCAAACTTCAACAATTATAATTAAATGCCTGCAGCAGCCGTCGAAAATAATCGCAAAATGCCACAATTACACTGTAAACAAAAAAGAACAGCCATCTGTGGCGAGAGAAGGATTACAAAACATATCCATTAATGAATTTCTTGTAATTATATTCAATGAAATTCAGAAATTGTTTTTTTTTTTGGAAAATCAGTAGAGTTTTTGCAGTAAGCCGAAGTAAGTCCAGAACATTTTATAATTATTTTCCTCCATTTTTTTTTTTTTTTTTGTACAAAATAATTAAAAAGTCCTTTTCGTATTTATCCTGTTTTGTGTGAAGACTTAATTCACTCACTTCATTTTCATTTTAAATGCTTTCCTTTATTTTTCTCTCTCTCTCTGTTTTCATCTCTTTTCGCTCTACTTTTCAATTCCTGTCCATCTCTTTTAATGGATTTGATTTTCTATGCATTTCAAAAGCAATATTCAAGTTTATTTCAGTTTGAGAATTGATATTTCGGACCTTGGAGGAAAGCACTTTGGCACAAAAGTCTGTGGATGGCAATTACCTTCAAGCAGTATGGCCAATAAATCGAACCAGCTAAGAACAAGCAGTTGACAACAATACGCAGAAATGTGTAATTAGCGCTCCTCGCTGACATCGTCCATGGATGCAACGGTGTTGAAGGGGCACGATGGGACACCTGAATGGCAGCGGGTGGACCGCACCTGTTGAGCCGTTGAGCTGCTGAGTTGTGGAGCTGAGTGAACTGATTACCTACAACTCTGCTGGCATCACAAAATGTGGCGTTCAACTGCAGCTGAAATCTGATTAAAGAATAAAATGCATAAGCTATTTGACTTCCGTTGAAAGGAGAAGCGCAACGGAGCCCTCCACCCGGAGACCGGAGCCAGGGCATGGCATAATGAATGAATACAGTTAGAGAAACAGAGAGCGACCGGGCGACATTGAAAATGTCTGTCGCAGCTCTAAAATTTCGGGGTCATTGGGGCTGAAATGATTGCATGACATGACCAGGCACGTACAGCAATGTGCTCCACTGTGTGTGTGCGCGTGTGTGTGTGTGTCTGTGTGTGTGTGTGTGTGTGTGTGTGTGTCTGTGTGTGTGTGTGTGTGTGTGCGCTGTCCATTATCCAATGCATTAATGTGCGTCCAGAGACACATTAATATGCAGACTGATGGTCGCAAATGGACAGACATACCTCTATGTAAATATGTGGCACAAAAAACAAAATGTGGTGCGGGGCGGATGCAGACGTTGAGGCATTTAAGTGTCTATTAAGTTTGCGGCCTGACAAATTGAATTAAAACAAGAGCAACTTCAGCAACTTTATCTTTGTTAAACCGTGGCACACAAAAAGGCTCGAGTTGGGGCACTTAACATTTGCAAGATTTAAACGAACGAATGTCAATTGAGAATTGCTATGACAAATTTAGCAAGAAAAACAAGCACAGCAACAACAGCAACAACAGCAACAGCAACAGCAACAACAACAACAACAACACACAGTTAATATGAATGGGCTACTCGAGACAATGGTGAAGTTGGCTTGCCAGAAATGGGTCTGCACTCAAGATGGCTAAGTGGAAGAGGAGCAGGAGCAGGAGCAGGCTGGCAAAAGCAATTAGTTTTACTTTGGAAGCGCTCAAATGATTTAAATTTAATTGGGGTCAAGAATATGCACACGTCTCTGTGTATATACTTATGGGTGTGTTCTTGTTGTTGCTGTTGTTGTTGTTGTTGCTGTTGTTGTTGTTGTTGTTGCTGAGTGCAAGGGCTGATGGCAACGTGCATCCATGCATCCGGCGCGACCCAACCCAGAGTCCATGGTCCGACCCTGTCCTGGAAATGACGCGTTGCATGCTGCATGCTGCTGCTGACATTATCTAATTAGGCAGACGTTTCAACTGCTGCTGCTGCTGCTGCTGCTGCTCGTGTTGCTGTTGCTGCTGCTCGTGTTGCTGTTGCTGCTGCCGTTCTTGCTGTGCTTTTGCTTGGTGGCATACTTAGTGCTGGCACTGCCGTTGCTGCGGCTGCTGCTCAACCTGCGTAGGACATAGGACACGACGCTAGTGGCAACTGCATCCGACTGGAAATGCAAAGCTGCAATTGAAATTTAAGCGGATTTCGGTGCCTCATGACGTTGTTAGGGTAATTGAGCGCTGCCTATTAGTTATTATGGGGCAGCCAGTCACTGATCACACTCATAAAAATGAGTGACACTTGCAGGGGCATATTGGCTATTGAATACGTCTGGCAACATCGCTTACGCATTTGAGTTTTGACTAAAAATTAGTGGCTGGCAACTTATTAACTGGATAAATATAGCAGCTAAAAATACAAAACAGTTTAAATGATGATTGGCTTAATGATTTTATTGCTGCTCATTGTCATTTCACAAATGTAGATGGAAATTGCAGGTCAGCAGTTGTTGTCATGTTTGCTGTCGAGAGTGGAGGGGAAAGTCGAGATATTCTTGAGCAGCACAGAGAAAATTTAAATCGTATTTTGACGTTGACCAGAGCATACAACAAGCTCAATCATTAGTTACATACACACACACACACACACACACACACACACACACACACACACACACACTTGCTTGATAGCATCTTTAATAAAGATTGACAAAAATGATAGCATCTTTAGAAAGGAATATTGAAAGCTGAATCTGAACGTAAAAAATTTGATATTTATTTAAAATTCGTTTAGCGACTTGAGTCTCTAAAAATGCCATTCGATTTGTTAATTAAGTAATTTAGGCAAGATGCAGAGTTGCAGAGTTGCAGCAAGTGTGCCACTTGCTCGACTTGTGATGGCTTTAAATATTAAGTGTGTTGCCAGAGAAACATAACGAGCATAAACACACACACACACACACACACACAAATACACACACTCATAGGCAAATGTGGTAAGCAAATGAAAACAGCGGTAACCGCAACATTTTAGTTGCATTTGCAACGTTCGCCACGAGAGGCAACGCCACAAGCACCAAGGACATTTACCTAAATTAAAGCTAATGAATTGCCTCTTCGCGTTTGCAAGGACTTGCAACTGTACCTCAAACTCCCCCGTCTGCCCCAAAACCACATAACCCACCCCAGCCTCACACCCACCCCCACCCACCAAGCGCACCTCTACCCCCCTTACCCTTTGACCATTGTTTCCGTCTAACAGCCGCAGCATCAGTCGACGTTTGCAACATTTGCCCGCTGCTAGTCATCTGTTACCAGCCCACACTCCACCCCACCCAATCCCACCAAAGCCCCCCGTGCCACTTGTCCTGGCCCCTCGTGCAGGAGCAGCCACTTTGCTGTCTGCTTTAATTTGCATTGCACTTGTGTATGTTTACATTTTTTATTTTATTCATTTTTACTCTTGTTTCGCCAGCCTCTCTCTCTCTCTCTCTCTTTTTCTCTTTCCCTCGCACACACACACACACACTCACACACACACATTCCGTATCCTTTGCCTATTTTGCTTTTTGTATAATGAATAAGTGCATTAAATGGCAACGGACACTGCAAATGACTGAAGGAATCCTAAGCTAAGCCATAGACGCAAACTTTACACACACACACACACACACTCACACACACACACACACACACACACACACACTAACACACACATACAGGCAAGCTCACAAATTCATATGAATAAAAGTGCTCAAGAGGGAGTGTATCGCTGCAGCGGGTGTGGAAACAGTCGAGGAAAACAGGACAGACAGCGAAAGAGGGAGACAGAGAGAGAGAAAGAGAGAGACAGAGAGAGAATGGCTAATTTTCTAGTTAGGCTGTTCATTTTTTAAGGATTAGTGTATAAATAAAAGTAATCATTGCAACTGCATTCATTTTGAATTGAATATTCATTGATAACGTAGAAAAGTAAATAGGATTCAATTCTCCAGAGAATTCGAAAATGCTGAAGAACGTTTCCGTTTCTTTACACAAGCTAAAAATTCAATGGGACCAGTTTATGATTACAGCATCAACCTGAATCATGACTGAATCGAACACATCCAATTCGGAGTGAACGACCAAAAATTGGTTGGATTGCAAAAGCTTAAGAAACTTAAGAATATATTTTTCGGCAAAGCCAAATTGTTTTTTTTTTTTTTTTTCTTTTGATGCCAGCCAATCAGGTCGCTGCGGGGGCAGTTGAACTCATCTTTGTGCAACCAGATTACCTTTTTAGTAGAGTGAATTATCTTTTCCAGCGGCAGGTGCAATTCAACGCCAAGTATCGGAGAAGTGTCAGTGTTTAGAATATTGAAAATAACTTAAGCCCGGCTTAAATGGCAAGAGTATTTCAGATTTTTCGTGTGACATGGCTAAGCAGTTAACTTGTTTTAGATACTTCTAATTTTCACCAAATAAGAACTGACGGGGGAAATCGGGGAAATTGAAATATATATAACCAAGTTTTCAAATGGATATTATTATTTCTGGAATAAGATAAAAGAAATTTATCACTGGACTACGGATAACAAATTCATCACAAGTCATTCACAAATAAATTCTTATTTGCTGACTTCAATCCAGAAGCTTCTGCAAATAAATGCAACAAATGCATAAATATGCAGCATAATTTGTACAATTTAATATAGCTATATATATATGTATATATATTTATATTTATATTTATGGCTTTACCTATTTATTTTTTCGCTTTATCTCTGCCTCTTTCTCTGTGTCTCTGCAGACTCCACTGTGCAGCGGGTGGCACAAATAATTGCCTGAAATTAGCGCAGCACTTGGGCTTGGCACACGGCACTGGCAAGCGAGAGAGCGAGTGAGAGGAAGATAGAGAGAGAGGGAAAGAGAGGGATATAGTGACCCTCAGTTACGGCAACTGGAGGTGGATGTGGAAACAGAATGGGGAACAGCCCATTGCCAGTTGGCAGCAGCATCAGCATCAGCATTTGCATCTGCATCTGCATCAGTGCCTCGTTACAAGTACTTTATGCAGTAATTATACTACTTGTCTCTCGAATGCTGCTGCTGCCACTGCTGCTGCTGCTGCTGCCACTGCCACTGCTGCTGCTGCTGCCACTGCCACTGCTGCTGCTGCTGCTGCTGCATTCAAGTGCAATTCTTATTACCCTTTGTATGTTGCTCTACACATTTAACTGTGATACCGGAGAGCGTGTCATACTGATCGCCACAACTCTGCTCAAACAGTCTCTATTCTTTTCACCTTCTTCAATTTATTTGAAACTAATCTCAAAGGGTATAATTCAGTCGGCTTAATACGACGATAACTTCGTTTGGTTGTTTGTTTTTGTTGCTAAATAAAAAATGCATGCAAAATCAGAGCAAAAAAAAAAAATACATTCACATGGCATAAAATTAAATAAGTTCATCAGAAAAACAGAAGCAGCAGCAAAATCAGCGTACTTGCCACATTATTCATATATTCACTTCTTGTGCATCATTCTAAGCCCTGATTTGGCCACGTTCCCCATTGGCCCACCCGCAGCTGAGGCGCCTCGGCCATTATTCCACCAGCCGCTGCACAATTTCCGCAAAATTGATGTGCCCACGCCGAAGGAAAAAGAAAAACAAACAGGAAAACACATTTTGTTGTGCAACGCCGATGATTACATACCCTTGCAAGCTGGAGTGCTGCTCTTAACTTTATTTATTTATTTATCTCAGAAAAAGACGTAAAGAAATTTGAATAATTTGCAGAAAAATTTATGATTATCTGATTAGTCTGGATATTTTAATAAATGAAAAAAAAAATAGAAGTGTATTCTTTCAAAATACATCTGTTAAAGTAGAAGAAGGTGGCCAGTGATACTGATCAAGAATGTATATATATAGCCTCAAGGCGTCACATACAACACAACAAAATTGTAATGCCCCGCGGTGGCACAAAAAGTGGCAGAATAAAAGTCTACCCGTCTGAGGCGGGCGCAACAGAAAAATTGTAAACATTAATTTACTGTCCATTTCCGCTGGCTTTTGATGTGCTGCTGGCTGCTTCAGCTGCACTTGCAGCATTTCCATTTCACATACATTATTGTAAGTATGTATGTGTGTGTGTGGGTGTGTGCTTATGTATTTATTTGGAGTCATCTTTTGAGCCAACTTTTTAGCTCGAGTGCTTATTTATTTAGCCCGTTGGTACATAACTGTGTACCTACTTGAGGCAACGTTTCTGAAGGCCAGCCTCGCAACTGAGTGTTGCAAGCGAAATCCATGCAGTGCCCCTTCAGTTGAGTGTGTGTGTGGGTTGCATCAATAAATAACCGCTTAATTCTGAGCTGGGACTTGCCGCACACGAAATTATTCATTTTAGCAAATTGCACTTTCTGTTTTGATATAAATCTTTAAAATTGACTCATTTAAAAATTAAAAATTAAAAAATATACGTTAATTTATAAACTTTTTTATTTACTCAAATTCAGTCTTACCTTATCACAATTTTAGAATTTCTGTTTTACTTCAATAAAATTTAAATTTAATAAAATTTACAAAATAAAAAAAAGAATTAAAGTAAGAATAGTTTTGCATAAATCAACATTAGTTTTGCTAAACAACAGAAAGTTAATTGTTTATTTAAGCATTTATTAAAATAAAAGTTTTAAAAAAGTAAATAAATAAACAACAATTAGTGTAAAAATATAAATTTGAAGAAATCAAATCTTAATATTTATATTAATAATAATTTCAATCTACGCTTAATTTTAAATTTATACAATTTATAAATCATATTTGCTGCCCAACCATTTCTGTGCTTTTCCGATTACAATCACAAATTTAAATGCACAATTTAACTAATTGATCATGCAACTCGAACTTGCCACAGAGGCAACTCCCCCTTGACAAGAATTCCACAATGTCAAACTAATACATGCCTAATATAGCAAATTATTTGAAGCTGAGATAGTTCATTATATCAATTCGATTTGGCCACTTAATTTAATCAATATAAATTGTATGATTTTGATATCCTATTAAAGGTGGCAGAAACTTACCCGCACAAATTGTTCTGTGGCACAATCACAAATGTTGCACACCAATGTGAGTGTCTTTGTATACAATTGTTGTTGTTGTTGTTGTAGTTTAGGACTTAAGTTCACTCACTTGGCGACACACACAAACACCATGTGCGCTAAAAAGCGCGCTTCGAACTTTGCCACACGCGTTGCAAGAAACAGCACAAAAAATTCGATTACCCGTTGACAAAAAAAAAAAAAAAAAAAAAAAAACAAACAAATTAATTGCCGAAAAAAAAATGATGGAAATATTGAAAACTAAACATGGACTATGTGTGCCATTGATTATTAAGCAGTCGCTTTAATAAAACTCAAATGCCGCACACACGCTGCGAAATATTACGCAAAATACTTGGATTCGCAGTGACTCGCACTTGCAACACGATGTGCCGACTGAGGCTGGACCGCAGCAGCTGAAAAACGCGCAAAGACTGAAGCGGCAGCTGCCACTGAAGAATTCAGACGGAGGGCACTCGGCCGGCGTAACGACGAAGATGTCAGCAGGCCGAACAAGCGAACAAGCGCAGCATCCACACGAGGCACGAGGCAGGCAGCACGAACAAACAGCGCCACTTCGTGCCACCGCTTGTTGCAGCAACATCGCCAGCCGACTAACAAAATGTTGCCGACTGGGAAATTTGAAAATTCACGCTGCGGGGGCAGCATTTTGCTTTGACTATTTCTGTTGCTGTTGCTGTTGTTGCTGTTGTTGCTGTTGCTGTTGCTGTTGCTGTTGTTGCTGTTGCTGTTGCTGTTGCTGGTGTTGCTGTTGCCGCTTACGTGTGCGCGTAGGTCAGTGACGCTTCGCTTCGCTGAGCTGTTCAATTTATTTTCACGCTGCGTCTGCGTCTGTTTGCTGTTTATTTAACAATTTCCCTTCGCTTTTGACATGTGCCACGCGCGTCTGGTCGTCTCTTCTCGTCTCTTTTTTAACTCGTTGCCACTGCTACACTGGCGGCTGCCGGCTGCCGGCTTCTGGACACCGGCTTCACTAGCAGCTCGCGGATGCATTTATTGTTAACAGATGACAAAGCAACAGCAGCAACATCACCAGCAACAGCAGCATTTGCATATTGCATGAAACTTTGACACACGCGAAACAACAAATCCCAAAAAAAAAAACAAAAAACAAGTAGAAATAAAAATAAAAATACTCCAGTCGAGAAAGCTCAACTAGGAGATACCCTGAACCCAGCTATGCGTTAAATATAAATAAAATACAGATTCCAATATGGAGGCGCTGCTACCTTAAATATGTATATATATTTATATATAAATTTAAAATTTGTGATTTTATTGCTATCAAAAATCGAAATGTATCGATTCCCGCGACACAGGAGAGTTATCGATTAAAAAGAAATAAACTTGATATGCATGGTATACGGGAAGTTATTTTCCAATTTCGTCTATATCTCTGAGATCCGATAATTCACAAAAAAGTACAGACAGACATCGACTCGACTGTTGATGCTGATCAAGAATATATATTTACTTTATCTGGTCGAATATGTTTTCTTCTGCCTGTTTCAAACTTCTGCCCAACCTTATTATACCTTATTCAACCGTTTCGAATGGGCTGAAAACCGAAAACATCAAAATAAAACAGTTTTTGAGCATGAGGCATGCGACAAATCGACCACTTCGATAATATTGATTGTTGTGGCAAATTTGCGCAGCTGATTTTCAGTTTGGTTTCTCTCAATGTCGACCTTTATTTATCCCAAAGATACTAAGAAACTTATTTATTTATTACTATTAATATATTTAGTGTTCACTGACCTGTTGTAATCATAATATAATGAAAAATTAACTATTGGTGTATCAACAGCCTCCTTCTGTGTACACTTTATATATACACTTTGTATATATGTTTTATATATTTTGAAATAATTAGTTTTGTGTAGTTTTTGTAGTTTTCCATTTCTCAAATTTTTCCCAATTTTGAAAACACTTACAATTGCAGTTTATTCAGTAAACAATTAATATGTTTGCTTGCGTCATTTATAAATTCAAAAAAAAAATTAAGAACTAACCAGTTTAGAGTTCTCGACCAAATTTACAGACTCGGCAACAATACTGTGCCACCAGCTATCAAATATGGATAAAGACAAACTCATCAAAGTATTGCTGCTTTTCAACTGATCCAATATGCAAGGATTGGCATTAGTTCAAGTTTTGATGGACTTATATCATAAAATTCAAAGCTAACCAGTTAACCTTGATGAGCCATGGATAATAGCCAGGCATTGTGTATTCATAAATATTCGAATACGCCGGCTTCAAGCTTTTGGGAGGCGAGCAGAGCAGCGGCTAATGATACTTTGGCCCCTAAGCTGGCTGCACAAACTTAATTATGGCCAGCATTAAAAATGTAACTGTCAAACCATAGCGACAGTCCCCCACCCACCCACCCACCCACCCACACAGGGCCAACGCACACATACACACAATGAGACAGCCGACAGGCTGCTTAAAAGATGTGATGTATGTGTGTGTGTGTTTCTGTGTGTGTGTGTGTGTTTTCGTTGCACAATGAACGGTTGCCCCCATTGCACCGCCAAACCGCAGCTGCGGCTGCACCACCAACGGCTCCAGTGGCTGCTTATGCCGAAACATTTGGATAACTGGGTCACAAGGATAGCCATTAATTTATAATAATTTCAACTAAGATTTCACAATTTCTTTGGCACAACTGCTTCCCATACCAACAACCCTCTCTCTCTCTCTCTCTCTCTCACACACACACACACTCTTACTCTCTCACTCTCTCGCTCTGGCCCTGTGGCTCTCTGTGCCGCTGCTGTGCATTTGCTTTAACAATTTTCACATTTTCCATTCATCATTCGCGCAGCTGCCAAGGAAGCATGCCCCGACCAACAATCCAGCAACCAGCAACCAGCACCCAACCAACACCTAACCAGGACGCAACCAGCAGCAGAAGCAGCAACAGCGGCAACAGCGGCAACAGCAGCACTGGCAATGCCACTGTCAGCGCCCGCAAAAGCAAAGTCAATTTCGCGCACTTTGCATGCCCCGCTAGGCTGCCGCAGCAACTGTTTGAGTTGGCAAATGCAACGAATGGAGCCGTTGTAGTTGTGGCACGAATCGTGGCCGGACCAGAAACACAGCCCGCATACATACCCAAACACTGGCTCTGGACCATGACTGGCTCTCCTGGCTCTCCCCCATTCAGTTTCCCCCCCTCCGTGGACCCAAATCCCACCCTTGAAAGAAACGACGACCTGCTTCCATCCACAAGGCAACGCACCATCAAATTTACAAGCGCAATGCATCAATCACTTGACGCTCAAGCGGTTTCAAGATGAACCAGTGCCAGGGATCTGGATGATACAGGCTGCTGGATGGAAGTGGTACGGTGGCATTAGGGTTGGGAAGGGGGGGGGTTCACTGCTGCCTTGGCGGTGGCGGCTGCGCTTTTCGCTGGCACAAAAGAAACAAGACAAGTGAAAGCAAAACAAAACAAAATAGAATAGAAAAGAAAAGAAGAGAATAGAAAAGAAAAGAAAAGAAAACCCAACCCAACCCGTTGGCCAATTTGACGTTAAGATGGAATTTGTGAAAAATTCATCAAATTGACTGCGGCGCATTGCTCATTGAAAGGCGGAGGCAAAGACAAAGACAAAGAGACGACAAAAAGAGAACGGATAGCAAAATATACAAAGAATAGGGTGGAGGGAAGCAGAACTTGGAGGGTAGCCAGGGAAGCTAGCCACAAATAGATGTGCAGCGGGCAACCATCGTCATCGCCATCGTCATGTCTTAAGATAATCCAGTTAGTCGCACCTTGCATAATGCAAACAAATTACAAAAGATGATTTCCACATTGGCAACAATTTCCCCACGCAACAGATTCAGCAAAGAGAGAAATGTCCTCAGGACATTGCCACACGATTTGTTGCCATAGGGCTCGGCTTGCCTCAACAGACACTTGACCTTTAACTCAACATAATTGACAACAGTTGCAAATTAAATAATATCCGAGTGGCTTTTAGCAAAGTGAAAGAACAGAATTCACTTCACACCTCGTGTTTGAACATAGTGTAAAATGATGTCCTTCTTTCATGTGGCACATTCAAAGCTAATCACTTGATTCTTGATTCTTCGCTTTAAAGTTATATGTTACAACAATGAACTAACTGATTTTTGTGGCATATATAAAAACAATATATAAGCAAAAAAGATTGATTGTCTTAAAGCTACTTCCAACTAGAACTAAGATCTATAAAATTTAAATTTAATATTTATGTGAAATCAATGTCTTATAATCTTTAAATAATATATTTAAAAAATATAATAAAATTTATCAATATAAATATTTTTTCGCTTGCTCCAAAATAAGTGGATTTTCCTGTTTCTTACATTGCTAATAAATTCCGATTCCCTTTAAGGGTTACATTCACAGCACACGTCAAGTTTGAAATTGACCAGTGTTAAATAACAAAAAAAAACCCCCCTAAATAGACAAATAAATAAGTAAACATTAGCGTAATGAGACCAACTGTTTCAAATTATGCTCAATGCGTTAGTTGGCCATGTTGCAAGCTTCAAATGTTGCCAAGGATGCAAAGGAGAGCTGACAAAAGCGCTGAATGCGAGAGAATTTCCCCAGTTTGTGTCGCTTGGCTTACTATGTTGTCTGTTATCATTTTTGTTGTTGTTGTTGTTGTTGTTGTTGTCATTAACCAACTTACTTATTGACTTACTTATGAACCTGACCTCACACATTGCGACTGACGTGGTGCCCCCCAAAAAGCATGTTTCCGTCTGGGGGTTGCTAAGCCATAATAAGTATTGTACGGGTGGTGGTGGTGGTTGAGTGGTTGAGTGGGTGGGTGGTTGTGTGGGTGGGTGGCTCCTGCTCTCGTTTATAGCTCGTATATCACGCGAACACCACGCAAATTGTGCTCAAAATAGACTAAAACCCAATTGCGTTTTCATTGCCAACCACAATTTTTGTTTTTTTTTTTCGTTTTTGGCCCTTGTTGAAGTGTTGGAGTTAAATAAAATGTTGCATACTTCATGGTGCTGTCAAAGTGATAAACAGCAAATGTCCCCTTCTCTACTTGTATGTGTGTGTGTGTGTGTGTGTGTGTGTGTGTGTGTGTGTGTGTGTGTGTGTGTGTGTGTATGCTTCCAACACTTTGTGGCTTTGTTTTGACTTTTATACTTAGTTCGTGTTTACTGCGGCAATTTTTTGTTGTTGTTGTTGATGATGTTGATGTTATTGTTGTTGTTCTTCTTCTTCTTCATGTAGCCACAAGCTCTGCTTAAGTGTGTTTACATTCATGTGTGATTCTCTGTGTGTGTGTGTGTGTGTGTGTGTTGCCCACACTTTAACCGGATTATTAATGCTTGTCTAGCTGCCTCAAATTAATCAAGTTGACCATTCATTCATTCATTCAGCCAACTGACGACGAACTAAACAGAGCTTGACCAAAGCAGCCAGGACACATGGCCATGAAAACTTAATTAGTCTTTAGTGCAAGAATACACACACTTAACTCACACACTCAACTCACACACACACACACACACACACACACACCATTTCATATAGCACTCATGTATGTTTTGTTAGCATTTTCGGCCATCAGCAAAAAATTGGGTGTTTAACGCTATTTAGTTTTGTTACTTCATTCCATTTTGGCCATTTACTTATAAACATAAATACACACATATAAGATATATATTTCATAAGCCAGGCTTAGTAATTGAGTTTTATATCACTGTGGAACCTGTTGTTGTCGCTTGCCTCAATGGTAATAAAATTATATTTATAACAATTTGTAACTTAAGAGTCACAAAAGTTGTTGTTTTCTAGTTGTTGTTGTTGCTGTTGTTGTGGTTGATGTTGATTGATTAAATTTGATTGATGTAGGTTAGAAAATAATAACTTGTGATTTATTGCCACAAGTGGTGGCATTTGTGGTGTGTGTTTGTTAACACAAAACGTTGAAGCAACCTTCTAGTGCTGGACCCATTAGCAGCTTGGTTAACTTAGACCCAATGACTTGCCATTGTCTTGGCCTAAATTACATTTATTTCTTTTCCTGCTGACATCATCACGTGACCAGTATGTAAACGGAAATAATTACTCCTTCAGCTACCTACAATTGATATTTGAAAGCAATCCAAAATTTAGACTCGAAATACTCATATGCTTTCCCCAGTGAAGATAAGTGACTGGTGGGGATTACTTAAAGCATTTGAAGCATTGAAAATTTGCTATTCTCCAATCAAGTTGCCATTAAAGTTTAAGAAGTTTTCATTTCAAATAAAATCACCAATTCTTGATTCAATCTGAGTTTGCTTAGTTCCAAGATGGTATCTGGATTGATAGAACGATTACCCATATGTACCCATATTAATATTGTCAATCTTTGTAGAACTTCAGATTGTATCGACGCTCAGTATTTGATCCTGGCACAAAAGGGTTTTTTGGGGAGTCAGCCATATGGAGCCGAAGGACGAAGCCGATAAGGATCTCTAGTGGCAGCTAACTCAGTTGTTTGCTTTAAGAATCCGCACACAGCTTAGCCTGGGCCAGGGACAAGGGTGAGTGCAAAACCAAAAAAGCTGCCAACTTACTTTGTTTCAGGAGCAAATATTTGCTTACAAGTAAGGTAAGCTTCGGTTCCATTAGTTCCAGAGCGTGTCGCTTGAGTTTGACGGAAAGACGCATTTGCAGGCAAAATGAAATGAAATTTTTGTCCAATTTTGTGGGCATTAACCGGGACGGACTGTGCGGGGCGTGGTGGGTGGAGGGATGGAGGGATGGCGAGGCAAGCAGCAAAAGCAAAAAAAAAATTTATAAAAATATAGCCAGACACAAGACACTGCGTACTGTCGACTGGATAGGGGAGAGTAGGGAGTAGACGATGGTGTGTCGTTGTTCAACAAAAACGCTGGAAGCGCCAAGCGTAACAATATTTGTTGTCACTTTTTATTTAATACACTCTGCCGGCTCCTGAAATTGCGCAAACAAAAATGCCGCCTGGTAAGTGACGCGCCGCGTCCTGAAAATGAAATCATTTGAGGTGTAAAACGCTTCAAGTCATTTGCTTCCGCTGCTGCTGGTGCTGCTATTGCTGCTTGTGCGGCTTGTGCTCCAGCCTCAGCTCCAGCTTCCTGGTCAAGAGAGGCCGTCAAGTGGCATTCAATAAATAACTGTAAGGCGGCCATTTTCATTTTGCGTTCATTTATTTTGGCGCGACAAGCAAACACAATGGAAACTGCCCCTGCTTCAGCCTCAGTCTCCGCCTCAGTCTCCGCCTCATCCTCAGTCTCATTCTCATCTCCAGGCTCAACCTCAGCCAGCTCCGGCAGACGCATCACATCGCATGGACAATAATTGGCATTGTCCAAGGTACTATTGCTGGACAGAGCCTCTGTTACATTTCCAGTTCCAGCAACGTTCCTCAATTTAGGCCCATAAATTTACACGCTCAACATAAATTTATACGCCCCCGCCCCAGCCCCCGCCCCCGCCCCTCCCGGATCAGTTCCATGCACCTGCGGCTTGATGCGAACCGGTCGTCGGTCTCTCTTCTCCAGGTCGATGGCTGGCAGGGCTGCCGGGGCTGGTCGGGTCGGTCGGGTCGATCCGGGGAGGTAAAGTGAATTATGTGGCCATGCACGAAGTTCGAACAAAACACCAAAATAAATCGAAAAACTTTTTATGTGTATTAAATAAATTATTTTGAATATTTTTTCTCGAATTTAATTTTAAGTGTCCAGCATAATGTGGACAGTGAATGATTGCGAATAAATCCGGTGTTCAGCGATCCAAATGAATATCGCACTCAATTTCCAAATTTAAATGCAGTTCAAATTGAAGCGTTTCAAAATTCTTTAAATTTCCAACTATATATAAATACATATATATACATGTATACATATAGTGGAAAACTAGAAAAATATTGTGGAAATTAATTGTAATTATTACAAATTACAAATAATTAATAATTTCAGTGTGCTCAATTTAATTTGTGAATATTCAAAATTCGTTGTTAGATTGCTAAATTAGCTTTATATTCACAAGGCTCATCAAATTCATTGCATAGATTGATGTATTTGATGTATATACAACTGTTAAGGTTAATGACTGATTTTAAGATAATCTAGTGTGATCTTTTTTTTTTGAAGGGTATTTAACAAGTCAATAAGTGGTAAATCGTTCGTGCCCCAAAAATGAATTCTCCCAATTCGCCGTGTGTACTTATGCAAATTTTTAATGGGTGCAAATAAAGCAGTCCGCTGTCTGAAGTTTCCCAGCCAATCTTTTCAGCCATAAATCTGCACAAACAGGAACAGCAACAGCAACAGCAATCTGAACCCGAATTCCAAGCAGGAGAAAAAGACATGCTGTCTATCAAGCGTGGCTCATGGCTTATTCCTTACACATTGTTGGCAGTTGCCCGCCACTTCACAACGGGAACGGGATGACCTGGTTACCGGGCGGACGGACAAACGCCAGCCCACCAAACAACAAACAATCCCACAAACACACATGCACATCACACACACACACACACACAACAACCTGATCACCATTTGGTGAATGATTCGGAAACGGACGTGGTTTCAGTTACGGGCTGCACTTTTAGCTGGACACAAAAGGCCTGTAATTGAGTGAGGCAGGAAAACAGCATTTGAAACTTGCAGTCACTGTTGCGTATTGCGAAGGTGGAATCTGTACAGTTGGTGAATTGGTCCACTATGGTTGCATTTGATGGCCGTGACGAAGCAATCGCACATCTCGCCCAGCATCGCATCGACCAGCATTTCTGGCACTAACCAAAAATCGACACAACCCTTTGCCGCGTCAATTTTCAATTGAAACTCGACGAATATCGTGCAAATATTTTCAAACCAATTTCAATTTTGCAGCCACCAGTACCGCAACCAACACCACCACGAACACAACTACAACCACCATTTCCCATTCCAATTCCCATTCCCCATTCCCATTCCCCATTCCCATTCCCCATCCTAGCCAGCTAGCTAGTAATTAGTCATAATTAATGAGCATGATTTTCCAGAATTTACGCACGTAACATTCAAATCCGAGTCCATCCGTATAGCAATTTAAGCTGCTCTTGTGTTATTTTTGTTTTGAAAACCGGAAACCATTGAAAATTGAGCAAAAGTATATTATAAAGCTGTGCAAATGCATTTTACAGCCATATGTACATACATACATACATACATACATACATACATATGTACATTCCTGGTCAGCATCAAGACCCGAATCGATGTAACCAAAACATATTGTTTGTTGCGCATTGCAATGCCAACATTTAATTTCATTTCGTTGTGAATGGCAAAATGTGTTTTTACACATTCCAATTTCAATTGCAATTCGCGATGTCGATGAGTCTCAGTGATTAGGATTCTATATAATCTATTTCATAGACATTTATTTATTGATGTATTTATTTATTGTCAACTAAAGTCAGTCGACACCAAAAATACAAAAATTAAAAATTTGAAATTAATTAAATTTAAAATAAAATTAATATTATAAATAAATTAAAATATACTAAGATATTTATAAGATTTCTAAGATTTTTAAGATTTCTAAGATTTCTGGGGGTAGAAAACAAAATTGTCCAAAATTTGTTGCATGAATTGGGGAAAGCCCAGAAAAACTTAATCAGCCCAAAAATATTTAGTAAGAAAATAATTAGTAATGCGAAAAAGTTAATCACTAGATAGGCATTATTATTTAATTAATTATTGTTTATTATAAATGATATTTAAACAAATAATTATATTTTTGTATTCATGTTGTTTAAATTTGTTAAATGTTTGCAATGCTCTCTATTTTAATGTTAGCAACACAAGTAACTAAATAAATCAATGATTTAAAGTGCCAAATAAAAATATGAATCCATGACTTGTGAAACTCTTCTCGATTCCTCTCAAGAATATCAATTGTGTGCCCTGAATTCGTTATTTATTTTATCATAAAATTATGAAAGCACTTGCGAAAGCTATGCAAATATTGTCGACAATCGTTTCGAAATGAATGTGGCAGGAAACTCGTGTTGCACATGCTCAAATAAGTTATTTACCAGCAGCAAAACAAATTCTGTATTCACTTAAGCTGCATTCATATTGTGTTCTATATAATAATAAACAGTTAAGAACTGCAAAATTGCTTGACATAAATCGTGGTCACATTTATTTGCTGTCGCTTGTTTATTAATCTGATGTGTCTCCTGTTTGGTTGGACAAAAGGCCAAAATCGTTGGAAAATTGAATAAGTGTTAATTGAAAATGTCCCGAACATCGAAAGTGCTAACTATGGCATCAACAACAGGAGACATTTCCATTCGCATTCACATTCACATTCACATTTACATTCACATTTACATTTACATTCACATTTACATTCGCTTTCGCAATAGCTGCACAGACGAAACGAGACGTGCCCCGTTGGCCCCTTGTCCACTCGGGCGGGTTGGGAGTGTCGTCGTCTGCCTGGTTACCAGTTGACAGTTTCCGCTTTCCGTACCCATTCTCTCTCTCTCTCTCTCTCTCTCTCCTCATTCTCGTTCTCATTCACATTCACATTCTCCTTGGGGTTCTCCTACTCGTTCTCGTTCCTCGTTCCTCGTTGCTCGTTGCTCGTTGCTCGGTTTGGGGCTCAGCCATGCGTTGTCCTTTCAGCTGCTTTTAATTTTCATGTCCGCCCACTTGCATTTTTCTCGCCTTTGTCGTGTCGTTTCAACTGTTTTTGTTTGAGTGCACTCATCCGCCACGAATGCCGTCTCTGTCACGCCAATCAGACGGCCGACCTGCTGACTCGACATACATATTGTTCTTGATGTTGTTGTTGTTGTTGCTGTTGTTTGTATTATTGCTGTTGCGTTCGCATAAGCAAAACTATGAAATGCCTTTGTCAGTCAGTCAAGTCGTTAAATTCGCTGACAATCCGCATTCATCATCAGCTGCAAATCCTCAGCGAAGGCGGCGTCAAAACTTATATAAGTTTGAATCAACCAGGCGCCTTTTCACTTACTCCTCATTCACCCACTTAGTCAGTCCCTCAGTCAGTCAGTCAGTCAGTCAGTCAGTCAGTCAGTCAGTCAGTCTATCAGTCAGTCAAGCAGCTGGCACCTGCCTCGAGATCTGGCCAACGCCTGCAATATATATTTGCATACGTTTCTCAACTTTTCATTTATTTGTTTTATTTTCTACAGAACTCATAGATCTCTTAAAACTTCTCCCAGTTCGCAACCGCCCAAACTGTTCACTATTCCATTCATTTTTTTTTGAGTGAGTGAATCTTCTTTTTACACTTTTTGCATTTTCTATTTATTTTTTATTTTTTTTTTTATATTTTTCTTGTTTTTTTTTTTTGTTTGTTTGGAAGTGTGGGTGATAAACTTTCCCTGCATTGTCTCTGCGGTTGATGCTGTTGGTTGAGGAAGACGCCGCTTTTGTGGTGAATTTAATTAAATTTATGAAAAATTTACATATTTATTGGTTTAAATGCCCAAAAAATTTGTGCCGGGCATATGCATATGCGTGCTGGCTGTCCACAGTCAAATAAGTAAATGAATATTCATATAAACAGCAAAATAAAGACAGCAACAAAAAAAAACACATACATACATATATCCACTTCATGGAGTTTCCCATTTTCCATAGAGTTGTCGAAACTGTCGAACTTATATTTGGTATAACGAGCAACTCTGGTCTAAATGATGAATCTTTATTTGTCAGTCAAAAAAATGTAGATTGAGTTTTGAAAGTACTGAGATTGTGTTAACTCAATAAATAGATTGTGAAGAGTGGCAAAAATGTTGTTGTGATTGCTACAAATTAAAGTCAACATTTCCAAATTCACATCTAAAACAGATTTTTAATTTAACCAATTGACCGAGTGTAATTGCATAGTTTTTGCAACTTGAAAACAGAACACATTATTTCGATTATTATTTTTATTTTTGTATTGTTTTTTTTTTTTTTTGACATCGATGCCACATTTGCTATCTGTGCTCAGCCTTCATTAATGCAATTATTCAATGCTTTTGTTGCCAGTGATTGAAATTGATATCCGCATAGTTTCAACTAATACGTTTGGGCTCATTGATCGCTGAGGCTTATCAATAAATACTTAAACAATAACACACAAACTGACTAGTTCTGTTCAATTTCAAATATCGAATAAAAAACACACACACACAAATACACGAATTCACACACAGTTCATACAGATAGCTAGATAGATCTATGCATAAAAAATAACTAAAATAACAACTTATACGAATCAAATATTTAATAAAAGCCCAAAATCGTATACAAATTTTTGTAGTATTTGTTACCGAATAAACCTGCAGACACTTCATTGCATGTTTTTTTGGCATTTAAATTTCCAGTTAAAACGAAAAAGCCCAGCACATAAATTAAATATATACAAAACGCAAAACAAGCTCAAACAAGATTATTAGTTTATAGTCAAATTTAATTCAAAGTAAAATTAACAAAATACTAGTTTTAGCAACAATTCTAAGTAAATCGAAAGCGTTTTAAACATCAAATTTGAATTTCTGCATTTATTGACTAGCTCCCTGACTAGTTTTAAGCGTGAGCTGCCTGACATCATGAGACCTTCAGAAGGATCATTTAAATTCACAGGAAAAAATATATATATATAGAATATATATATATATATATATATATATATGTGTGTGTATATTAAATTGGAATTCATATTGTGGATAATATTTTATTGGGCAGGGCAAAGAAATCTACGAAAATATATACGAGGAAAAAATATTTGATAATTATTTAATGTCCATATAGTATAAAAGAATATTTGACTTCCTATCATAACATCTGTTAATAATAGTACAAATAATTTATTAAGTTTTGTTTTTGGAATATTAATATATTTTATAATTATAATTTCAGATTAATTTTTGCCTAAAATATAACTTACTTCCAATCATAACATCTGTTAATAATAGTACAATTAATTTGTTTGTTTTTGGAATATTAATATATTTTATAATTATAATTTCAGATTAATTTTTTTCTATAAAAAAAACTTTAATAAATTGAGAAAAAGTTTCTCACTAATTTAATAAGAAGAAAGAAAAAAAAAAAACAGTTGTGTTCTGCCACATCCGAACTTTGTATGTTTATTGCAGCGTCAACTCGAATTCTCCCTCTACTTATAAGAAGAAGAATTACGCAACTTGGTGGTTGCAATCAGTATTCATGTGGTTATTGGTATGCAATAACAAAATACAGTTGTAGAACTTGGTCTTAACAGAGTCTTAACTGTAATATGCAATTAACATGTCATTGCCATGCAGGGAGTGTGAACAGCGCTCGAGAGTCGTGAGTGCCGACAATTATCAATTGGATCTGCACACACCCTAGGAATTTCAATAATCATATTATGCCAGAACTCAAATGGAGAGAGAGAGAGAGAGAGAGGGAGATAGTGTGAGAGAGAGAGAGAGAGAAGGGCTCTGCCCTCCACCTCATTGAAATGCGCACGCATGCGCCGAGTCTGAAACCGGCTGATCGACTCTTTTGGCCGCTTTGCTTTGGCTGTAAACGCGTCATCGTCAAGCAACCAGTTGAAATGAAAGTGAATTGAGAATAAGTTAAGCTAACCGCTCACTGCTCCCTGCTCACTGCTCGGAGCTGGAAGCTTGTAAGCTTGGAAGCTTCAATTGAAGCTCTCAGCTCTTCGAGCGGCGCTCAGTGAACGGTGATCGTTGATCGTTGATCGTTGATTGTGGCTCGGAAGCCGTTGAGCGACTTAAACAAAAAGTTGACTTCTTGCAATTTCTTTGACGCTGTCTGCGTTCAGTTGGCGGTTTGCATTTGCGCGTTGCGGACGTCTCTCCCTCCTCGTTGCCGTTGTTACCTCGTTACTGTGAGCTTTGGCGTGTTGGCAGACTGAAAACGCAGTGTATCGCTTAAATTCGGTGTGAAAGCTTCAAGATGCTGAGGCAGTATCTGGTTGCAACGCTGCTTATCGCAGCTTGCGTTAATGGTAAGTAAAAGGTTGCACACCCTTTCGTAGCTGCTTCAAGCTGCAGTCGCAAATGCTGCACGCCACAAAACACATACAACTAAAAAAAAAAATAAATATAAAAAATAATAAGAAAATCATACGAAATTTAAGAAAATAGTTTCCGCATTCGTGTTAGCTATTAAATGTTAATAGTTTTAATGTGTTTTTTTTTTTAATAATTTTTTGTTACTGTGCGAAACAAAAAGTGTTGACGTTGCCAATTGGAAATCTCTTGGCTCTTGTTGGTGACTTGGGCTTCCTCTGTGCGAGTGTGCGAGTGTGTGTGAGTGTGTGTGAGTGTGTGAGTGTGTGTGTGTGTGTGTGTGTGTGTGTGTGTGTGTATGTGTGTGTGGGTCTTCGTCTTTGTCTTCCTGGCGCATTTTGCCCGGTTGTACTCGTATTTCTTGTTTGATTTTGGTTGGACTGCAAATTAGGTAACATTGCTGGCATTTCATTGACTTTTGCTCTTATCATAAATGGCTTTTTCAACTGGTTTCAGACTTTGTCACCTGAGAGGCCCGCAAGGTCAGCTGTCCTGAATGCCTGGCCTCCCTCCATACAGTAAACACTTTGGGTGCAAAAAAAGCAAAAACCAAAAAAGACAGAGAAAGAAGATAAAAAAAAAACTGGAAATTCAGCCGGTTTCACTTTTCTTTGTGTCTGGCTTAAACGCTGATACATCTCTCTCTCTCTCTCTGTCGCTCTCTCACTCTCTCTTTCTCTCTTTCTCTCTCTCAATCTCTCACTCTCTCTCTCTCTCTCTGCACTTATCCGTCTATGTCGCTCTGTCCACCAGTGAGCCACGCCGCTGATGACGATCCTTATGTAATATGCCTGCTCCAATGCTGACCTCCAACTTGATTAGCGGCTGTTTTAGCTGTTTTAGCTGCTCGCTCACTCGGCATCAGCTTGGTTTCCAGTTGACTTAATTAACATTTTGCCAGCGGCACATATTAACGGCAACGACTGCCTGTATTTGTTGGCTTATGAATATGCAAATAAAAGCGTATTTTTGCAATGGCTTCGGGCCATGTGGCTTTGAGCATTTTCATGGTCAACTTCAACTGATTTCCATACTTGCATCATCATCCTCAACAGCAGCTGCTGTGCTTTTTTCCCAATTTCTTTTTGTTTTTGTGTTTATTTATTTTCTTTTTGTTTTCTTTTTCTTAAAACCTTTATTTCCACATCACTTTTCGGCCCAAAGCATGTGTTTGTATGTGCATAATGCAAATACATATATTAACATATATTTTATATTAACGGTAAATATTAAATTTCTTCTGGCGATTTCACTTTCATTCGATTACATTCGATAACGGAACCCGTTTCGAAATCGAAAACTGACACCGAAAACACCAAGAAAAAACACTCAAAATCGACAATGAACGGAACAGATTTTGGACCACGAACAGGGACGGGACGGGACGGGACGGGCCAACTGACAATGGGCACAGCGGGGCCAATGCATAACAACGGTAAACAGCTTAATTTATGTAACCAGCAAGCGGCAAGGCGATTGTGACACCGATTTTATATCACAGCATTGCATTTATTCCATCATAAAACCCAAAATTCAGCATCCGCCCGATCGCCCGATTGCACAATGAAATCCAACTAAGAAAATCAAAAATGTTGCAATCAAATCTTAGCCAAAAGAGTTAGCTGAGTTACAACAATAAACTTCCAAATCTTAAGACAGAACAACACAAAAAAGCTGGGAGAAACAAATATGTCCGCATTTTCAATTGATTCAAGTTAACAATTTACGACAAACTCAATAATTGCTTGGAGCTTTTCGCAAGTTATCCATAAATTAATATGCAAAGAACTGAATAACAAAGAACATATTTAAATTGCAATTGTAAATTGTACAACAAAAAGAATTTCATCAATGTATTTAAGAGGATTTCAAATGCTGCGTTTTAATCGAAAAACAAATAATAACGTAAATATTTTCATATTTTGTAAGAAATGTGAAACTTATGTGAAGCAGCTACTGGAAGGCAACTCAAATTGGTGATGACTTCAATCTTATTAACTTGTTTCCTTAATGGTGAATCACTTTCATGGAGCTTATGGCTAAGAATAATGTTAGCATGTTTATAAGAAGCTCTGACGACTTATCACCAGATTGTAAATTTGTTCTGCTCTCTGCTCCCTCCTGCCACATCCCTCTCGCTGCCACATCCATCTGTGTGCTGTGTGATGTGCTCTACTTAATGCGATGAAAAAATAAACATAATTTAAAAATACATTAGAACGAATTGCAAAGGCTGCGTCAGCAAACGGAAACAGGCCGAGATGAGCCGCCAAAACGACTGACAAACGGAGAATCGGAGATTCCGAGAAACGGACAAACGGACGGCGGCCTGATGCGAACCGTCGGCACATGAGCCATTTAAACGCAAATTTGTTGACAAAGGCAAGTGGCTCTGGCCATTACACACTCGAGGAGCAGCAGGAGTAGGAGTAGGAGGAGGAGGAAGAGGAGGAGGCTGGCTCACAGCTGTAGTCTGGGCTACCAAATCGGAATTATTTACAATTTAAGTGTTGTAAATGCAACAGCAAAATAAAAGACAAAAAAATAAAGTAAAAAATAAAAAAAGTTAAGGAAAGACTACAACAAAAAACAATGTGGCAAAAGGAAGAGGCAAAAACATTTAAGCAGCTTAACACACGCACACTCACCCTCACCCCCACATACACACACACACACACACACACACACACACACACACACACACATACACACATTCGCGTTGTGAAAAATGAGGCGCAAAGCAGCCACAGAAATGCGTGAAAAATTACTTGAAAATGCCAACGGATAAAAAGCAGAAACCGTTTTACCAAATACAAACAGTCGGTATGCCCCAGGCAAAGAGATACTCAAAGACGCGGAGAGAAAGTGACACACACACACACACACACACACACACACACACACACATACGCTGGCAAATACAAAGATAAAACAAGTAAGAATGTTGTAGACTTGTGAGCTCGACTACAAGATACCCTCAAGACAGCTGTACATTCTACATAAATTCTAATCTAATTGTGTTTGTGTGTGTGAGAGGTTGTATGTGTGTGCGTGTGTGTACACATGCAATCGTAGAATACACACAAGCATTTCTCTCTCTGCAGAAAATGTTGCTTTTCCTGAATGTAGTGATATCGATGTGAGAACATGTCTTGGAATATATCATCGGGGTTTGAAAATCGAACAGTTGTTCAATAACATTACAAGCTAGACTTTTTATCAACTACAAGACTCTGCCCTAATCGGAAATCGATATATATCGATATACACGAAACGAGGGCAGTTTATTATAAAATGAAATAAAGTTGGTCAGCGCTGCAACAAATTTGAAGCCCCTAAATCTCATAATCGAACTTGGGAAAACTGACTCTGCCGCTGATCCTGATCAAGAATATATATGTATATATATATATATATTTATATATCTCGCATGGAATCGGTGATGCTTCATCCTGCTTATTTTGGCAGAATACCATCATACCCTTTCTACCCATTTCCAATTGGTTCAGGATACAATAAGAGAGTGTGTGTGAGAGAAAGAGAGAGAAACTGGCAAGGTGTTCTGTAGTTGGCAAGGATGTGTATTGCGTGTATTACAAATGAAGCGCTTAAAGTGAAAATTTATCAAAATAACGTCCGTTGCTTGCCGCACTTTTTCGCACACATGTGAACTTATCGAACGGACCTCGCAGCAGCTGATTGCGCTGGTCCGCAATTCTTATTCATATTCATATATCAGTTGTGCAATTTATTGCCTTTTCGTCCTTTTCAGTTTTCATTTTTTGCACTCACACATACATATATATTTAAAGCGGTGAAATTCGCTGTGATTTTCGTTGTTTTCGTTTGCGGCAAGCAACAACAAAAGATACAGCATCAAGAAACCTATAAGTACGACTTAACGAACACTTTGCTGCCCTTCTTCAACACTTGCAAATGGATACAAACATATGCGTAATGGAAAATGAAAATATATTTCCCAAATACGCAAAACCCAAATCCAAATTGAGAACTATCGCAATGTTGAACAAATTGTTAAGATACTGTTCGACATCTGGTTCTGGCAGATATAGTTTTTCATTTATCCCTATATACATTGGGGAGCTAGCTGCCTGCGTTACCAGGACTCTTCCAAACCGGTGCTCTGATCGGCTCGGATCGGCTCAGCTTGGTTGAAAATTGCCACAAATGTTAAATAAATTATAGGCAGCCGCATCGAAAAAATGAAAAGCAAATAAAGCGAATAAAACAATCGCGAAACAGCAACAACTGCAAAGCCAACATCAACACGGCAAACAAATATATATATACATATATATATATATATATATACATATATATAGGTAATTGTATATGTACATGCATATATGTATGTTTGTACTTTATGCTTCAGAAAAACCAAGTGGAAAACAGTTTTCAATGTGCATAAAATAAAGTTGGGCAATTTTTCAGCTGCTCGCCAGGTTTTCAGTTTCAGTTTATTATTTGTTTTTATTTTTCCTCCATCCAACACATTTAATTTCTTTAACAGAAAAGAAAATGCGGACAGGCAGTAGTTGGCTGGGGCGTGTAGGTCAATCGACAACGTTGCATGCGTCACTTTTGGGCTTATTTTTAATTATTATTTTCGCATTGAAAATTGCCTTATGAAAGTTGAAATGTCCAACATAATTGGCCTTACGCCTTTAACATCAATTTGCAATATTCATGTTGCCACAAACAGTCACCACCTCAGGTGGCAACGACAAATAAAATAGTGGCAAACACCTGTAATGGGCATATACGGGGGGAATGGAATGGAAATGTTTTCCTTAAGTGGCTACATCATCACAAGAGAACTCTTTGCAACAATTGGTGGTCAATGAATGTGCTGAAGGAATTTGCTGAACTGGGATTGATATAATCTAATCAAATCCTAAGACTTATATTTCAAATTTGAAATTAATATAATTATTGTAAGTTGATCAGTTTCAAAGATTGCGGTACAAATTTAAAGTATTAAACTGATGAGCATTTAAGAAGTCATTTAAAGAGCACTGGATTTTTGTAAGCTGCACCTATTTAAAATTTAATAAAAATGGGTTTTATGAAGTTATGCGAAAGTGTGTAATTGAGAAGCATGCAGCATGAAGCATGCAACCATATAGGGCAAATATATTCCCAACACTTTTGTATTGTTTTATATTTGAGAACATTGATCAATCTTTTGAAGGTTTGTAAAACATTGACTTGCTTATAAAATCCGGATCAGCATCAGTAACAAAAAAGAGCTATCAATCAATCTTGGATCTATACATATATATGTTCTGGGCATTTATCTGATTTTATTGAGAACTTTTCAGACTACCCATCGCAAAGATCGAGTAAAAATTGTTTATCTAAATGCTATATTTATTTTCTTAATTTTCTTTAATTTTCTTTTCTGCCTTTACAAACGCTAGTTAGGCTCACGACTTGGGTACAGGGTATTTCCGAGCTCTGTTAAATGTTTTTTCAATTTTTTTACAAACCTATTTACTTTTATTATCGAAAATATTTGTTCATATGTAAAAACATATATTTGCTCAACACAAAATTCATACAAAATTTATACACCGCGTGCGATGTTGGCGTTGGTGCATGTATTCGCGGTTGCTGCCGCTTGTTGCATAAAAAACATTGTTATGCCTTAACAGGAAAAAAATGCGCAAGCCAATGTCAAACTTAAATTAAATATAAGTGAATAAATAATAAACTCAAATAAAACAAATTTTTAACATTTTTATGCCCCGAAAGATTTTAATTTTCATTTGTTGATATGCATTATTGAAGAGAAATAATTATTTCATGAATGTAATAAAGAAATTATAGCTACACTCTGTTGTAGATAATATTGTACATATCCCTTAATTAAATTCATCCACTTGCCACGCAGCCGGGCTTTAATAACGGAATATTTTGTTGCATACTTCGAGGCGCGCTGTACAAAATTGTGCATTTTAATTAATTGCAAACCTATAAATTAATTGACAGATGCAACGTTGGCTGACAATGAAACTAAACAAATGAAAGAAAGGGATTTGATATAAAAAAACAAGAACGTAACCGACCTGCGAATACACTATTAACAGCTGGCAACTGTTGGAAAGAGCATTCTTGCGGGATTCTGGTAAAGTGTGGCAGTCACAGGGATATATGTATTATATATATATGTATACATTGCAGCATATTACTGGTTATATGTACTCTTTTAGCCATGTTATCAATGTATTATAATAAAATGGGCTACGCAATTTACCAACACTGTGCATTTAATTAATATTATTAAAACTGAATGAGCTCCATGAATAATTGCGGGGATAGTTTGTGCCCAAAAACACTTTAAAACCAGAGCATAATTTATATTCCCATTTTGCGACTATTTTCGAATCTTTCACATTTATTTTGTCATTGTTGCATTAATCTAATTCTGTTTGCCAATTTATATTCATTAAATGTGGCTCAAATCAACCGATTGATCCAATTGTGTGTTAACTTTAGAATGGTGATAATATTATTATTGTTGTTGCCTTTATTTAAGCAATCTTTGGTTAAGCAACTGAAAATCGCCATTTGATTATTATATATTTATCTCCTATTTTACTTTATACATAATATATATGTATATACATATTTATATATATATATATATTGTATGCATTTATAATTAGTGCTTGTGGCTTTATTAAATGTCAAAACGTCAAGCGGCTTTCGAAGCTTAGATTTTGTTTTTAGCAAACAACAAAACAACACTAATAACAGTAATTAAAAACAAAAACAAAAAAAACCAAACAAAACAACAAACAGTTGAAAATAAGCAATTAATTTCTGTTGTTGTTATTATCGGTGTCATTTGGTAATTATTAAGCTCTCATTCCAATGCAACTGCATTAAGAACTTAATGCAACTGCCCCATTAGCCAGCCACACTCGATTAATGGCTCTAATTCATTAAAATTAAGCCATAAAATGAACTAATTGTATTTGTTTTTGTTTTTTTTTTTTTTTTTGCTTTTCTTTCACCACATGCACTTGTCTAGAGGAAAATAATTGACTGATTTTTACCACATCAGTCGTTGCACGTGGCAACGTCCAAGTAAATTATTACGAAAATTATCCAAATAAAGTTAATTTGGGATTCATACGAGTATATATAAATAAAAAAAAATGTTAGTTTATGGTTTACAAACTATATGCTCAGTTTTCCAAGATAAAGTTTATTTCATGATTTTCCTTAATTTTCCAATTTAAACCTTTTATGGTTTCTTATTCAAATATCTGTTTGAAAACCTCAATTGAATTTGGTTGAGAAGTTTCATAAATTAAACTATTTGCGAATATTTTTAATTATAACCATAAAAGTTGATAAGTTGATGAACTTTAACTTTAACCTTAACTTTCACAGCTCAAAGCAAGGACAAGGAGGAGTTTACTTGCCCCTCGCACATTGCCAATGGCAACTATGCTGATCCTGCGACCTGTCGCCGCTTCTATCAGGTAAACTTTTTAACATCTTGGTTAATTTATCTGACCGAAAGGTCAAATTACTCAATTGAGTTGATGCACTCACAATTTGTTATTTTCCACACAGTGCGTCGATGGCTACCCCTATTTGAATCGCTGCCCCTCTGGCCTCTACTTTGACGATTTGCAAAAGTTCTGCACATTTAAGGATGAAGCCAAGTGCGGACCACTGCCAACAAGTAAGTGATGAAGTTATGTCTAAACTGCTCAAACTACTATTAATAAAACGACTCTAGGATGCAGATAAAGAGATGGATGAATGGGATGAATGGGTGGGGGATTGTACAGAAGGAGGAGACAGACAGACAGACAGACAGACACTGTACAGTGTCAATGTAATTTTTGTAACATTTGTTGCTTTTGTAGTTGCAAATAGCCATGGGAGTGGCATTAGCTGAAGAAACAATTGAAAGTGCTCCATAAATCAAGCAAACCAAAATTTTAAGTGCTCTCCAAGTAAAACACATATGCATGCCAGATGGAGACGGAGCAAGTGAAAGAAGAGAGCCATTGGCTGGGGGATTTCGGATTGGAGATTGGGGATTGGGGATTGGGGATTGTGGAGCAGGTTTTTGTGGCAAATGCCAAGCAGTTTGCTAAACGATTTCAAGTTTGCAGAAGCAAACTTGTTAACTAAAATAAAAGGCGAAGTTCGACTCTATAGACCAGACCCAAAGTCCGACCAAGCCGAGTCTAGTTGAGCTGCGCAGGCAGTAAGTAAAAACAACAACAACAACAACAACAGCAACCAACAAAAAATTACATGGCTAAAACTGAGCTGCAGAGTAGCTGGAAATTTATTAGAAGCTCAAAATAGAGTTGAGCATTCTATTAGAAAGACACAAGCCGCACACGAAGCCCTGGAGATAAACGATTGAATGTGACAGACTTACCGAAAGACACAGAGAGAAAGAGAAAGAGATACAGAGGGAGAGAGAGAGAGAGATAACTTGATTAAAAGAATGTGCAATTGAAAGACAAAATAATCGAATCCGACCGGATGTTATGCAATGGAAAGCAATTTTTAGTAAATGTCGCATAATTCGTTAATGGCCCAAAAGTAGAATGCCGTTATAAATTAGAAAAATGAAGATCGAAGCCCACTCAATGGCAATTCAGGGGAATACAATAAGAGTGCAATGACAATCACAGCAATAACTTGGCCAAGTGCAAAGGTTGACCCAGCAGTTGGCCAGCAAGCAGACAGTCAACTCCAACTGCTTTGGATGCGTCCCAAGCAATCGACTGCACTTCAAATGGGGCACGAACGCAACCGCTTAGGAATAACCAAGTGCCACACCAATGTGTATGTCTGAGTGTGTGTGTGTGTGTGTGTGTGTGTGTGTGTGTGTGTGTGTGTGTGTGTGTATGTCTATGTGAAGCTTACATTTATGATTCAGTGTGGAGTTTAGCGACAGACATTCTAATGTACACTTTAAATGTGTGGGTTTTCCTGACTGTTTGTTTAACCAGTCTTCAAGGAATATGTTTGACTAAAAATTTTGGTAAGCACTGTAAAAAATTACATTGAAAGAAATTGCATAGCCCAAATATTTAACAAATTTATTTTTAAATTTATTGAATTGCTGATTACTGACAAAATATATTTTTTTGCATCTCAATTCAATTCTCAAAAGCTGATCTAAGCGTATTTTCTTGTCAAAAGTTGCGATAAACTTCACAATGTGTTTGAAAAGTTTAAAAATCAATCAACTTATATTCAAAATTCAGGCGAAAATATCATAAATTTTAATGCACGCACACGAAATGCGACAAACGCAACCCAGTCGGAATTTAGTAGTGTTAAGACTACCGTTAGAAAAAAAATCTTACCGTTTCCTATAATGTTTCATGACCGCCAGGCATATTGGAGAAATATTTAAATTTAAATAAATAAATACAGTGACCTAATTAAATTTTGCTTTCTTAATTTTGAGCATTTTAAATATTTGAGCAACTAACTTAATACTTAATTATCTTGCTGTTTTTCTTTTGCTAATTGTTTTGCCGGCAAATAATGACCTAATGACCAGTGAAGTAGCTAACATTAGCGGTAAACATATACATACATATATATATATATATATGTATATATAAGTACTTTTTCGACATACAAAACAAATTTAGGTAAAAAAAAAAAAAAAAAATCAAAACAAAACACCACTTAAAATGTCTTTTGAGGCTAAACTACTCTGCACGATTCCTGCTGGGTAACTGTATTTCAAACAGACACACACAAACACACACACACACTGATATATCGCTGAAATGCAAGCACGCACTTTTGCAGCAGTCAGCAGCGGAGTTGCCGTTCGCAGTCAACGTTAGCGTCAGCGTCAACGTCAACGTCAGCGTCGGCGCTGGCATTGGTCTTGCAGTTGGGCACCGCTGTCGGAAGGAAACCGTTTGGAAGAAAGCTACGACAGCTAAAGCATTTGGGATTTGCGTAATACCAACTGGAATTTTGTCTCACATAAATAGCTCTCTGCTCTGACTGTGACGGCGACTGAAAGCCAGCGACCCAGCGTGTGTGTGTGTGTGTGTGTGTGTGTGTGTGTGTGTCAGAGAGTATGTTGAAGCAGAAAAGTAATAACATAAATGACACACACACTCTCACACACGCACACACACAAGAAAGCGATTCACCTCCTGCCACCCAAAGCCGCAGAGCTGTAGCCAAAGTAAAGCAAGGCACGAGCAGAAATATTGCACCAGAGATTAGGTCAAAGCTCTGTGCATACCATTTCTTTACTTCTCTCTCTTTTTGCTAAACACACACACACACACACACACACACACGCACACACACACCCGCACACACACACACCCGCACACAGTTATCAAAAAATAAGAAAGGAGCTTGTTACTTGGACCAGTAAAGTGCTTGTAGTTTTGATTTTTTAAAATTTATTTCATAGACAATACATAAATATAATATATTATTATTATATACTCGTATAATTATAGTATTTGAAAAAAATCATAGTAATTGAGAAACTGTTGCATCCACAAACCAACACTTGAAGCATTTACAGATGCATGAACAAAATGTACACTTGTAACTGTTGAAATTCTTATTGATATTATATATATCTTAAATCTTTATGATAGAGATTCTCGCTGTAATCGAGCCTGTAACAAAAATAAATATTCCAAATGTATTCATTATGATTCAACTTTATTCAGTCAGAACTTAATCCAAGAAAAGATGAGTGCCTTTCGACTTTTGTCACTCTGTTCAACTTCAATGAGAGATTCAAGATAGGAATGCTTTAGTTCCAGCTGAGTAATGATATGCATATATATGTATGTATGTATGTATGTATGTATGTATGTATGTATGTGTTTGGTCTGTATGCACATAAGTGTGTGAGCATTAAATAAGATTTGATTTGCGAGCATACTGAAGAACTCACTGATTGCCTCTAATCGCCTGGCACTTTAATTTGCAAGCCATCTGCCTGCTACATAAGCCAGCCCAGGGATTATGAGCTCTAAAATAGCGAAGCCCCAAACCCCAACAACAAGAACAACAGCAACAACAGCAACAAC
This sequence comes from Drosophila mimica, assembly GCA_037043585.1. Classification (NCBI taxonomy): domain Eukaryota; kingdom Metazoa; phylum Arthropoda; class Insecta; order Diptera; family Drosophilidae; genus Drosophila; species Drosophila mimica. Next base: position 8,836,582 of record JBAMBE010000748.1, on the reverse strand, counting down.
AACAACAACTTCAATGGCTCTAAGCCCACAGCTTGCAACGTACCGCACGTTCCCCGGTCTTCTTGTCAAAATGCTCAGCTGACGAATTGCTTACGACGCATTCAAAACCCAAATGAATTTTAAATTCTGACAGCAAATGTGCCAAAACACAAAAAAAGAAAACCAGAAAAAGAAAAAGATAAGCAAAAAGTTGTTTCTTTTCATTATGCGCATATGTGTGTGTGTAGTGTGTGTGTGTGTGTGTGTGTGTGTGTGTGTGTGTGTGTGTGTGTGTGGTGTATACAGCTAAGGTATTCGACAATGTATGCAATAAAATGTGCATATAAATGCGATTTTATTTCGTTTTATTTGGATTTGATGCTCGGCTTCGTTGTTGCCACAGACACAAATTAGAATATTTAAGCCAGTGATCGGGTTGGAAATTCAATAAAATCTGCGTACAAAATACTTGTTAGCCAACATGTTGCCAGCTGCAGACACTTACTGTCCAAAATGTATTTGACTTGACTGCTCGACAGTCTGACTAGCTTATTTAGCTGCCAACTTGGCCCAAAACTATTGACAGTGCGCGTCCAAGCAACTGACAAACTGCTGCTACTGCTGTTTATCCCATAAAAATTCGCATACATATATACATATGTATATGTATAAGCAAACATATGTATATATGTATGTATTTATATATTTAGTATAGTGTATATAGTATGTAGAGAACTCACACGAGCTGGTAAAATTCGAAGCAATTTTGCACTGAATAGTTTTCAATTTCATAATTCAGTGAACACGCTCAATGACAGCATTTCAATATTGCTTACACAACAGCAACAACACTAAAAAAAACGACAGCAACAACAACAACAACAACAACAAGTTACACAAATAAGCTCCAAACTGTCCGCATTACGTATACGCAACGTATGCAACTTCTGCTCAACTCTCCGCTCTCCTCTCTCCGCTCTCCGCTCTTTGCTCAGCTTTGCTGTTGTCGAGACTGTCGCTGGCAGTGCGAAATGCATAAGACAAAGTTACTAAAAGTGTTTATTACATTTTATTCAATATCTGTACACAAGTCCACACACACACACACACACACACACACACACACACATATATATATATACAGTCACACACACAAATGCATATTCACTTTGCTTGAGTGCGCAAATTTGGCAAGTTACTTTTTGAAATAATAAAATTGTATGCATTTAGTTTTTGAGAGGCGTTTTGGGGATGGCACATTTGGTTATTTGGCTTATGAATTTATGTTGATTGCACAGTCTGCCGTTGAGTGCCGCTTGCCGCTTGCCACTTGCCGTCTGTCCCCATTATACTTTTTACAGTGCCACACACACACAGTGCTGACCGATGGCCGGGGTAAATTAAATGCCAAGCATTTCATTTTGGCATTGCTGTTATTTATGATGTGACCACAAATGCATATTTTCCAGCATTGATAGCCACACATTTGTATTAGTTTTCTATAGATTTTCCACTTTGTGGCAGATCTGATCACATCTATTGTGTACGGTGGCAGCAACCAAAAATGACAATTTGTACGCAAGAGACGCATTGCATACTTCTAGGCGCAGCCGGATGCAACTTGCCTTCTACGTGTCTTCATTTGTGTGTGTGTGTGTGTGTGTGTGTGTGTGTGGGAGTGTGTGTATGTGTGTATTTAAATTGCGCACACACACACACCCATCAATATTTAAGCCCCAACATTTAACTCATTAATATTTATGGGCATATATTGTGTTTATTATTTTGTTGCTGTGACTGTTCTTGCCACAATTGCGTTTCTTCTTATTTTATTGGATGTTGCTGTTGCAGTTGACAGTTACTATTACCCTGGGCATTACATAAGCCAAAAAAAAAAAAAAAACCTTCGACTCGCATCCCAGAAGCAGCCTGTCCGTTGTCCATTGTCCATTGTCCATTGTCCATTGTCCATTGTCCCTTGCCCAGTGCGACTTTTGTCCTGTTTGCATTCGCATGTGTTTGTTGTTGTTGCAGCTTTTGATTTTTTGTCAGTTACAGAATCAACTTTTATGCAGCTAGCGATTATTTAATTGGCTTTGGAGTTTGGTTGCACAGCACCCAAATAATGTAATTAAATCGATTTTGTTTGTTTGTCGCGTTCATTGGCAACTGAATAACGAATACTCAACAAATACTCGTCGTGACACAACTAAATAATAAGAGATTTAACTCGTCCCAACCCCATTCGATTCGATTCGATTCGAATCGAGAGTGGGGCCAGGGGTGGCTGGGGGGTAATAGCTGGGGCAGTGCTTAAGCTGCTGGGGCAGGACGAAGGAGTGCTTGACATCATTAGTTTGTTTTGCATTTGGCAATGTCAAGCGGCATAAGTCCACTTTAAATTGATTGATGATGTTGTCAATGGAGCCAGCCATACGGAAACGGAAGTTGACGACCAACTTAAATGGCAACTTCTAAGGACATCTTACTCGTTCAATCTCACACACGCACACACACACACTCATAGATGGGCAGCTGGAGATGGCACAAAAAACATTAAATAATCATTTTTAATTTAGCAAGTTTATTGCAAGTTACCCAGCAGCCATTTCCGCAATTTCCCCCATTTTCTATCATTAGTTTTTACAATTGTTGAGCTCTTCAGTTGAACACTTTTGATTATGGCTTAGCTGGATGGAAATAAAATCTGGTCACTGATTTTGTAGCAGAAAACCAAAAATATATGAATGGAAACTCAGCAAAACTTGCAAAATAAGTCACGTTAATATTAAAAAAAAAAAATATTTAAGATATTTTCCTATGCAACATTTGAAATTGCTATACATACATATGTAATATAACAGATATACCCATTAAAAATTTCTGGTTTGTGTGTTGTAAAATGTATACGTTTAATAATAATTTTTTATTATTATTTTTTTTTTTTGTAGCAATTATATTTAAACATTAATCAACCTATTTAAAGGCTATAAAACATAATAATATTTCCACAACTTGAGCGTTTCTTATCCGATTTCGATTGACTTGTAAATTTTTTATATAAGTCGAAAAGATCCTTCCGATTCCCATTCAAAGTGTGGCTTTTATTGATATCGAAAATAGATATGTATCGATATTCGTGAAATGGGTGCAGATATCGAAAAATTGAACAAAAACATGTTGTAAGATTTTATACTTCAAATTTAAAGAATCTGTTCATGCAGATGGACAAACGGAAATTACTATATGGATTCGGCTGTTGAAAATGATCAATAATCTATATATATATATATATATATGTTGATATTACGGGATCGGAGCATGCTTTCTGTCATTATCCATTTTTTTCTCATTTTCCATGGTACAAAATATTTGAGTTATTTCCAAAGCTTAGGAGTTGATAGGGTTTTTTTGCATTTCTTGCAGACATCTATTTATTACAGGGTATACAGGCTAGTTGGTCGTTTTCAAGTTAAGTTCACTTGTCTCATTTCACTTGACAGGAATGCACAACAGCTTTGCTGAATGTCCTTGCTATTGAAAATGCACAGCCGACAGCTTAGTGACAGCAAGCTGCACTTGTTCCTTATGCGTGTTGCGAGTTGCCACCCAAAGTAATCTGCGAGGCAGCCAAAGTGATAGTGGTGGGTGGGGGGGTGGGTGAGCGGTGCTTATTTCGTTGCAATGACTGCGTTTCATTTAGTTGTGGAAAGCTGCACAAAATTATGGTTTTTGCGGCTTGTTGATTTATGGCCAATTCGTGTCGAGTCGGCCTAACGGATGTTTTGATTGGGTGCAACTAGTGATTGAACGCAACAAGGCGCAGCGAATGCATTCTATATTTGTGGCCGGGCAGCTACCCATTGAATTTGAATCCGGGTTTTCGTCTCAAAACACGTGGGCGACCTTCTGTTTTGTGGACTTTAAGTGAATTTGTTTACTCGATCACAGAACAACAACAAAAGAAATGCCAATTGAATTCCATTGAGTTTTTGCCAAGCACACAAGCCCACACACACCTACACACACCCACACACACCCACACACACACCCACACACACACACATAGCTGTTATGCCCAACGCCCTCATATGCAAATAGCAGTGCCAAAATGATGCCCCGAACGGTTTCGTTTTTTCTGTTTTTTTTTTATTTTTTTTTTTTGGGGGGGGGGGTTTGGTTTGTGTGTTTCTGCAGAGTTGTGCTGTTTGGTAACAAGGCAGGTTGGGTTAGCTAGGATATAACCTTTGGCTATTTGAATTTGGCTCTTTCTCCCTGGCTCGTTGTTAACTTTCTTTTAACTTGTTTCTTGCACATTTTGTACGTTGTTTGACTGGCTACCTGCTGCCTTATTGATATTTGTATTGTATTGTGTTATTTTGTTGACTTTTAACTTTCGACATGCTTTCCATCTCTCTCTCTCTCTGTCTCTCTCTCTCTCTCTCCGTCTCTCTCTGTGTATCTCTTATTGTGGCATTCGATTGTCAGAGTTCAATTTTGCTCGTATATCCAAACCGATTTTAAATAATTTCTTAGCTAATTTGCGCAACAAGCCCAGTTGAGTTTTGCAACACACACACACACACACACACACACACACACACACACACACACACACACATTTTCATTTACGTGCAACGTCTTTGCAGCACCTGCCCCGGCAACGGATGCGCCAGCCGACACTGCTCAGCGCTGCAACACCGAGGAGTGCCAGCTGCCCTACTGCTTCTGCTCCAAGGATGGCACCCAGGTGCCTGGCGAACTGGAGGCTGAAAAGGTAAGTCCAAAACCCATTTCTATCTAACCAGCCAGCATTTAACTCATTCTTCTATTATATATCTATATCTATTTTTTATTTATTTTTTTTTGCATTTTTTTTGCATTTTTTTTTTTTCATTTTTTTGCTGGCCTTTAAGTGTTAATTTGCAAAGCGATAAATTTTGGAGTGAATTGACAGCTTTTATTTTTACGACACAGCAGCAGCAGCAGCAGCACAGGACTATCCCAGCTGCGCCTGGGAAGGGGATGGTGGTGTGTGGTGGTGACAATATAGGGGGTATATGTGTATGTGTATGTGTGTGTGTTTGTCTGTGTATTGTTTAAGTTTGGCTTCGGCCTCGTTTTGAGTTTGGGTATTGCTCTGGCCATAAATCTGTGTATTCGGTATGCATTCGGCTGCTGCTGTTATCGCTACTTTGCATAAGGAAATTGTACTGTTGTCTTTGCCATTTGTTGTGCCATTCGTTGCATATTGTTGTCATAGTTTCACTTGTTGTTCTTGTTTTTTTTTTTTGTTCACTGCTGTTATTAATGTTGTTGCTATTGAGGTTGTAGTCATTGCTGCTGTTCCTGTTGATTCGAATATCCTGTTTAATAACTTCGCTCTGTTTATTTGGCCAAGAGTTATGAGCTCAAACACAATAACTACAAAAAAAAACTCAAAGTAGCTCGTAAAATTACGTGAAAGCAAAGTTTTTGCAAAATGGCAGCAAAAACACTGCAAACACCACCGTTGCGTATGCGTAAAATGTGAATAAATATTTTAATAGATGCAAATAACATACAAAAAGTTGCATAAAAATAACAACAATTAAGATTTGATAGCTAGTAAAAAAAAAAATGCAATTATTTAAGCAGATAAATCTGCGAAGACAGTTCAATGTATATTTTCTCTCTATAAGTTCGGCAAGGAAAAATCCAAAAAGTAACCACATTTTTTGTATTGTTGTTTATATCTTAAAGAATAATAAAAAAAAGAATAATAAAAAATTATGATGTATATTAAGGCTTAAGATAGATCTGCCCTTAATTGCACTTAATCAGATTAATTTATATGGACTCAAATCGTGAGACGAAATGAAGCAAATACACTTAAGTGTATAAATAAACTGATTGATGTGAAGATAAATATAGAAATAAAGTGAAAAGTGTTGAGAAAACAAATAACTCACATACGCCAAAAATTACACTTCCATCTCGAAATAAAAGTTAGAATAAACCCGATTAGATTGATAGTCCGACATAAAACTGGTGGGCACAAAAATACAGAGATGCCCAAATAGCCAGTCCAAAAGTCAACAATATAAATAGAGATAATGCATAATTATTTGAATACCAAATTGATGCGATTATTATGTACATATATCTATGTATGTACAACACATATCAATATGTCCCATTATATATACATATATATATATTTGGATACTCAGAGCTATTCCAATTATATTGCTTTCGCACTTTAAAATTCAACGCTCTCTCGACAGTTTTGGGCAGGACGAAAAATAATATTAGCACTATGGTGTGTGTGTGTGTGTGTGTGTGTGTGTGTGTGTGTGTGTATATATTTGTGTGTGTGATTGTTGTGTGCATGTGTATTTGATTTAGTGTCCCAGCGTGATTGTGTGTGTTCTGTGCGGACTGTCAATTGACAGACAGTTTGAAGTGCACATTAGTTGTGGTTTCGCATGCACGATAATAGCAATGCCAGACAACAACAAAAACTACACAACACATAAGCGTATGATTCCGGAAAGCTAAGCAAACACTTTAACACACTTTAATCTAACCGTATAGAGATTAAAGTTTGGACATTTAACTCTTCAATTATCTGAAGCTATGCACAATTATGCTTTTCCTACATTCGACTCATTTTCCTATATCTCTTCTCGATAGGAGTCCTCTTGCACTATTTAATCTTTGTGAGATTAAAAACTCATTCACTTGAAATATAAATCTCTTCATTTAAACACTATTATCCAAAAAAATTAAAAAAAATTTTTTTTTGTTTTTTCAATTTAAATTTGTATTTGAATCACAGCCTTTTTCGAAGCAACACTTTATGCAAAAGTTGCAAGAACGACTGTTAAGTAATTTGTAGAAAGTCAGTGACTTATTGCAAGTTGCATGACAAATGAGAGCGGACCACAAGTGGCAAAGGGTAACAAAAGTTAAATACGTGCAGAAAGCAACGGAAGTTTATGTGGCGACGGCGACGGCGACGGCGTCAGCGGCAGCGACGTCAGCCTCGACAGAGGCGTCGACAACTCGGCCGATTTTCAACATGAACGCAAAACGCAAATACACAACACTTACACAAACACAAACACAAACAAATCGCAAGTGAGCCACTTAATTTCCAAATTGAAATATACGAGTATGTGCGAGTGTGTGTGCCTGTGTGTGTGTGTGTGTGTGTGTTTGTCTGTCTGTCGCATTGTCTGAATTGCCCCCTGCTGTGGCACCCCTTTTCCCTCCTGCGCCTCTTGTCGCCTTTGTTTAAGGGTCTGTGCGGCGAGGGTGCTTATTTAAGTGTTATTAGCGCTTACATGTGTTTACCCCACCCCCTCTCAACCACTCAACCCGTCAACCCATCAACCCGTCTACGCTCCAAACCCCTCCAACCCCCTGCGCCCATCGACCCAAAACACAACGATTTCAATTTCAGACAGCCTGTTTGTACTTCTTTGCATGTGTGCGTATAGTTATAATTAATATCATCTCAATTAACCGCAAACAAGCGGTTAATTTGTGTGTGCACATTTGGCCCAAAACTCTTCTAGGCCATTCGCATCGCTTTCCAATCGCATTTTCCGATAATCGTCGATAATCATTTTCGCAGCGCGGTCAATTTCCGCAACCAAAGTGCACTCGCTTAGAAACTATAAGTTTAAGTTTTATTGGCCAGCAATCGACTCGACTAGCACATACCCCGTAAATGGCTCCTTACACTTCACTTCAGTCTGTGCGTAACCAAGAAGCCGCCAAGTCAATCCAAGCAATTGCGAGGTGTCGTTAAATAAAAACGCTTTGCACAATTTGAATGCGAATCCAATTTGAGTTAAGCTCTCACAAAGTAAAAGATAAAGAAAGCTATGAAGAAGGCGCTGAGTGTCAACAAAAACTTATCATAGAGCTTCTCCAGCAGAGGAGGATGGGGGGTTGCGGAAGGATTTCATCTTAAGGGTACTGCATTTATGCGCAACTGCAATCACTCAATCAATGAGCCGCTCAATTGTCGCCGCGATTGAGCAACTAAGCTATGCAAATTCGCATCACAAACATCCCCCTCCCAAAAAGAATTGCCAGTCAACCCACTTGCTGCCTGGCTGCCTGGAACTGCATCAAGAACCCATCTATCATCCATTTTCTAGTTTGCTGAACGAGTTCGTCGGGTGAACTTCTTTCTGTCTTTCCAGCCAAAGGTGCTTGTCAACTGTCAACTGTCAACTGTGCCATATTTGCTCAAAGACTGAAGACTGAAGACTGAAGTGCAAACTTGAGTCACATTAAGCACAAATTATCTACGCACACAGTTCCACAGGGGCTGAGACAATAGGGGATAAATGGGGTTGGAGTGGGTGGGGTGGGGTGGGGTGGGGTGGGTTGGTCCATGAAGTAGATTGCAAGCAAAAGCAACTGCAGCCGAATCCTGGCAGCTTTTGAATCGCCAACCCATTAAAAATACTGAACTCTAAAAATCAATAATTTTCCATGAACAAAATAGAAAATCACTCAAAAATGGGAAGTGACTCTGAAACACATTTTCATTTTTGATTAATTTTTATTTATTTGCTCTTCGCAACCCATGAAATTATTTAGTTCAACTATGCAAAAATTGATATATAAATTTGCGACTATAACTGTATTTTGGTGTCTTATGACTCGTTCTTTGCAATAATAATTTGATGCTGTTATTAATTCACTGAAAAGTTGAAGAAAACCCGCAAATTCTGTTGAATGTTGCACCCATTTTTGCAGCACCGCCTTTTGAAATATGCCCTTCGAAAGGGAGGCAGGCGAAAGGCAAAGGAAAAAAAAATGCTGTGAAAGGAAGCGGTGTCAAATCGATGCGCAAATTTCAATGCTCGCAGCAGGCAGCATCGTCATCATCAATATCATCATCAACATCATCATCAACGTCATCATCATCATCATCATCAGCATCATCATCAGCACCATCAGTTATCTAAGCCGCACTTAAGCTGACCAACGTTCGATGTTTTCGAGTGTTTCACGCCTCTGCATAATTTTACCAGCTCAAGCTGCATGATGTAGTGTGGCAGAAAGGAAACGCAAAGTTGGTAGATAGATAGATAGATAGATAGATGGATAGTGGTATAGATGGATAGCTGGATAGCTGGATAGATAGAGATACGGTCAATTGTCGACTATTGGTTGAGGCTTGCGTTAGTCGGCCAACATTCATATTGCATTTGAACATTAATTCTTTTTATGTGTTGCACAATGAGAGCTAAGTGCCGCCCGACCCCGTCGGCCGTGCCACTCCTCTTTATGTGCAGCTCTGTCGAAATGCATTTCGGCTGCCACCTCGACAGCAATTGCCATTCAACGCTGCTTTATGCTGATCGCATTCGATTTTCATTTCATTTTTACAACCTGCCCTCGGCTGAACACTCTGACTTTAGGATGCAGTTTGTAAACGTTCATTTTTTATCGATATCGTTAATCGATATCGATATACTTAATAATATTTTCGTACTTAAGATAGAATCCAGATTTCTTGTTTTCATTGCATTATTTGGTGTGTATTCGTGAACAAACACTTTAAAGAAATAGTAACTACTATTAAATAATAATAGAGATTATCTAAAGATGAATGTTTAAATTGTTAATTGTTTATAAAATTACTTATCGAAAATCGATAAGTAAAATGTAATCATATTATTTTTGAAGGGTGTTTAAAGTGCGATGAGCTGAAAAATTATGTGTTGGGCGCTGCTTGTTTTTATGGTGCGTCATTTCTTTTCGGTTCGCAATTGCAGCGGTCTTTGATTATGGAATTGCACTTAAAGTGTTGCAAGCTGCTTTTGGAGACGCCACACAGAACCGTCGCCCGTTTGGGAATTCAATGCATTACGGGGTGGTAATTTTTGTAATGGAATTGCTCTGCTTTACCACTCGTTAAACTTATTGCTGTTGTTGAAACGGTTGTTGGCAGTGCCACTGTGCCACTGCCACTGCCACTGCCACAGCCACTACTGTTGCTATTGCTGCTGCTGCTGCTATATTGATAGTGGCTCAGTTTTGGCTTTGCGCAGCTCTATCGGGATGAATCTGCATTTTAGCAAACTGGTTAACGGCATACCCACTAATTATGTTTAATGCTTAAGTTGTAAGTAGCAAGTGGCGGTCGTTGAGCAACATGCCGCAAGTAAAAACTCAGCAAGGCGCAACGCAAACAGGCAAAATAAACGCCACAGGGAAACACCTTTTAATAAGAGTTGCTGCTGCTGCTGCTGCTGCATATCCAATGTCAGTGGATGCTCCGCATATTTTGAGGTTGGGGCTTCACTAATTGGGCACACACCGCACACACACGCACACCCACACACACACACACACACACACACACACACAGGAACAACCACAAACACCCAGCAAACAGCAAATGTGCATATGATATAATTAAGAGCTCTTTGCTGTTGGTACCTTGCCAATTGACATTTAATACTACACACATATATACACATATACATACCTACATACATATATATACAGAGATTTGTGACTTTTACAAACAGTCTACCTACTTACCCTATATTTCAGATACCTCAAATTATAATGTTGACTTTTGATGGCGCCGTCAATTTGAATAATTACGATCATTATCAGAAGATCTTCAATGGCAAGCGCCAAAATCCCAATGGCTGCAAAATTCGTGGCACCTTTTTCTTATCGCACGAATACAGGTAACTATATACCATATACTAGATTTACTAAATATATATATGTACATATGCATTACATACGTATTAATTATTTTGAAGGAGCTCTTTATCAGTCACGCAGCTAGCAATTTAATAAGCTGGTTGAAAGTTGGCCTCAAACTAAATTTGACTAAATCATATTAATTACTTTTGGCAATATGATGCATACGCCTTGCTGATGCTGCCGCCGATGCTGCTGCTGCTGCTGCTGTTGCTGTTGCTGTTGCAATGTCTTCATTGGCAAAGCAATTCGTTGCAAGTCAAGTCATCCATTTGCCGCACAGACGGGCAAAGTTTTGTGCAGCGTTGTGCAAAATACTTGTCACATACTTGCCACGCCCCAAAAAAAGCTACCACTTGCCATACGTCAGTCAGTCAGTCAGTCAGTCTGTCAGTCAGTCAGTCTGTCAGTCAGTGAGTCAGTCAGTGAGTCAGTTAGGCAGTCAGGCAGCCAGTCGTCGGTCTCTGCTCTACTAATTGTTGTTGATAAATTGGGGCTGACAAAGTTATGTCAACTGCAAAACGAATTTTCGCGAAAATATATGAACTACATTTTGACAGACTTATAAAAACGGCACTTCACAAAGCGCACACCAGACACACACACACACACACACACACACACACACACACACACACACACAAACACCAGCAGCGCACACTAAAAACACACACAAACACACACAGACACACACGCACATCAGCTCAGAGCACACAACAAAGTAGAGTCCCAACAAGAAGCAGAAGCAGCAGCAGAAGCTGCAGATGCAGATGCAGTTGCTGTGGAATATAAAGCGGCAGTTGCAGATAAAGACACAACAGCGCACATCGACCAAAACTGACGTGCAACACTGGGTCAAGAAGCGCAATTTGTTGTCGAAATTTGCTGGCTAAATCAAACTAGATTCTAATGAAATAAACTCAATTATGAATGAATTCATTCATAATTCAGACAGCAAAAAATTTATTTATTTATTTACAAATCTGTGTTATTCAAGAAATTCAATACGTACTGCTTTTAATAAACGTTAGGAATATTAAGTAAATTGAATGACAAGACTCCAATTGTGTAAATTTTCAACACATGTGCTGTCGAAATGGCAACGAAAGAATTCGAAAATTTATTACTTAATCGCATAATCGTTTCTTTTGATTTGCAACAGATGAATATTTATTTCCAATTGCAACCAATTTCAAATTTATTTCATTTTGGCTAAATAAATTTGTATTGTCAGACTTTCACCAATTTTTAGCTTTACATGATTGTGGCATCAGCATGTAGAAAACTTCAGTTTTTTTTGGGCATTTTCCGAAATAACAAACTAATAATAATTCAATGCTGTGGAAATGATCGAAGTGAGTGAAATAAATGGAGTGATGTTGATCTCTGGCACTTGATAGTTAATCAACTATCGTTAATCGGTCAATCGAAAAATTGTTTGCATTTTGACCACTGTGCAACTCACGTTGGAAAACTAAGTAAGCGGCAACAGTCAAAAAATTTGCGAACCGAGCGTGAACAGCAAAAATCTTGAGTGAAGTTTAAAAGCTTTTTTCTAGAAGTAGTAAATGAAGAAGAAGAAGAAAAGGACCAGCGGCGCGGCAAAGAAATATGCAGCAGGCAAAGACGAGGCAAGGAGGCAAAGATGGCGGCAATTTTGAAGTTGAATTGAAATGTGCTGAATGGCGGTAATTGCCTGAATATGTTACACATGCACACACACATGAGTAAGCTAATGTGCATATACACATATACATACATACATATATCTTTATATATATATATATATGTATATAGTTATATGCATCTTTGTATATACTATTTATAAATGTACTCTTGCTTTTTTCGGGCAAAGCATTTTAATGCTTTTGCCTGAGCAAGAAAAAGAGACACTACCATTCATTCATTCCACTTTTTTCGGTTGCCTGGTTTTTTTTCCCACATATATATTTTTTCGATTTCATTTTTTTTTTTGCTTGCAACAAAAAGCGAAGCAGCAACAGCACATAAATAGTGGTGAGCTGCAACAGTCGCAGTCACAACTGCCGAGCTCTTTAGTGCGGAAATGATTTAATGCGCTTCGCAATTCTTCATCTTATTTTGTTAAGATTTTTTGCCTTCGGTGCCTTCGGTTATGATGTTGATGATTTTGATTTAGCATGCAGAGTTTCCAGTTTCCAGCTTTCCACTTTCCACTTTCCAGCTATTTGAAACTTGCAGCGCCGCAAAGTATGCAACGCTTTTTCTTTGTACACTTTTATTTGGATTCGTTTGCGGTCATTGAGGCAATTAGTTTTCACTGAATGCAACTCCATCTTTGCAAAAAGATATGAGATATGAATGACTGCGTCAATTTTCTCTTTTTGTCAGATAATTAAAATGCCAACTATGTACATATATATATATATATATATGTATGTATGTATATGCTGCTGTTAATTTGGCCAGCAGTTTCAAGAAGTTGAGTTTATGCCAAGAGTGCAGTTGCCTTAAATCCAGTCTCAATCAGCACTTTACCCCATAAGCAGTCAACTGAATGGGGATTAAGTTAATTCGTATTTTTTTTTTTTTCTGCGTAGAATATGCAATTTACTTACTATTGCCGGCACGAACTCAATGGCAACTGCAAATTGCCAACTGTTGGCTGAGAGCTGGCAGTTGTTCACAATTGCATACTGAAAACTGCAAAATAGAAAACTGAAAATAGAAAACTGAAAATAGAAAACTGAAAACAGAAAACAGAAAACTGCGAGTTATTTGCTATTTGTACACCAAAATGTCACTGATAACGAACTTTCTTGCTATTCGATGCTGCTGCGGATTAGAAACAATCAGGCAATTGCCACAGGACTTGTACACTTTGCGACTGTGTGGCTGTGACTTAAAGACAGACACAGTAAACACACTCACACTAACACACACACACGGTCACATAAATGCAGCGCAGATGGAGACAATTTTGTTCATTCGTATTTGGCTTTGGCAAACTGCAAAAGCCAAAGAAAAAATTAAGAACAATGTTGAAGCAAACTTTTTGCGCAGCAATTTAATTGCAGGCAAAAACTTTTAACTAACTAACAAGCCACAAACTAGGCAACACCTCAGTGCACACACTGTAACACATACACACACACACACACACACACACACACGCACACCCACAAAACTGTACGAACAACCCCGGAACAAGTCTAAACAAAAGCGACTCGGGCAAAATCTTATTTTCAAACATTTACGTTTTCATTTTACTTGTTAACAATATACTAAAAACTGGCAGCAAACCGCAAATCTTGAGGCAAGTTCGCTCAGCTGGACTGCAGCGGATGTGAGTGGAGCTGCAAGACGGTGTGGGGGTGGGGGTGGTGATGGGGGTGGGGGTGTGGCCTGGTGGTGTATTCTGGCCAAAGAGCGGGTGCCAAGTGCTCGGCAGACAGACAATTGCTGCTGAAAATGAGCGACTTCTTTAAGCGCTTGCACATAACCGTTTCGCAACCGTTTCGCAACCGATTCGCTTCCGCTTCGCCGTTTCGCCAAATTGAAATTGAGTAGCGTGCAAAACTTTTTGCCAGCTGCAATTGACGCCCCGTTTCAGGGCGTGGTCGAAAAGAGACACAAGCGATGCAAATTGCTTAAGTGAGTTGCCACATATTTTACACTCGATTAACCGATTGGACTTGAGCTATTGGTTGGCTCATTTGTGGCACATCAATTAGCTGTTGTTTATTGCATATTGAGTGCCACACACACAATTTGGCCCACTAAGTTGTAGTTTTAAATGCAGGCCACAGTTCAGATTGAATGGCATTTGTAACGCTTGTTCGTGTATGTGTGTGTGTGTGTGTGTGTGTGTGTGTGTGTGTGTGTGTGTGTGTGTGTGTGTGTGTTGTTTCACCTTTCAGTTTATATTTCATTAGCTGGCTAACACCGCTTAACCTTAGAATCCATAAAGTACGCAACCAGAGCTGCAGGCAATTACACAAGCACCAGACAAATAAAGTAAACTAAACAAAACTAAACTAAACTAAACTTAACTTAACTTAACTTAACTTAAACTTACGAGACTGACTTGGATTGGGGCTGTTGTGTGCAGTGAACTTTGGCACGTGTAATCAACACCTTGACATTTAAAATTTCCATAACGCTTGCAGTGCACAACATTTGAAAGCGGCTGGCAACGTGACCGTAACCAAAATCTGTTTAATATCCAAGTCATTCGCAACCTGGCCTAAACCACTTTGCCTGACCGCCCCGTCCCAGCCTGTCATAAGTAGCTGCGGGCACAACACTCGCGCCTGCTGCCGTTGCTTAAAACTTTTTTGTGGCTATTACCTAAACACACACACACACACACACACACACACACACAGACACACACGCAGCGGCTTTTTTAACAAAAGTTAATTTTTTCGTATCCACATCCCTAACGCTTGATGTTAATATCGCTCAGCAGCGACTTGCCAGCGGCTAGCCTAACCAGTGCAATAGCATCAAAGACTCTGAATCCACAAGCCTGCGGGGCAAGGAGATGCCCCATCCATTCCCCAAAACCACATCTACCCACCCCCACCAGCTGTTGTACTACTTGTTGTAGCACAGTGTGTGACTGCATAAACAACTAAAAACTTCAAAGCACAAACAGTGTTTGACAATGCTCAACTGTGGTTCGATAAATAAGCGATCGATAATTATCGATAAGCAATTAAATTGTCAGCTTTCAGGCGCAATTGAATGTGTTAGGTATTTATAGTATTTAAGCGTAAGCACATTTACCTTTATCACTAATTGTTTATTATTATTATTTGTGAATAAGAAATATTTATTAATTTTGTATTGTTTTTACATTTTTAAAATTTTTAATTTATAGGAAATATTTAATTATTTTAAAAGTGTAAATATTGCTTTCATATTCGTCTGCTATCTGCAATATAAGTTGTTTACTTTTGTGTCACTGTGCAGAGCACAACTTTCGATTTTATGCCCTGACAGTACCTTGACTTCATCCAGCTGCTGGGCAGACTGCCATTTCTAGGAGCCACCGCGCAAAATGTCAGCGACAGGCACGTTGCCATCCTTGATGCTTGGTCTGGCGCCAGTTTTAGCTTTCAACTTTTTAAATGACCCGAACAACTTTTGAAACTGTGACGTACCCATACCATACCACACCATCCACACCAATGTCCACGAGAAATTCTTATTCAAGTAACAGTAAATAAAAAGAGCAGCGGTCGCCACACGTTGCAACTCAAAACTTTCCATCAAGTGGCAGCTGATACGAAGTTGCTGGAAAAGCAGCCTAGCTGCATCCACAAGTTGAGTAAATGCCGCTGCTGCATAACTTTTCATTGGCAATTATGCATATTTTTTTGCTTAATTTGCTTAAACGCTTTTCTTTCACTGTACTCAATCTGTAGTTGTCTCTTTCACTCTATCTCTCCTCTCGTTTTCCCGTGCAACTTCCTTTTGTGAATTTCTTGAGTGGCTCACATGGCGTACACACAACATAAATCCTTCACCATAATTTGGGTCCACAGTGGTCACAAATAAATAAGTTTAAATGTTGATTATTTTAAATCAATTAAGAACAGTTTTTACATTTCAATTTAATGTAAAAGTTCTTATAGGGAAATTTGCCAATAAGACTAGAATATATTTAACAACTCGGTTAATGGTATTTCGTAGTCGAGCTAACTCGACTACAGCATTCTTACTTGTTTTTATCTGATTCGTTTCGAATCTTGACCTTGGGGCGCCTGAGATGCTTCCGACTGCCTGTTGCATACTTTTTTGCACATTCATCATACAACTTTTAACCATTTTTTAAATCAAATTTTCGATTAAAAAACATCGCTTCTGAAGTACTGTAATTATTTGAAAAAGTGTAATAAATTATTTTAAAAAAAAACTCTTATGAATAGTAATACTATGACCGGCAGCCTACCCACTTGCAACTTGCAACATGGAGCGACTATCTTCATATGCAGCAACTGCTTCATAGTCCAATTAAAGTCGAATACATTTTAGTGCAATTTTAGGGTTTCGACACATTTTCCTTGGCTAACACTAAAATTGTACTGGAAAGTGTGCTGGAAAATATCCGTAACATTAATATCCAAACTCTGACATTTCGAGCGCTGCTCTATAAATGTGTGTGGTCGATGTGAGTGTGTGTGTGTGTGTGTGTGTGTGTGTGTGTGTGTGTGTGTGTGTGTGTGTGGCAAAGTGTTTTTGTATTTTGAGTTTTCATCTGCTGCCTGTTTTGGCCGTTTTCGTGTTTTTCTTGCTGCAAATTGTTGATGAAGGCATTGATGTTGTTGCTGGTGGCACAGTAATTGTTGTTGTTGTTGTAGTTGTTGCTGCTGTTGTTGCAATAGCTGTTGTCGACAATGATGATGAGGCTTTGCCTGGCCTAGCCTGCCCCGTATTGGCCTGACCAAATCTGCTCCGGCTTGGTCTGCAGACGACGACGCTCTGATGATGATAATGGGGATGATGGGGACGATGGGGATGATGGGGAGGATGGGAACGACGGGGAGGATGGGGATGATGGGGATGATGGGGACGATGACAATGTCGTTGATGTAAAATAAAGATAACGACAACGTTGACAATGACTATGACAAGAACACAACGACACTTTAACAGCTCTTGCAGGTGCCTGATTCCATCAACATGTGTGCGTGTGTGTGTGTGTGTGTGTGTGCGTGTGTGTGTGTGTGTGTTTGGATGAGTGGGAATGTCGCTATATTGGCCTAGTTTCATCCAACTTAGGTTTTCGTTATTCTGTGATAGCCCCGCAAGCGTAATCTTTGCATACCTCAAACACTTGTTAGATTAATTTATTTTTAATTTTTATAGAGTATTTGTTGGTCAATCATTGCTTAGATTTGCATTTGGATTTTTATGGGTTTCTTTTATACATGTCTAGCTATGCATACCCCAGAATTACTTGCCCGGCAGCAGCAGCAGCAGCAGCTCTCGACAATCCTAGACACTTGGCACTGTACCTTGTTTTTTACCAAGTGAGCTCTCAACCGTGCACATGTGTGTGTGGGTGTGTGGGTGTGTGTGTGTGTGGGTGTGTGGGTGTGTGGGTGCATGTGTGTGTGTGTGTGCGTTTGCCTTCTGTTTTTAGTTCATCTCTTTTATTGGTCGTTCTTGTAATCACTAGTGCACCCAGCTAAGCACAAGTGCAACAACAACTCGAGCTTACACTCTACGCCCACCTGTAGTTGTTGTTGTTGTTGTTGTTGTTGTTGTTGTTGTTGTTGTTGTTGTTGTTGTTGTTGTAATTGCTTAACTGTTGTTGATTACAAGGATGATCATGGCCGAGCAGCTGATGCGTTGTAAGCCAAGCGGATGCCAACAAGATTGCCATAATTTTTCCATGTGAACAGCCGTTCGCATTTCCTTATTTTCTTTTCTTTTTTTTTTTTATTTTGCTTTAGTTTTTCCCGCTCCCTTGTTTTTTATTTGTTTTCTGCTTGCTTTGCTTTGCTGCATTATTTCAGCCTTCCCTCTTTCCGCATTTTCTATTTTAATGTGCGGCTCTATCAAAGAGCTTTATTGAAAACGAGACTTCAGCAGCTGCTGGCTTTTGTGGGTGGTTTTTCTTTTTTTTTTTTTTTTTGATTTTTTTTTGTCGAATTTTGATATTTTGGTTATGCCTGCTGCATGCTTCTTCTTCATGCTGCAAGCTGAGGCGAGCTCGTTAGGTACAGTCATGTCACAAACACACGCACATACACAGTCACACACACAGGCACACACACAGGCACACATGGGCACACACAGTTTTACGCACAATATGCTGCATGCAAATTAAGTTAGTTTTTGGTGCAAGGCATAATAAAAACAAAAGCTCATTTCAACGAAAAATGTGTGCACTTTTCAATGGCAGCGATGCGTTGAGCCCGGGACAAACGGACAGACGGACGGACGGACGGATGGGCGGACGGACGGACGGATGGGCGGACGGATGGGTGGACGAACGGACGATGGTTAGTTAGTGAGAATTTTGAATCTTGGATAAACTGCAGCAGAAATTGTAACAATAGCAACAACAATAAGAATAACAATAACAGGAGGGCGAAGGGCAAAGGGAATCTGTAGATTTGGCTTTTAAAATCACATTAAAAGAAATTGCTGCATGCATCGGGTGCATTGGGTGCATTTTAGCAGCAGGCCGAGTAGACTCCAGTAAACTGGCAACTGTCAGGAACAAATTGAAGAAAAATATGCAAATTGTACACAGAGAGACAGAGAGAGAGAGAGAGCGACAGAGCGACAGAGAGAGAGGGAGACAAAGAGAGAAAGAGAGATAGCAGAAGGCTAAAACATAAAAGCAGGTGTCTGAAGAGCAAAGGATTTAGTCGACGAGGGTTTTCGATAAAGTTGTCAAAGTGAAAAGCGCTTAAAATAAAAAAAAAAAGAAATTACTTCCGGTTTTGTCTGCGAAGAAAAGGGACTTCCGGTTATGTCTGGTATGGAAGTCCTTTTTCTGATTTAGATGTAAGCTATAAAAATAAAAAAACTGGCATTTGTTTTTCAAGCTATTCCAAAAGCTATCCAAGTAAGTTTCAAAATCGATATTCTTAGTTTTGAATGTGTAGTGCATAAAATAATTATTTTTCATTTGTTTAAATATATATTTTTATATATAATCATTAATTTGCTTCAGCAACTGAAGTTCAAGGATTTGTTGTGCTTTCATTTGAAACACAATTTGCTTCTTCAATATTTATTTTGATTCTCATTGGGAAACGTTAACACAGACAATTCAAATAACAATACGACAATAAAACATCAAACAAAACAAAATAAAAAATTTAAATAAAAACAAAATGATGAAATTGCTTATTTATGAAATCATAAAACCGAAGAACTAGAAAAAAAAAAGAAAAAAAACAGGAGCCCAAAGCAACAAATATATATCATAATCCGTATCGATTCCAGATTTAGCTTTTCTTTTGCATTTCCTATTTTGTTTTATGTTTTTGGCTGATTTGAATTAAATATTATCTGATTTTTTCAATTGATACCGTTACTTAAATTGCAACTGCTTTTGGACAGATAAGATTCGTAGGACTTATCGCTTGGCCCTCAAACAGCTGTTGGAAAGAATTACTTGGCCCACATGCGTTATTCATTTATTCACTATATGCATGTGAATACACAGATACTCAAACGAGTGTTTGTTGGTGAGTGTGTGTGTGTGTGTGTGTGTGTGTGTGTGACTGCTAACAATTTCTAATCGTTGAGATTACATGTGTTTCTCCCTTTTTAAATGCAAATCGAACTTGTTAGCAGAGCCGAGGCCAAGCTTCCAAACACACCCACACACATAAGAAGAATGTGTGTGTGCATGTGTGTGTGTGTATACCTTATATGGTATGGGCTATTAAAGGCAAATACGTTTGCCATATTTAAGAAGAAATACAATAAAAAATATTTGACAAATGCAAAAAAACAAAACAACAAAAAGTTGTGGCAACTGGGTTTGGGCCATAAGAGCTCATGACGCACACACACACACACACAGGCACAAATGGGCATGGCTCGTTTGGTATTTGTCCGGTGCAACGTGACGTATGAGTGTTGTCATAAACAATGGGCAAAGGCACAAAAAGGGGGCGGTGGGAGGGGCCGGAGCCGAGGCCAGGGCAAACAGCATTTGTCTCTTGACACTCGCGACCAAGGCCAAAAGGAAATTCATCAAATGTCAGCGTATGTGTGCGTGTGTGCGTGTGTGGGTGTGTGTGTGTGTGTGTGTGTGTGTGGTTTGTGTGTGGGAGTGTAAGTGTATCCAGCCTCTTTCAGTTATTTTGAGCATCTTTTGCAGCATGTTTGCTTCGCTCGCAGTGTTAATTGCTGGTGACATTTTGTGACCCAGCTTTGGCACTCTCACCTACCAACTGTCTGTGCTGTGTTGCTGTGTTGCCACGCCCACGAGAAAAAGGGAATAGCTCGCTGCACTGCCAGCAGTGTGGCAGACTGTTGTAGTACGTTTGCTATTGTTTTTCTCAGCGTCTTTCAGGCTTGGCAACTGCAACTGCAGCTTGCTTCTTCTGGCCGTAGTTAGAGTCCAGTTCTCCAGTTCTCCAGTTCTCGTCCAGCTGTTTGTCTAACAATTGAAATGTCATGCAATAAATCTACCAAACACACACACACACACACACACACACACACATGCCCCCTCTTCAAGAGCTGAAGTGTGTGCCCCTGCGAATGTGCCTCTGCCTGTACTTTTCAACAAGTTTTCACATTTCCACATTTTTGCATGAACTTTTTGACGATGTCAGATAGTAGTTAGTGCCACAGCATGCAAGTGCAAGTGCATATGTGTGTGTGTGTGTGTGTGTGTGTGTGTGTGTGTGTGGGTGTGTGTGTGAGTGGGCGTGTCACCTCCTTTCGTACGTCATTCTCTAGGCCAAAGTGCGTCAGCATCGCATTCATTATTTTTTACTTTGCTTTCATTTTTGTTTTTTATTTTTTGTGTTGCATTTTTTT
Organism: Drosophila mimica; assembly: GCA_037043585.1. Classification (NCBI taxonomy): domain Eukaryota; kingdom Metazoa; phylum Arthropoda; class Insecta; order Diptera; family Drosophilidae; genus Drosophila; species Drosophila mimica. The sequence continues at coordinate 8,815,366 of JBAMBE010000748.1, read as the reverse complement.
GTTTTTTATTTATTTTTTTTGTTTTTTTTTATTTTCGTTTGTGAGCAGCAGCAACCCAAAACTTTGACTTTAGGGCGTAATTTCATTGCGAAATATTTGTGCAGTTTGTTTGCCGAAAAGTAAAGCGCACACACACACACACACACACACTCGCACACACTCGCACACACACCCATCTCAGTGAAATGCTTAATAAATACACAGCAAATGTTTTGCGACATGCATTCACAGCTAAATGTTAAATGCGTTTTTCGCTTTTTGTTTGATAAAAAAAAAAAACAAAAAAAAAAAAAAAGAAGAAGAACAACATTCATAATTTCATTGAAATTCTTTTTTACTTTCCATTGTATTTTATTTTAGCCAAAAAACTATTTGCATCAGTCGAGAGTTAAGAAATTTATTTTACGCATGTGTGTATTTCATATGAGCAATTATGTTTGTTGCATCCACGTCGCATAGCTGCCGCATTTCACGCTACTGAATACTTTTCGGGGGCCAAACTCGAAACTCTTCATGTTGCCACACGATATGCCCTTTGTAAAAGGAGCGTGCATTGAATTCGACGCAACTTGCAGCAGAAGTCGCAACAGCAGCAGCAGCACTAAGATCAAGAGTCCTCAAAGTGTGGATGAGTAGGTGGCACGAACTGCTTTGTAAGAATAAGGAAAAAATTCCCTACTATTCGCAGTAGTTTTGCAACCCGAATCAAATATCAAATATATATTTCAACTTGCTGTTAGAGTAATTTGGCATTCGGTGTGTTTCTGCTTTTGGCAGTCGCTAAGCTGTTTCAGTTTCTGTTTCTGTTTCTGTTCTGCACTTGTAAATTTCCTTCTAATTGGCAAACGGTAAAGTGTGGACTGGCCACAATCGTTAGTTGGCTTACAAATTCAACAAAATAACTGGCAACCTTTGTGTGGCAACTGGCCACGTGTGTGCGATTTTTCTCTTTTTTTACGTATGTAGGAATTTTGATGCGTATTCTTTATCAGGTGTGAGCATTTTTATTAACATTGTGAAACAAAATTCATGAATTTCTTGAGTCGACAAGCAAATACCCTGGACAACTGATACAAATTCAAATCCAAAAAATCGATAAGTCCTTAGGAAATCTTGAATCAGGAATAAGCTAACAATTGCCTGGCCACAATTTGAGTATTAGAGTATTAATCAGTCGGATACATTCGACTGCAATGATTTGTACAAGTTGAACAGAGGAGAAGACTTCATTAAAGGCCGATAAATATAGACAGCAAATACCCTGGGCAACTGATACAAATTCAAACCCAAAAAATCGATAAGTCCTTAAGATATCTTGAATCAGGAATAAGCTAACAATTGCCTGGCCACAATTTGAGTATTAGAGTATTAATCAGTCGGATACAGTCGACAGCAATGTTTGATTTGTACAAGTTAAACAGAGGAGAAGACTTCATTAAAGGACGATAAATATGGACAGCAAATACCCTGGGCAACTGATACAAATTCAAATCCAAAAAATCGATAAGTCCTTTAAAAAAGATATCTGAAAACCTGGCAAGGAATAAGCTAACAATTGTATTGGCCACAATTTGAGTATTAGAGTATTACGCTGTCGGATATGTTCGACCATTTGATGTGTACAAGTTGAAGAGAGGCACAAAGAAGACTTCATTAAGGGACGATAAATATAGACAGCAAATACCCAGGACAACTGATACCAATTCGATTCCAAAAAATCGATAAGTTCTTTACAAAAATATCTGAATACTTGAGTCAAGGAATAAGCTAACAATTGCCTTGGCCCAATTCAAGTATAAGAGTATTACACTGTCGGATACACTCGACCATTTGATATGTACAAGTTAAAGAGAGGCACAAAGAAGACTTCATTTAAGGACGATAAATATAGACAGGCAAACAAACACAAACATTCATTATAATTAATGCCAGAGCATATATGCATAAGAACTTTCACAGCTTTAGACCAATAACTTCAGGGCTGGATTTGGATTTAGGTTGAGCTTCAATGTTTAAACTGATAAACCTGTGCAGACAGCCACCTTCAGTTGCTGGCAAGTTTCGACTTGCTTTTGTCTTTAAACTTACTTTAAAAGAATTTAATTTTGGCTTGTGGAAATAAAATGCTTAAAACCTGCATAATATGCAGACATCTTTTAACTCATTTAACCTTGGAACAATTATTATTAAATTGCACTTTTATGGTCGCAATTTGATTTGACTGTTTTTTGCCTTTACCAATCAATTAAGAGCCATTCACATTTCACTTCTTGTTTACTCATGTTATTTTGACTTTTTTTTTTTTTTTTTTTTTGCAGCAACTATCAACAGATTCAACATCTCGGCTACGCCGGTCACGAAATTGCAACCGAGAGCATCTCACAGCAGCTGGGACTCCAGGACAAGGGCTACGAGGAATGGGTGGGGGAAATGATTGGCATGCGTGAAATTCTGCGCCACTTTTCCAATGTGTCCGTCAACGATGTGGTTGGAATGCGTGCTCCTTTCCTCAAGCCAGGACGCAATACTCAATACAAGGTGAGTGCACAAATTGAGAAGCATATATACACACACACATATATATATATATATATATATATATATATATATATATATTTAGTTTCAACATATATTCGAAAATTCGTCGCATAAGAGTTTCATTATTTGGTAGAAAATTGCGATTGCCAATAAAATATTCGTTCCAGTCGACAACAAACTTTTCAAAGAAGTAAAAGTATTCTTGGTCATAACATTTGCACAATTTAATAAAAAGCTGTTCATCCGTCCTTAATTTTTATGGAATATGATCAATAACAGTTTCATATTAGAATCAACATCAAGCTGGAGATGCACAATATGTAACCCAATGTGGATCTTTCATTTTCATTTTAATATTCCGGTTTTGTGCAATATCCGTCCGACTGTCCGTCTGTATGAAAGCAACTTTTTTGGACACCCTTAGATAGGGATTAGATAGTGATATAAGATTTTGAACATAGACTGGTCTGTGCCCGCGTCAGACGAAGTGGAGTTTGGAGATAAAATCGATAATCGCATATCGAGGAGGCCACATAGCTCCCACAATTTGAAGGCTACAGTCATCAAAATTTGGTTAGTAGGCACATGACACGCCCACCTCCGGCCCCTTTGAAATAGAGCTACCAAACTTTGAAGGTAAATTGCTGGAACCCTCTTTCAAAGTTCCGCATACATTTTCAGAGCACATCCACCGCCCACAGGAACTCGGTCCAAGAATTTAAGATCTATAGTTAGCAAAAAATAAAGGAAGATTACTTGGAATCTCTTGAAATAAATTGTTTTAGCCACGCCCACTTTAACCCCATTATTCTCAATAGATTATATCTTAAGCAATTTAATAGTAAAGACTACAACGGAAGATTACTAGGAAACTGCTGCAACACTCTTTTATTTCTTTGAATTGAACAGGTGCTGGAGGACTTTGGATACATTTACGATAGCTCGATAACCGTGCCACCAGTTCCAGTGCCCGTTTGGCCTTATACCCTGGACTTTAAGATCTCGCACGAATGCAAGAGCGGCACGTGTCCGTCACGAACATTCCCGGGTGTTTGGGAGGTGCCACTGAATACTCACTATGTTGAGGGCTTCGAGGGCGGTCACTGCCCCTATATGGATCAATGTGTGCTCCACAATTTGGATGAGAATGAAGTATTCGAATGGCTGCAGGAAGACTTCTCCCGCTACTATGAGCAGAATAAGGCACCCTATATGATGCCCTTCCACACCAACTGGTTCCAGACGAAGCCACTCGAAAATGGTCTACACAAGTTCTTGGACTGGGCTCTCGAATTGTAAGTCTAGTTTTTAATTGTGAAATGTTTAAAAACGATATATATAGCTCGAAAAAGATGCAAATCTTTATAGATATAGATTTTTCGATTCTGTTAGCTGAGAAAACAAGAATGTTGTCCTTCTATTCCTGGACACACGCACACATACACAGATATATATCTCGGAGTAGCGTCGTGCCCCATATTGTTATCTACGCACGAGGCTCTTCATTTTTCATAAATGTATTGCTCGGCTGTTTTTGCTGTTTTCTTAATTGAAAGCCAACTTTGGTAGGCACACACACACACATATATACACAAACACACACACACACACACACATGAGCAGCTGGCGTTTCCTGCAGTGCGCTTCCGATTGCCGCTGGCAAGTTTTATATTCAATTAAAGGAAACTAAAAAAAAAAAAAAAAAAAACAAAAAAAAAATGTTGGTAAAAATCGAGAAAAGCAAAACAGTAGAAGAAAAACGCAAAAGCAGCACCAGCCAACAACAACAACAACAAAAACCAAATTGGCAATTGCCATAAAAATTGCTTGAACAAGCGGCATATGCTGATAGTCCGTGGCGCCCAATGGAGGGCACATGGTTGCCGACACGGCCACTGGTCGCGTGTGTCTGGCTCAGGAACAGGTTGATGCGGCTGCTGCGCGCCAATCTAAAAGCTCTGGCAGTCACTCAACCATATGCACAACTCTCCACTGTATGCCCCAAACCGAATCTCAGCCAATGCCCCTCCCAACAATGGCGACTCTGTGGTCAGCAGTAGCAACAGCAAAAAAATAAAAAAAAATAAAAAAAGAGAAAAAAAAAACAACAGCAAAAAAAAAAAGAAATGAAAAAGCTTCAGCAGCAGCAGAGAAGAAGAAGAAAAAAAATCGCACGTTTTAATGAGAAAAGTTTAATTTCGTTAAACTTTCATTTTGAAAAATATCTGCGCTGGCACAGCGACAGCGGCAGCGGCTCGGAGCAGCACCAGGGCTCAGGGACTACAGAGCGACGGAAGGCTAAGAAGACAATATCCAGACACGACGGGGACGAGGGGCAAGGCGGGGACAAGGCGGGGCAAGGCGCTGGGCCGTGGCTAACTAAAAGCCATGTTAAAACGCACAAAAACAACATGAGTGCCAGCTAACAGAGACACACTGTAACATGGCTGGAGGATGAGTGGCGGCTATGGTTAGTTGATGTTTTGTAATGAGGAAGGAGGTGGGGGATGCGGCATCAAAGTGCCAACAGTATGTATGTGTGTATGGGCATGGTGGGTCATGAAGAAGGGCATTAAACTTCCATAATGAAGTTATGTGCTGATAACATCGTACTTTGTCAGCATCGCAGCTCGGATTCAGTCCGGCATCTGGCATCGAGTTGGATGATGAAAATGATGCATGAGCTGAACCGACGCTGAGGCACTCAACAACCCCACTGGCGAACACAAGCTTACAACATCAAAACTCTCGCCTTATATCAGCATTATTTTCCATGAACATTTTTAATGAAATCAAAATACATGCCCCACATAATTGCAAACTTTATTGAGCTTCACATGCCACACACGGCCACACCATGTTCCGCTATCAGCTGGTGGCATACTGGCCACGAAACAATCCTGGTGAAAATAGACACATCACTCTCATTATGTGCAGATATCTAATGTTTTGAAATATATTTTTCCAAATTTGGTCATTGGTCATTCTACAGAAGCTGTTGTGATGAAAAAGAAGAGGAACCGATTCAGCTGGGTCTCCACATCATTGATATCTCCCATATTCCAGAACCAATTATGGTCCATCATCACCAGCCGAGTCGATATATATAGGTCCACTTGTAGGACATGTTCGGCTTCCCATTGAATTTATCCTATTGTCAAATTAGAACAGGTTGATATACTGCCTGCTAAACCATTATGCAACATGTTGCAGTTGCAGCAACCTAAGGCTAACTATGTATGTACATATGAAAGGTTCAGACACCTTAACTAATCGGTTTTTCTAGGTATTCACTTAACAGTTGCAGTGAAAACAAACTGAAACAAAAGTTGGTAACGTTTTTGATGTGAATTAAGTTACAACTGGAATAATTTCGGAAAACTAAAGGGGGGCGGAAAACCCAACCCCAACCCCAATCCAAACCCTCATTGCACTCGTTGCATGTAACATGAGTCGAACACTTTTGCAGTAACTGCCTCACTCAATATATCGCATCTGCATGTTGCTGAACAATGATAGAAGTTTGTCGTTTGCAGCTCACCAACATTATGATCGGACTTGGACCAAACTGACTCTAACATACTACGATTTATGTACGTATGTGTGTGGAAGGGGTGTGGCAAGTTGGGTCTGGGACTGGGGCAGGGCTAAACTGAATACCAGCAGCTGCAAAACTATTTCTTGCACAATTTTACGAAGTTTTTAATTAGTGTGAATGACTTTCAACATTGAGCTAGTGTCGGCACTCACAGCTGTACGTGGGAAGGTGGGGAAGATGGGGAAGGTGGGGCAGGGAGCAGCGGCAGCTGCTGGATCAGGAATTGGTGGCAGAAGCCCCTCATTGCCAGGCGTGCCTGAAAATGCGTGCGGCAGAATGATGAAACGGTTCTGGGACTACTTCACTCTACGGCAAAGGTGGGTGCGTTAAACAAAAGGACCGGATTCAGTAAAGGAGAGAGAAAGAGAAAAACAGAGCGAAAGGGGGGGAGAGAGCAAAAGAAAGAATACCTTAGGTTTTTTTCGTTTTTTTTTTTATTTTTTATTTTCTTTTCCATCAACTCGTTATTCGCTGTGTGTGTTAACGCAATTGTTGTGTTATTTTCAGTTTCTGTATGTCAGACACCTGGGAGTGGCCATTGTGCATAAGTTGTGAGTGTGTGTGTGTGTGTCTGTGTGTGGATACGTAATACAATTACGTTAAATTTGTAACTAGGGGAACAGTAGACAAAAGCAAGCAACGTTTTTATTAAAAATTAAATATCTCATGCGACAAAAATGAGCACATAAGTTAAACATTATCTTCGGGGCAGAGATACCCCTAATAGGACCTGAACCATATTGTGGAATAGGGAAGGAACTTAGAAACGAAGAAAGACAGAGGAGACAGCGGAGCTGGGCAGAGACACCTGGACTCCGACAAGCCAGATGTCTTTTGGGTGGCTATAATCAGAAGCGAATTAAGCAGCTAATAATTATGAGTAAAAATAAATAAATCACCTAGCCAAGCTAGGTATAATTAGTAGCGGACTCTGTAGGTTCTGTGAATGTGAGGAGGAATCCCCAATGCACATCCTAGCAGAGTGTGTCGCCTTATCGAGGAAAGATGTAGCATCCTAGGGACGCATGTCATGAAAACCAATGACATAGTTACCCTCAACCAATAAAGATTCTAGCATTTGCGCAGGAGCTTGGGTTGATGGAGGAGCTTTAAGCCCAGAAGGGGGCACAATAGATCGATTAGGTCGTATTGCACACACCCCCAACTTAATAATAATAAACATTATCTTTGCTTCAATCTTGCAAATCCTAAGTTCCCAACTTCAAAAGGGGAACTCCAATATGATATCTTAACCAAAATGTGTTTACGAGAAACTAATTATATATTTTCTGTTTTGTTTTTTTTATTAATATCATTTGCAGACCCGACGTCTACATACTGACCGTCACCCAGATGTTGCAATATATGACCGATCCCAAGGAACTGCGCGATGTTAACCAGATCGAGTCGTGGAAGTGTGACAAGAATATTGCTGTGGCACCAAAACCGTGCAACATTTGGCAAACGTGTGCCCTGTCCTTCAAGATACCCGAACAGAATCTCACAGACACTCGCTACATGGAGACGTGCCGCGAGTGCCCCAATGTGTATCCCTGGTTGGGAGATGCTGGCGGTACCGGCATTTCGGGACGGGACAACTACATCTATTCGGGTGCCGGCAGCGATGCGCCCGAAGAGCCAGAGGCTGCCAATAGAAAGTAGAACGATTTGTGAATCCCCTACCCCACCTGTCTCCCCGATCTATATTCCTATGATGTATATTTTATCTATCTTCTCTGCACTTTCTCTAAATTTTCAACTCTCTTCTGAGCTTCTCCTTTGTTTTTGCAGAGGGTGTTTTGATTTTGTCAAATCAACATCGGGCAGCCATTTCTTATAGCTTCCATAGAAACATTAGCTCGGTTTTCAAATTTTATTCAAGATGTTGCAAGTGTATCTTATTTTCGACTTGTGCCCAACATATCTATTCTTTCTTTGAATTTTTTTTTTTTATATAGTTAAACTTTTATTTTCCAGACTTTTGTAGCCTGTAAGCGAAATTGTGTCAAACTGTTCTTAGTTTTAATGTATATTTTATATTCCTTCTATGAATAAATCCACAATTTTTTTAAATCGCAATCTTTAATAATTGGATAAAACTATTTGTGCAGCATTTCGAATTTTAATTTTGGCTTTTTTTTTAGATAATCTAATAATTTATCCACATAAATATTTTCATATATATATTGAAATTCATTCAAATTATAGTTTTGGCGTTAATAGTCTTAAGTATGATCTGATCTGTATCCTGAGACAAATGTAAAACACCTGTGTTTAATCGATGCTGCCATCGATACTTGCTGAAGTGGCGCCTCCAGTCAGTCCAAATGCAGCTGCAAAATTGCATTTATTATTCAAAGCATTTAGCGGGGACCAGTAGCGGCCCAGTAACCAGCAAATGGCCAAAAAGAACTGCAATCTGCAACTTTTGCCAACGACATCAGCTATGACCATGTATTTAAAACCGAAATTAGACGCGACGGCACCGAAGGCAGCGCCCAAAGGTCGGCGGCAACAACAAAACAAACAAAAAAAAACAAAAACAAAAAAAAAAAACAATAAAAAAAACCAAAAAAGAGGAAGAAAAAAAACCAAACAAATGCGACAAAACTTTTACAATTTCAACCAGGGGAAATACACGTGCAAAGCGTCAAAGGGAAAACTCACGATGTGGATGATGGGGGACAACATCGCAGGTTAGAGCGCCACACCGCACGCGAACCACTCGGTACCACCATGCCACATCGCAACACCCCACCACCACCACCACCCCCACACCACCCACGCACGTGAAGACACACACACAAACACACGGATAGCTTAAAGAGGGACAAACAACCTCCGTCGCCATTATCTCGTTATATATGTAGGTATGTGTGTAGGTGTGTGTGTGTGTGTGTGTGCGTGTGTTATATCCTCTATAAGGATTACACACACACACACACACACAGGTGAGTTGCATTATGTAATTTTGAAGTTAACATCTATTATTGAGAACTACAGTAGGGCTAATGTAATTTGAAAGGAACTTGAATCGTTTAACAAATTAATGTTAAAACTACAATTAAATTGAATGCACAGCTAAAATAATGGCATTTAAATGATGTACATTTATTCAATGAGTAACATCATTTTTGGTGATCCCATTTTGAGAACAGGGTAATTGACAGTCTGGCAGCAAATTGTTAGTTGAAAGTCCATTGTTCGACACGTTGTGCGTTCAGTTCGTTTTGCAAAATGTTTGTTTTCTTTTTTTTTGAGCGAAACTACAAACACAAGCAAACACGCGCATCCTCACACACACACACACACACACACACACACACACACACACGAACACACACACCCCTCCACCACACGAATACGTATATGAAAATGGGACATGAAAGCGCATTCATTGCTGATGTTTGCTTAGAACAAGTGTCAGGGTATTTACATGCTCATGTATGTGTGTGTGTGTGTGTGTGTGTGTGTGTGTGTGTGTTTGTATGTGTGTGTGTGTTTGTTTGTGTGTGAATGTATGCTTGTGTGTGTGTGTTCGTTTGTGTTTTTGCGCCAACTTCAGCTCAAAATGAATGAATAAAGTTAGTTGGACAAATTGCATTTTCCGAAAATATTATCCCAAACAAGTAATTGAAAATTTGTTGGTGGTATTTATGACCACATCGTAAATGCGGATTTTCCAGCTCGTCCCTTTCAAATTGAATTAAATAGCAAAATGGCAAAAGAAAAGCGGAGCATGAGAACAGCAATAAGGGATTGCAATAGCAAATACAAATAAATGTATATAGCATATGCAGCTCTCAAATATATCAAATATCGTGCAAAAACATAATCAAAAATAAAAAACAAAAAAAAAATCGTAAGTCCATTTAGTGTTACGAGGCTGGTTTAAATCATAGAGAAACTACAATGGTTTAGATCATAGAGAAACTACCGTTACTCAATCACCGATCGCTTAACGGCAACAAGACTCATTCGAAAAAAAAATGATTTAGACATCATTTCTAAAGATAAAAAAAAATTGCTTAGAAAAAAACGGTTCTTTCAATTTTTGACAAATGTATATATATAAATATATAATATATAAAAACTTGTACATTTTAGAAAATGTTATCCTGGAATTAAGAAAAGTAAAACCCGGCTGGATACTTGACGGGTTGATTACTGTTCATGTATCTTGACTGGGTTACAATATCGAATATTGATGCAATAGCAAGACTCTGCCTGTTAAATTAAGGTTTTTATTGCTATCGAAAATCGATATGTATCGATATTTGCGAAACCGAGTCGGTTATCGATCAAATTAAATAAAGTTGACCTGAGTGAGACATTTGAGAACATATATTTCAATTTTGAGGTTTAGGTCTAGTCTCACAGTCTCTCTGATCCGCGTCTTTATGCAGATGGATGGACTGACGGACATAGGTTTATCGATAATACTTCATTAAACAATGGTACACAATGCAATGCAATGTAAAATGGTTAACAAGCTAGAGATTAGCATTATATTACTATATATTTTTTTCTTTTGAACTGTGTGTGTTTCTTCCGTGTTTCTTTAAACTTCAGATGTTATTTTTTAGTGTTAAGCTGTCGGAAAGGGAAATTGAATTGTGTCCAAATGTGAGGGTCGGGACAAAACGCTTCTGTTTCTTCTGCTCCGCAATGTCACGTGCGAGTGGGCGTGGCAAAGTTGGTTAATTGTAAAGCGACGTGTAACTTTTTCACACCCACAATTCTCAAACCACTTGTCAAGGCACACTCGCACACACACACACACACTCTACACACACACACGCACATATGTGGACAGGCGACAAAAAAGTAATTCGAATATGATGTCAAGAGCGTAATTATTGAATTACTTTGCACACACACACGTACACACACGCACCACACACACGCACCACACACACACACACACACACTCACACACACACAAGCGAACGCACATACAGTCGCACATGTAGCGGCATCTACTCAGGGCTAACTCGTAAAAAAGTTGAGGTGGCAAGGTGGCACATGTACGTGGTAATATTATGCAACATAAAGTGGCAACTTGTGAATGTGTAAAATGACAGCTACAACTGAATGTGGGCGGGTGTGGTGTAGTGTAGTGTAGTGCCGCAAAAAAACAAATAAACCCAAAACAAAAGTACAACAACAATTGCAATAACAAGATGAAACAAAAAAGCACACCTATGTCCAACATGCTGCAAGTAGCTGCCAGCAACAAGGGGCAGCAACAGCAGGTCCCGCTAACTGTGCTAGCTGCCAACGCACGGCACGTGCACTCACACACACACACACACACACACACACACACACACACAAACACATTCACAGACTCACACACACGTATACGGTTAAAAGTAGTGGCAAAAGTAGTAGCTAACATGCCACATATAAAAAATAAATAAGTAAAAAAAAGAAATGCAGTTTTCTTATGTCCGGCGAAGATTAGATACCCTTCCATGAAGCTCGGCACAGAAGTCATTAACGAGCTAGTATAGCTCAAATTTAAACAATAACCTAATTTATTATTAATTAAATCACGATTATTAGAGGTCTGATTGGGTTTTCCCCAATTCATGTAACAAATGTGTGACCATTTTGCTTTCTACACCCAGAAATCTTAGAAATCTCAAAAATCTTATAAATATTTTAGCATTTTTTTATTTATTTATAATTTTAATTTTATTTTAAATTTAATTTAATCCAAAATTTTAATTTTTGTATTTTTGGTGTCGACGGACTTTAGTTGACAATAAATAAATAAATAAATAAATCAAGCACTTAGCATCCCAGTGTAAAGATGTTCCCGGTTAATATAGGTCCATTAACGGTACTTTATGGAGCTGAAAACGTCTCCCTACAAATCGTTACACAGCTTACATCAATATTATGTTACCCTTAGCAAGGGTATAAAACCAGATGCAAACCTTAAAAACTGTTGGAATGATTTCGACTATAAGATACCCAAGCCAATTATTGCCATCCAGTTTTTTTTATATGCATTCGATCCTCTTTGGAAAAGATCTAAATTTTTTCACAATCAATATCAGTTTTCTGTTCATCAACTTTTTTCAACAATTGTTTTCATGTTTTGAACATAATTTTCAATGATTTAAATTAAATTGTTTTCAAAAACTGGGCACACGTTTGCAAGATTCAGCGAAAGTTGATTTAATTAAATTGTATTGAATGGAATTTCTAGAAGTTGTGCATGGTTTGCTAACGGGTAAAAAATACCTTATAGTATTCATATATCGTATACAAATATATGTGTGTATTTCTAGGAGTAGTAAAACTTTGTCATTCAGTTAGGTGTGAGTTAGTTTTTGGCTTAGCTAAGCCAACAGTAATACCAAAACACTTTAAACAGTTGCCCAAAGCCAGAGAGGGCGAAGGAAGGCGACTGAGGAAAGCAGTAAGTTACCGTAATTTAGTGTAGTTTGGCAAAAGCTACGTACGTGAAAAATAAGAAAACTTACACACACACACACAGACACACCTTGAGTTACTTACTTATTAGAGATTGAAGTAGACATTTTATTAAATCAAATAAACAACCTGATGAAACATTTAAATAAACAGCTTACAAATTTGCAAAAATTATCAACAATAGTTCAAATCCTTAGGATACCAGTATCAGTATGCCTCTCTCAATACTCACACTTATGCGTTTTTATAATTAGATCAATGCTATTTGAAATCTTTTTTCTGAAAAGTTTTAATACCAATCTATAACTTTGTTTACTACGAGTTAAAAAATATATATCCCTTAAAGATTCTATAAGATGTGTCCGGTGTATCACCCAAAACCGAATGTCCCTATTACAAAATAAGACTTATCTCGGCCAAATCCTGAGAGATATTCGAAGGACATGTTGCGTTATAATTGCAAGGAGCTAATGTATTTTTCCAAAAATTAAAATTCAAACCGTTATATCTTGGCCAATAATTGTTCTAGATCCAAATTTCTCTCAAAATTATCACTTTTATATATATAGTTAAGAATGCGTATTTTTGAAGTTAAGTCAAAAAATTCACGTCTTAAGTTTTTTTTTCAAAAATTCAAATACAGGGAGGTAAGGCAGCAAAAAAGGCAATGCAAGTCTTTTGCATAAAAAAATACTCCTTGGTCTGTAAATTTAAATAAATCGCTGAATGAAACTTGTGATATAACGGTACCTTAAACTTTTAGTCGGAAAATTGCTCATAGCTTTCGTACAGATCCTTTCAATTCCAACTGGTCATTCTGAAAAAAGCAAATTTCTTATGCATTCGCACTGCGAATGAAATTTTAAGGGTTTCAGTTCTTTGATGACACCATAAAGTTTCTACAGAGGAGCTTTTTGGAATTCTAATGCAGCGTATCCTTTGAAAAACCCGCTTTAAGCTTGACTGGAATTTAGCCAATATAGCAACCTAATTGCCTGTTACTGGTGCAGGTACCTGCTATCTCGAACAGCAATTGGCAAGGAAAACAGTAAAGATTTGGGTTGGCGTCATTTTGAATATTTGCTTTAAAAAGCTCCAGCAAGTCCTCAATCCCAAAAGCTATACTCTGACAGCTTTCAAAGCTTTGTCCTGAAACCCGCTGCCAGCATGTTCGAATGTTCGAGTTTGATGAGATGACAGCGCTTGTTAAATGTATTTTCCAAATATCTTCCAATGTCACTGATATGTGGATATGTAACTAAAATAAACAGAATAAAAATACACGTTTTTTACTGTTAACAATTAAATTTTAAGCGTCAAAGTGAAGTGCATGTTGGTGCCGTTCGGTTGCAACAGGTTCGTGTTCGACACGGTTACAAGTTGCCGTTCGCATTGGCATTGACGTCGCCGTCCCAGAAAAAAAGAACGCCAAACGTATTTCAGTTGACATTTACAAACGCGACGTTGCAGTCGCTGGCGACGCTCGACTCAACCAGTCTCTCTCTCTCTCTTAGCTCGCACTCGGTTTGATTCGTCCGCTGAACAGTTTCGCAGTAGGCAGTAGCAATAGTAGAACAAAAGCAACAATAGTCGTAAAAGTTGTTGGTTGAAACAGTTGCTGTTGCTGCCGTTATTTTTACATCAGTTGTTGTGTTTCCATTTGCTTTATTCCCTTTCAAACTCAACGTGCGTTTCTCACTTTCTCTCTCTCTCTCATTTTTGTTTTGTTTTCAAGTGTGTGTACGTGTGTGGGTGTGAGTGTGGGTGTAGTAATTTTTGTACTGTTTGTTGTTGTTATTGAATTTGTATTTTTGGTGCTCGCGTGCGAAATTCGGTGTCAAAAAACGAAACAATTTTACGCGAGAGATGTGAGCAGAAGAAGCAAAAGAAGCAGAAGAAGAAGAAGGCCTTGAAATGTCCTGAAACAGGCCAAAAAAAGAAAGGCAGAAAAAACAACAACAAATAACAGAAAATCAATTTGCCAGTGCGTATGTGTGTGCGTGCGTGTGTATGTGTGTGTGTTTGTGTGTGAGTGAGTTTGTGTAAGTCGAAGGAAAATCCATAAAGCGCGCTGCAAAATTCGTCGTCGTCGTCGTCGTCGCCGCAGTCGAGCTGTGCGAATAATTTATAAGATTGAAATTAAAGACACCAAAAAAAGTGCTTGCTTTGCTGCTCGCTCGCACTCTGGTTCATTCTCTCTCGCTCTCTCTGTAGCAACCACAAGAGGCTAAGAGAAGACACATGCATATTGCATACATACATACATATACAAAGAATTTCTTGGCAGCCCAAAATGCCGAAATGCCGCACGGCAATTCCCTTCCCCCCACCACCATCAGCAGTCCTACCTTTTGGGCACGCTGCAAAAATGTTGTAAACATGCGAGGCCAATGCTGACGTCGCTGCCAACAGCGACGCTGGCAGAGGCACAGACAACGGAACAGCTGATACGCCTTGGGGCAACTTACACAAGCACACAAAGTCAAAGAGTGTGTGTGTGTGTGTGGAGTTTGGCAACACTGCAGCAAAATACTACGTAAGAAACTCTAAGCAGCGAGTAAAAGTAAATAGCGTGTGCAGTTATCAAGTTGAAAATAATCGAAAGCAACTCTAAAAATGTAAATAATCATAAAATATAATATTTGGCGATATTTTTTTAGACTCAAATTCAAAGAATAGCAAAGGGATTGTGGGGACGAGGTAAGGAGTTTGGCAGCACTATATCAAGAAACGGCGAGTAACAATAAATAGCGAGTTCAAATAAATAACGAGTGCATTGATCA